>CAUYUJ010003656.1:10000-77105 GCA_963575745.1 Prorocentrum cordatum
ATGCTGCGAACATTGAAAACGAATGAGCGCGGCGCCATGGCGAGAACCCTGTTTTGACCTCCCTCTCCATCCGGGTAACTGTTACGAATTCCGAGCTTCAGGGTCGTAAGTGATGAAGAAATATCCAGCGAAATGCCTGGCCCGCCAGATCGACACGTCTGGGGGCGTGGCAGTGAGGAGGTATCTGCAAGAAGCAAGGATGTGGAATCGGGACCGAAAACGTGACCATGAAAGTGTGTTCCTCACCGCCACTGCGCAAAACATAGCGGACATCATTTTCGGTAGGTTCGCGAGCGTGACACGTTCAACAACATATGTACACTACGTTCTGGGCGGATGCCGGTCAGACCCGCATACCTTCGTGTATACACGTGCGGCTCCCAGAGGAGGCGGAGAAGGAAGGAAGACGAGGGAGGAGGTAAGTCGTCGTCGAACGCCAAATGAAATGTCTCGCTGTTCTCGCAGACGATGGGGCGGACTAGGTGGCGCGAATACCGCTTCCGCCGTCGGAGGTGGGAGGGAGGAGGAGGACCAGAGTAGGTCCAGGGGCCCACGTCACGAACGGGCAAAAGCGGAGGCAACACCGCAGGGCGGGCCCCTCCTGGATGGACTGGAGGATATCGATGCCTCTGCTCCCCAACCTCTCCCAAGGTGCGCTCTCGTCAGGGTCTGGAGGAGAATACGGCCGTGGCGACGCGGGCTCTCCAAGACGAACTTCGGTATCGGTTTCTCTTCCTCCGCTGACCGTCCTCCCCCCCTTCAGAGGACACGCTGGCGAGGCCTCCCTCGACGGCGTCGAGGGCGTTGCGCAGGCCGTGGTGGGGGTCAGCGGGCCTGCGCGCAGAGCGTGCGCGCTTGCGCGCGCCGCGGGCGGGCGGGCGCGGCAAGGCAAGAGAAACAGACCGCCACGGGAGCTCCAGAAGCAGTGCCCCCTGCCTCAGATGAGGAACGAGGATGGGCACGGGGAGGAGGAGGAGGAGGAGGAGGAGGAGGAGGAGGAGGAGGAGGAGGAGGAGGAGGAGGAGGAGGTCTGGGGTGATCATGGAGGTCTCCAGAGTGGCCGAACCAAGCTTGCAGTGGCATTTGGGTGGTTCTGGGGAGGGGAGAAAAAGGCGATGGAAGAGGGAGGAGGAGGGCTGGCTCCTCCTCGAAGAGAAAATATTCCGCCACCGTGCCGCTGGGCACGGAGTGGGCGTGTCCTCAGGTCCTCTCACTACCCTTCTGAGCCTCAGTCCCAACTCCTGAGGAGTTGTTGAGGAGTTCGGAGCCCCTCGGCCCAAATCTCCTGGGGCTTGTCGCGGCTGTCCGCGGCTCCCCCAAGTGTTCCCGCATGATTTGTTCGGGCCCAAGAGGTCCCCAAGACAGGCCAAGAGGGCCCTAAGAAGCCCCCAAGATGGTCTGACAGGATCCCGAGTCGCCGAACGATCACTCCAAGACGCCCACGATGGCCCCCAGACGGCCCAGAAGGTTTCCAAGACGCCCAGAAAGGCCTCCAAGAGGCCTCCCTAGACGGCCCGAAGAGGCTAAAATATGTGATTTCCCTGAGGTCTTTGAAAGATTCTGGCGTTCTCGACTTCTCGGCTTCCCGACGCTCCCAGGCGGCCCTAGAGGCCCCCAAGACGGCCCAATAGGCCCCCAAGAGGGCCCCAAAACGGCCCAAGAGGGCCCCAAGACGGCCAAGAGCCGCCCAAGACGGCCCACGAGGACACCAAGACTGCCCCAGAAGGGGCTTCAGGGAGGGAACGCGAAACACGAAGCAACATCGGGCGGCTGGCTAGTATATCCGGTCCAAGACTGCCCCGATACGGCCCTAATACCCCCCTCATACGGCCAAGATCGCCCAAAAACACAACCCAAGAGAGCCCCAAAACGCCCGAAAAGAGCCCTAAGACGGCACACGAGGGCCCCAAGATGGTCCAAACGGACTCCGGAAACTGCCCCATAGGAGGCCAATACAGCCCGGTGACCGCCCGAATGAGCCCGATTAGCGCTCCTCAAGAAATCACAACGAAAGGTGTCACATGTGACGGTCTTTCTCTTCCTCCTCCTCCTCCTCCTGCTTCTCCTCCTCCTCCTCCTCCTCCTCATCCTCCTCATCCTCATCACGGCTCTCCCTAACCCAAGCCTGGGGACACGAGGTGTAAACGTGACGGCCTCCTGTGCCCCTTCGAACAGTCGCCACCCAGAATGCAGGGCTGGCACGGTGGCGGGACTTGCCACTGGCAGCTGGATCCGCCGCCCCCTGTTTATTCATCACAGGGGTGCTTGGCGTGCTGGATGTTTGCTGTTGTGAACCCTCCTAAGAGAGCGTTTCTTTATGTTCGGCGATGACGGGCGTCATGGTGGGGGCGAAGGGGGGGTATGACGTAACGTCCCCCCCGGCGTGTGGCTCCGGCACCGCAGCCGTGCCCGCGCGCGCGACGCGACGAGCGACGAGCGACGAGAGACGACGACGAAGACGACGCGAGCAGCATGTAGGTGGCGATCTGTCCCACTGCGCCTGTGTACGCCGCAACGCTCGCGTGCAACACAGCCCGCGCGCGTGCATGCCACAGCGCCTGCGTACACCGCAACAACTGTGTGCAACGCAGCGCCTGTGTACACCACAGTGCTTGCGTACACTATAGCGCCGGTGTACATTTGCACACCGCATCTACCATGTGCAACACGGCGCCTGTGTACACCACTGTGCTTGCGTGCGCCGCAGCGCCTGTGCACGCCACAGCGCGTGTCTACACCACAATATCCGCGTGCAACGCAGCGCTGGTGTACACCACAATGCCTGCGTGCATAGGACAGGTCGAAGGAGCATGTATGTGAGGATTTGCTGCGGACAACTAGACGCAGCGCCAGGAAAATGCTGAGAATCGAGAGCGACGTTCTTCCCTCCTCCCTCCTCCTCCACCTCCACCACCTCCTCCTCCTCCTCTTCCTCCTCCTCCTCCTTCTCGTCCTCCTCCTCCTCCTCCTCCTCCTCCTCCCCCTCCTCCTCCTCCTACTCCCCCTCCTCCTCCTTACCCCCTGTCGAGCTGGTTGGCGCTACAGCGCACGCGCGCATCTCATCGCGCACCGCATAATGGTCCATTGAATCGGTCCACTTAGTTCTCGGACGGCAAATTTACCTGGAGCCTCCTGGACGCAAATGGGAGGAGTTAGTGTGATGTGGGCGGACTCGGGAGGACTCGTAGATTCCAGCGCCGCTCCGTTGTCCGTAATGATTAGTTTCTTTTGTTTTCTATGGAACCCACAAGCGCTCAATTTTGTCATCAGGATTTGTTCGAGTATTCTATATGTATATATATATATATACAGCAGTGGTGCTGTGTTGCACAAGGTTGTTGTGGTGCACGCAGGCCCCGTGTTGCACACAGGCACTGCAATGCACGCAGGCATTGTGGTGTACACTGGTGCTGTGTTGCACACGGCTGATGTGGTGTATGCAAGCGCTGTGGTGTGCACAAGAGCTGCTGTGCCCGCAGGCACGGTGGCAAAAAACTGACGCTGTGTTGCACGCGGCTGCTGTGGTGTACATAGGCGGTCTGGTGTACACAGGCGCTGTGGTGCACGCAGGCACTGTGGTGTACACAGGCGTTGTGGTGCAAATCGCCACCTACATGCTGGCGCTACCCGTCCCCCGTCATTCCTTGGCATTCCCATACGCCGCCGGCGCGAAACGTGACGTCATCGACCCCCTCTCCCCCCCCAAATGATGATTGCCGTCATCGGCCCGGAATAAAAAACAGGCTTCAGCCGCGTCCGCGCGCACGACGACTATGAGCGACGAGCGACAAGCCATGGGCGACGACGGCGAGGACGACCACGACTGTGGACCAGACTCCCGTGCGGATTGGATTCCTGCGCGGACACCTGCGCGGAACCCAATGCGCACGGCGGCAGTGCCCGGAGCACTCTGGGGGAGGGAGCGTTACGTCATAGGGGGGGGGGGAGCGGGGGCCATGACGCCCGTCATGCCCCAAACAATCAAGAAACGGTCTCTACAAAATACCCGAAATCCTCTGGCACAACCCGCCTGCAACACGGAAAAACCCGCAAGCAACTGCCGCCGCCTCACGCCCAAGATGGCCTCCAAGATGGTCTCCAAGACGTCTCCAAGACAGCCAGTATGGCCCCAAAGCGGTCCCAAAAGTGCTCCAAGAGGAACTTCAGCAGGCCAACATCATTAATGTTACGTATGTTTTCCAGGGATGTTAATGCTCTCGCCCTTTTGGGCTTCCAGCTCTCAAAGCCAGCCCCGTATGCCCCCAAAATCACCCCAAGACGGGCCAAGAGGCCTCCAAGAGGCCCGCAAGGCGGCCCCAAGACGGCCCCACAACTGCCCTGAGAGGCCCCCAAGTTGGCCTCCGAAGGCCAAGAGGTCCCTCAGAGGCCCCAGAAGCCCCCAAGAGTCCCACAAGACGCCCCAGGAGGCCCCCAAGAGGCTGCCAGGAAGCCCGAAGACAGCCTCGACAGGCCTCCTTTTCCTTTCCCCCCTCTGCGTCATCCTCCTCATTATTCTCCTCTTCCTTCCTCTTTGTCTCCCGTTCCACCAAGGGGTTCCACAACGGCTGGGGAAACATATAGTCCAATAGCTTGGCCAGATTGCGGCCCAACGTTTGGCCGCATGGGCGTTCCCAAAGGCAGGCGGCGGCGTTGGTTCGCCGTAGGCATCTTCGATCAAATCGGCCCTGCCATGGATCAACAGTGGGACAGCGTTGTCACCTCGAGTCAACAGAGCAACGGATGAAGATAGAACCGAAGTCTCGACGTGTGGCATGGATGGGCCATAGAGACTGTTGGATCTAAATGCGGAAACAGGATCGACGCAGCGAGATGTCAAACAAGGGGGCAGAGAGCCATCGACAAGAGCAATCACAAGCCAACCTTCCACCCTCCTTGCTTCACCCATCCTCTCACATCTCTCCTCTCCTCCCTCTCTCCTCGTCCCTTCTCATCCTCCTTCCTCTCTCCTCCGCGTCCTCTTACCCGTTTCTAACTTCCAATCTGAAATACATACCCATCAAATACTAAATCATCACGCACCGAAGCGCAACATTAACAAAACCTCCCCGATGACCCCGAGGTTCGCCCAATAGGGGTCAACTTTGGATGGGGAAGCCGGGTCGAGGTCAGAAAACCATCGCAACTTTCGACGTCGGGCCAACTCGTCAATCGCCGAGTCGGCTCGGAAATCCGAAACCCGAACTCGAATCGGAAGATTTTCGTGAGAGTCGGATCGGTACCGAACCAGCCTGGGGTCGCGCCGGATCGGGGTCCCAGGTCACCGCAGACGCTGAAAGTACGACCGCCGCCGGAGACGACGAGATGCAGAGAGTCGGGGGCGCCCCTTTCAACACGGATTGCAGATTCTGCATTTCTTCCCCAGACGGTCCTTGCACTGCTACAGGTGAGCGTTTTCTTACTCGGCGTTTCGACATTGGGCGGAAGGGGGGGGGGGTCTGGCTCGGGACCTCTGCTCATTGCGACTGTTTGCAAGAGTGCTGCCTCTGGGGGAGACTCCACCCGCTCGAAACAGGCGCCAAAAACAGCCAAGATCTACTCCATGGGGGGGAGGGGTGGGGTGCGAGGGCCCGCGCCAATCGGCAAAACAATGAATAAAAAAACGACCACCAGCGTGACTAATGTTTGGTGAACTCTCTGTCACGTCGCACTTATGAATCGATGTGGGTGGAGTGAGCGCGGCCGCAGGCGAGATTGTGGTGAGGGAGGATTTTCAGAACACAAGGAGCCCGCTCGCCGCAGTGATAAAGCGGCGCGGAGGAAGTTTCAGAACTTGGAGTAAGGTATCTCCGCTGTAAGAACAAGCGTGGTGAATCACCTCAGTGGCGGAGTAAGTTTTCAATGCGGAGAAGCGGGCGGGTTACGATTCCACACCGTGAGGAACACGTGATTTCATAGGAATGGAAGGGGACCTGGGTGCGGGGCCGAAACCCACTCCGCCACAGGCGGACTCCATGTTGGAGGATTATGCGGGAGACGTGGATCCCACGCCTAAAGGGATCGTCAGAACTTTGGGAACGCGTTTGTACAGTGCGGGCGCGGTCGCAAGAAACCCTCGCAGGAAACCCAACCCTGAAAACCCGCGCGCGAGGTGCACCTGAGGGGAACCCCAGAGCACCCTGAACGCAGCAGCTTCCTTGACGCCGTGGGAAGTCACCGCGCAGCTCGCGGAGCGAAGAAGCCCAGGATGCCCAGACGAAGATCACATGGTTTCTTGATGCGCGCCCCCACTGTTAGGGGCTCTTACCCTACTGATGCTACAAGTGCTCGGATGGGTTCCCGGAGGTTTTGCCTGGTCGCAGCCCGCGGGCGCTTCGTGCACCGGCTGGGCCCCGCGGGTCTTCGCCTGGCCGCCGCCCGTGGGCGCCTCTCGCACGCCGGCTGGGCGCCTCGGAGTTTCGTTTGGTCGCCGCATGTGGGCGCCTCGCGCATTGGCTTATGTTGCTCCCATCGTATTTACCACATCCCAGAAATAGTTTCGAGCAAAACAGTGTCGAAAGAGTGTCGAAACAGCGTCGGGCGAGTCTCCCAGGGCCCGACACGTGAGAACCCTGGAGCTCCAGCACTATTTTTTGGTGCTTGAAATTCTTTCTGGCGGTCATGGCGAAAGTAGGTTGGAACATCATGAGCATTGGCTGGGTTGCCAGGGTTTCGCCTGGTCGCCGTCCGTGGGCGCCCCGGTGCGTTTGCTAGCGTCTGGAAGCAAGCATCATGTACACCCCACAGATTGCAAACCTAGATTGCGCTCCATAGATTGCCCCGCGCAGATCGAGCCCGACATCTAGCACCAAATGGCATACACTGCACCAAGTAGCTTGCACCACATACGTTGCAACACGTACATTGCACCACATCGCATGCACCACATATATTAAAACTCGGAGACAAAATCCTCTCTAGCAGAACATCCCAATGAAACCGACCGGGGACCACACCTGGCTGGCGCAAGCCTGTAAACATGCGGCCGTTAACCCTCCTGATCAACGAACATTGGCAATTCGCTAGTCAGCTTGACAGGTTGGGGGTTTAATCAACATCTGGGCAACTGGATGACGCGGATGTCTTCCTCTTTGCCACCATGGACTCTGAATCTTCCAGAACAGTCGCCCTGCACGTCAAATTCCTTTACACAAGCTGTACGGCGTCACGCGCTTTCGGCGCGACGAACGAGGCGCGCCCCCCTTGGCCCGTTAGAAGCAGATCTACTGGGACGGACCAATCGCTCCGACTTCCTGACAGTCGGTACAGCCATCGCCGAACACCTGCCAGCCGAGGCACGGGTCGTTGGACGGGTTCCGAGCGCAGTAGCCCTCTCCGTGAGACGCGTGGACGTACGCCTGCAGGTCGACGCCGGCCTTGGTGCCGTCCGTCAGGTCGCAAGTCCACCCGCAGTCCTCTCCCTCCCAGCACGACTTGCACGAGGCAGTCCCAGCGTACTGGCCCTGCCACTGCTGCGGGCACACGCTGCCCTTGATGTCCAAGCCGTCCCAGAAGGCGCAGCTTCGCTGCGGGTCGGTGGACTGCAGGGAAGCAGACGCCTGGGCGCTGCTGCTCATGCCGTTGGCTGCACAGTCGGTACAGCCATCGCCGAACACCTGCCAGCCGAGGCACGGGTCGTTGGACGGGTTCCGAGCGCAGTGGCCCTCTCCGTGAGACGCGTGGACGTACGCCTGCAGGTCGACGCCGGCCTTGGTGCCGTCCGTCAGGTCGCAAGTCCACCCGCAGTCCTCTCCCTCCCAGCACGACTTGCACGAGGCAGTCCCAGCGTACTGGCCCTGCCACTGCTGCGGGCACACGCTGCCCTTGATGTCCAAGCCGTCCCAGAAGGCGCAGCTTCGCTGCGGGTCGGTGGACTGCAGGGAAGCAGACGCCTGGGCGCTGCTGCTCATGCCGTTGGCTGCACAGTCGGTACAGCCATCGCCGAACACCTGCCAGCCGAGGCACGGGTCGTTGGACGGGTTCCGAGCGCAGTGGCCCTCTCCGTGAGACGCGTGGACGTACGCCTGCAGGTCGACGCCGGCCTTGGTGCCGTCCGTCAGGTCGCAAGTCCACCCGCAGTCCTCTCCCTCCCAGCACGACTTGCACGAGGCAGTCCCAGCGTACTGGCCCTGCCACTGCTGCGGGCACACGCTGCCCTTGATGTCCAAGCCGTCCCAGAAGGCGCAGCTTCGCTGCGGGTCGGTGGACTGCAGGGAAGCAGACGCCTGGGCGCTGCTGCTCATGCCGTTGGCTGCACAGTCGGTACAGCCATCGCCGAACACCTGCCAGCCGAGGCACGGGTCGTTGGACGGGTTCCGAGCGCAGTAGCCCTCTCCGTGAGACGCGTGGACGTACGCCTGCAGGTCGACGCCGGCCTTGGTGCCGTCCGTCAGGTCGCAAGTCCACCCGCAGTCCTCTCCCTCCCAGCACGACTTGCACGAGGCAGTCCCAGCGTATTGGCCCTGCCACTGCTGTGAGCACACGCTGCCCTTGATGTCCAATCCGTCCCAGAAGGCGCAACTTCGCTCGGTGGACGATCCACGCAAGCTCGGCGCAGGAGTGCTGGCAGCTCCAACGGCGAAGGTGACGGTGAATCCGCCACTGTGCACCCTGGCACGTTGAGGCGTGGTAGAATGCCAAGGGCTGTCAGGTAACATTTGTTTTTTTGTTCGTCGCCCCCTCCCGAGGCCACGATCTCTGGGCAAAAGGCGATGAAACATTTGCGCTCCCGAGGCCACGATGCCTCGAAGACGGCCCAGGATGGCCCCAAGGCGGCCCAAGAGGGCCTTGGAGGGCCACAAGAGGACACCCAACAGGGTCCGAAGACGCCCAAACCGATGAGCTCCCTCAGGTGTTTGACAAATGTTTGCATTCTTGCCTCTTCGAGGCTCGAAATGTGGCCCCAAGACGGCCCAAGGGGCCTCCCAGAGGGTCTCAAGATGGCTCACGAGGACTCCACGATAGCCCAAGTGGCATCCAAGACGGCCCCAACACGGCCCAAGAGGGTCCCCAGGGGGATCCACGACGACTTTAGAAGGCCCTTCGACGGCAGAAGACTGCCCCGAGACAGCCCCCAGGCCCCCCCCCATACGGCCAAGATCGCCCCAAGAAACGGCCCAAGAGAGCCCCAAGACGGCCGAAGAGCCCCAAGGCGGCCCCAAGACGGTCCCAAGGAGCCCTGAAGACTGCCCCACAGGAGACCAAGGTAGCCCCAAGACCAGTCTAGTGAACTCCATTAGGGCTCCTCAAGCAATGAAAATGAAAGGTGTCACATGTGACAGCCGTCTCTTCCTCCTTCTCCGCCTCCGCCCCCCCCTGCTCCTCCTCCTATTCCTCCTCCTCCTCCTCCTCTTCCTCTTCCTCCTCCTCCTCCTCCTCATCCTGATCTTCATCCTCATCCTCATCCTCATCCAACTCATCCTCATCCTCATCCTCATCCTCCTCCTCATCCTCATCCTCACCCTCATCATCCTCATCACGGCCCTGCCAAGCCTAGGGACACAAAATGTCACACGTGACTGCCTCCCGTGTCCCCTCGAACAGTCGCCACTCAGAATGCTGGGCTGGCACCGTGGCGGAACTTGCCGCTGGCAGATGGATCCGCAGCCCTCTGCATTCATCACATGGGGTGCTTGGCGTGCTCGACGTTTTTCCCCAAACAGTGCTTGCACTTACGGCTTCTTACTCCTTTTCTAAGGAACTGGGCCTGTCTGTCGGTCTGGCGGCTCTGTTGTGGCCGCCGCCGCCCCGTCGCCGGCCGTAACTGGGCCTGCCGGTGCGTCTGGCGGCTATGTTGCCGCCGTCGCCGCCCCGCCGCCGCCGTCGCCGATCGTCGCCGCCAGATTGCACCATACAGGATGCACAATCCATCTTGCACAACCTAGATTCTCCTTCCTAAAAACAGAATAGGATCTACCCCCTCCCCCCCGGCGTTATCACTCCCCCTTTCGGGTATGTAAATCACATATGATTCTGACCACATGTCCATCCTAAATATGAATTTGCACTATCCCCGGGGGGGGCGGTATCCCCCCCCTGAGGTTCCCTGGTAAAAAACACTATGCGGTGACGTTTTCTGTTCTAACAAAGCACTGTTTCGCGACTCCCTTGCAAAAAATGGGGCGAAGTGCGCACGCGCGCGCCGGAAGGACTTCGCAATCGAGTTTCCAAAACACATACGAAAACACAAGGTTTCGCAACACTGATTTACTAAAAAAGCTTCCGCGCGAGCTCTTGCGAAATCTTAACCATAGATGTTTTCAAGGTTTTCACAAAATACTATTAAGCGGGCTTCGCGCGCGCGCATGTCGAAATCTGTCGAACGCCCTTGCGCGTGTGCCGTCGCGAGAATCCTCTGCAAACAATGGGACGAAGTGCAGACGCGCGCGTCGTCGCGCGCGCATGCCGAAAACCTTCAAAATCCATCGGTTTCGGAAGGATTTCAAAATCGTGTCTCCAAACAACCTACAAAAACACAAGGTTTCGCAACACGGATTTTCAACGAAAGCGTGCGCGCGCGCTCTTGCGTCGTCGTCGTCGTCCTCCCTCTTCTCTCTTCCCTCGTCGTCGTCGTCGTCGCCGTCGTCGTCTTCTGTCTTTCCTCGTCGTCGTCGTCGTCGTCTTGGCGTCGTCGTCGCTTCCGTCGTCGTTGTCGCCGTGGTCGTCTTTCCTCCCTCGTCGTCTTCGTCGGCGTTTCGTCGTTGTCCATCCTATTTCGTCGCCGTCGTCGTCGTCGTCGTCGTCGTCGTCTGCACTCCTCCCTCGTCGTTATCCTCCTCCCTCGTCGTCGTCGTCGTCGTCCGTCGTCGGCGTCTCGTCGTCGTCCCTCCTATTTCGTCGCCGTCGTCGTCGTTTTCGTCGTCGTTGTCGTCGTCGTCGTCCCTCCTCCATCGTCGTTGTCGTCGTCGGCGTCGCCGTCCTTCCTCCTTCTTCGTCCTTCGCGTCGTCGCCGTCTTCCCTCCTCCATCGTCGTTGTCGTCGTTGTCGCCGTCGTCGTCCTCCCTCCTCCCTCGTCGTCGTCTTCGTTGGCGACGTCGTCGTCGTCGTCTTCGTCGTCGTCGTCGGCGTCGGCGTCGTCTTCGTCGACGTCGACGTCGGCGGTGTCGTCGTAGTCGGTGTCGGCGGCGCCGTCGTCGCCGTTGTCGTTGTCGTCGTCGATGCGTGGCCAAGTGCCACATGGTACCTACCGTCACGGTCTTGTCTTAAGAAGTCTTGCGACCAAGTTGCGGGCGGGTGGGTGGGATGTTTGCGCGAGCAGTGGGGGTGGTCAGGCGCGGTGCAGGGTAGTCAATTGCACCACATAAATAGCGCAACATGTATTACAGACCACACGTTGCACCACAAAGAGTTCATCACATATACTGCCCCGCATGGGTGGCACAACCTAGATTGCACATCATATATTGCACAACGTAGAATGGCCAACATGTATTGCAAATCCCAGGTTGCTCCACATTGGCTGCGCACCGCATATTACACAACATAGCTTATACCACACAGATGGCTCAATAGATATTGCACAACATGGAATGCGCCATGTGGGGTGCACCACATATTGTGTATCACATCGATTGCACGACATAGATTGCCCTTTAGATGTCGCGCACCACGTATTGCACCACTTCTGCTGTACAGCATAAATAGCACAACGTAGATCGCACCACATATACTGCCCACGAAGATGGCTCCATACATACACATATATACATATATGTATATGCATTGCACAGCACCGGTTGTCCCACACACTTGCGTCACATGGACTTTCGTTTCAAACATAATACAAATAATAAATCATATTCCCTACCGAAGCCGGACTCAACAGTCCTCCTCTCGCGATATGTAGTTTGCATCGGATTATGGCCCCGTGGCCGCGCGCGTCGTCGCGCGCGCATGCCGGAATCATTGGACAACCTTAGATTTCGCAGGGGCTTCAAAATCGAATGCCCCGAACACACAAGCATATATATGTGTACATATATATATATGTATATATATATATGTACATACACTGTTTTGCAAACTCAGATGCCAACATAACTTGCGCTCGCACTCTTGCGGATTCCAAAAGAACCATTGGTTTTCCACGTGTTCGTCAAATTGTGCCAAGCGGGCTTCTCGCGCCGCATGTCGAACTCATCCGGGCGCCCTTGCGCGCACGTTTTGGGGGGGGGGCATGATCCGTGCCAAATAATACTGCGCGGGCCAATCGCATGCATCGGCCGCGCGCGCTCATGTCGAACCCCGTCAAAAACCTTCACCGCCAACGCGAGGACATCAGCATCGGTATCGGCGGGCGTGATCAACAACGGCGCCGTCATTGGCCTTGCCGTCGTCATCGCCACCTCCGTCACCACCGATGCTCTCCAAATCATGTCTACCGTTGTCAGCGTCGCCGTGATACCGCGCCCGCCCAAGTCACCGACTCTCACTGAAGTGCCCGCACGGTCAGCGACACCGCGGCCGCGTCGACCGTGCCAAACTAGAGGCCGCTGCGCGCGCAAAAAAACGCGGGCTAGCGCGGCCACAGAGACGCACAAGCTAACGCCAAGCATGCATCGCAATCGCCGCCGCATGGGTTTTGCAAACCAAGTTGCGGGTGGGTGGGTGGGATGTTTGCAAGAGCATGGATTGTGTCAACTCGCTTGTAGAAATCAACTGCACCACATATATTGCACATCGTATGCTCCTAAAACTGATTGCACAGCATCGATTGCTCCACGTGGTTGCATCATATATATAGATATATTGTTCCACATAAGCAACACCACATATATTGCGAGAGACACACTGTTCGGGGTCCACGCTGGCTCACATATTGTTGTGCACCCTCCCACAAAGTTCCCACCAGCCTCTGGCACAACCCGCCGGTCACACAGAAAGACCGGAAACTAATTTCTTCCGCCTCCAAGATGGCCTCCAAGACGGCCAGTATGACCCCAAAGCGGTCCCAAAAGTGCTCCAAGAGGAACTTCAGGAGGCCAGAAAATTACTGCTTTGACTCAGGTCTTCCAATGATGTTAGTGTTTTCGCCCTTTCGGGCTTCTGGCTCTCCAAGCCGGCTCCATCCTCCAAGATCGCCCCAAGACGACCCAGGAGGCTTCCAATGTCCGCAGGACGGGCCAAGAGGACCCCAAGACAGCCCAAGAGGCCCGCAAGACGGCCCCACAACTGCCCAGAGAGGCTCCCAAGACGGCCTCCGAAGGCCAAGAGGTCAATCTGAGGCCCGCAAGAGGCCCCGACGAGGTCTCCAAGAGGCTCCCAGGAAGCCTGCAGGAAGCCCCAAGACGGCCTCGACAGGCATTCTTTTCCCCTTCCTTCTCTTCGTCCTCCTCATTCCTCTCCTCTTCTTTTCTCTTTCTCTCCCGACTGTTACCCCAATGGGTTCCACAACGGCTGGGGAACACACATAGTCCAATAGCTTGGTCAGAATTTAGCTTATGTTTGGCCGCATAGGCGTTTCCAGAGGGCAGGGGGCGGCGGTGGATCGCCGTAGGCGCCTTGGACAACATCGACCCTGCCATGGATCAAACTTGTCAGGTGATGTGAACAGTGGGACAGAGTTGATCACCCAGCAAGACACTCGAGTCAAAAGAGCAACGGATGAAGATAGCACCGCAGTCACCAAGTGTGGCATGGCTGGGGCACAGAGAATGTCGGATCTAAACGCGGAAACAGGATCGACACAGAGCCAACCTTCCACCTTCCCTCCCTCACACATCCTCTCCCATCGCTTCTCTCCTCCCTCCTCCCTCTTCCGTCCTCCCTCTTCGTCCCCTCTCATCCTCCTTCTTCCTTCCTCCGCTTCCTCTTTCCTCTTTTCTCACTTCCAATTCGAAACAAGCACACACCCGAGACTCAATGACCACGAACATGAGCGCACCAGCGGAGCCTCCCCCACGGCCCCGAGGGCCGCCCAACATGGGGCCAGCTTCGGATCGGGAAGCCGGGTCGAGGTCGGAACCCCGTCGTAACTGATGGAATCGGGGCCAAGTCGGCAGTCGCCGCGTCGGCTCTCAAATCAGAAACCAGAGCTCGAATCGAAGACTTTCTCGAGTCGGATCGATGCCGAACCGGCCTGGGGCTGCGCCGGATCGGGCCAGATCGGAGACCCAGGTCACCAGACGCTGAAAGCGCCCGCTGCTGACGACGAGGAGACGCAGACAGGGCCGGGGGGCGCCCCCTTCGACACAGACTTCCGATCCCGCGTTCCTTCCCCGAACAGTGCTTGCACTACTACAGCGTGGCTAATGGTTGTGACCTCTGTTACGGCGCGCTTGTGAATCGAGATCCGCGGAGAGAGCGCTTCCTCAAGCGATACTGCGATGAGGCGAGGTGTTCCAGAACACAAGAACCCGCTCGCCGTAGTCATAAAACGGGGTGAACCACCCCGGCGGTGGTGTAAGCTCCCCATGTGGAAAAACGGGCGGGGGAAATTTCCACACCGCGATGCATATACAATAACCCCCCCCAAAGAAAAACAAAGCCGGGTGTGGGGCCGAAACCTGCTCCGCCACAGCCCGGTCCCACATTGCTGGACTCTGCAGGGGGGCAGGGGTCCCACGTCAGCAGGGATGGCCAGATCTTTAGCGGCAGCTTGCGCGGCTTCTGCGCAAGTGCTCGGGCGGGTTCACACAGCGTTCGCCGGGTCGCCGCCCGCGGGCGCCTCGTGCGCTGGCGCCGCACGTGGGGGCGCCTCGCGCCTTGGCTGGGTTGCCAGGGTTTCGCCTGGCCGCCGTCCGTGGGCGCCTCGTGGGCGTCCCCGTCCGTTGGCTGGCGGCGCGAAGCACACACTGTTCACACCCCATAGATTGCAAACGCAAATTGCGCTCAGTCGTTGTCGTCGTCGTTGTCGTCGTCGTCTTCCCTTCTCCCTCGTCGTTGTCGTCGTCGGCGCCGCCGTCCTTCCTCCTTCTCTGTCGTTCGCGTCGTCGCCGTCCTCCCTCCTCCCTCGTCGTTGTCGTCGTTATCGTCGTTGTCGCCGTCGTCGTCCTTCCTCCTCCCTCGCCTTCGTTGGCGTCTTCGTCGTCGTCTTCGTCGTCGTCGGCGTCGTTGTCGTCGTCGAAGTCGTCGGAGACGTCGTCGGTGTCGTCGTAGTCGTTGTCGTCGGTGTCGTCGTAGTCGGTCTTGAGAGGTTTTGCAAACCAAGTTGCGGGTGGGTGGGTGGGATGTTTGCGCGAGCAGTGGAGATGACGACTTCAAGTTCAGCGGAGTGGTTCACACCCCATAGATTGCAAACGCAAATTGCGCTCAGTAGATTGCACCACGCAGATTGCGCCCCATAGCTTGCATCGAATGGCATGCACTACGCAGAGTGCACCCCAAATGCTGCACCTAATACGGTTTGCTGGCGGCTCGAAGCACACATTGCCCACACCCAACAGGTTGCACCACGCAAATGGCGCCCCATAGCTTGCATCGAGTGGCATGTACTGCGCAGAAAGCACCGTACATGCTGCACCAAACATCTTGCACCACACGTATAGAGTGCAACACATACATTGCACCACATCGCATACATCACATAGATTGAAACTCAAGGGCAAAACCCCTTCCGCAAAACCCCCTGTAGTGAAAACGACCCGGGGACCACACCTGGCGGGCGCAAGCCCGCAAACATGCGGCCGCAAACCTTCTCGAGAACCAACAAATGGCAATTCGCTTATCGACTTGGCAACGTGCGGGTTCTATTAACCTCCGACCAACTGGATGACGCGAATGTCTTCATCATTGCAACCGTGGACACTGAAGCTTGCAAAACACTCGCTCTGCACGTCAAATTCCCTTACACAAGCTGTACGGCGTCGCGCGCTGTCGGCGCGACGAACGAGGCGCGCCCCCCTGGGCCCGTTAGGAGCAGCTCTACTCGGATGGACCAGCTGCTTGCATGCAGGAGGGTTGAGGCGACCCGACTTCCTAACAATCGGTGCAGCCATCGCCGAACACCTGCCAGCCGAGGCACGGGTCGTTGGACGGGTTCCGAGCGCAGTAGCCCTCTCCGTGAGACGCGTGGACGTACGCCTGCAGGTCGACGCTGGCCTTGGTGCCGTCTGTCAGGTCGCAAGTCCACCCGCAGTCCTCTCCCTCCCAGCACGACTTGCACGAGGCAGTCCCGGCGTACTGGCCCTGCCACTGCTGCGGGCACACGCTGCCCTTGATGTCCAAGCCGTCCAAGAAGGCGCAGCTTCGCTGCGCGTCGGTGGACTGCAGGGAAGCAGACGCCTGGGCGCTGCTGCTCATGCCACTGGCTGCACAATCGGTGCAGCCATCGCCGAACACCTGCCAGCCGAGGCACGGGTCGTTGGACGGGTTCCGAGCGCAGTAGCCCTCTCCGTGAGACGCGTGGACGTACGCCTGCAGGTCGACGCTGGCCTTGGTGCCGTCCGTCAGGTCGCAAGTCCACCCGCAGTCCTCTCCCTCCCAGCACGACTTGCACGAGGCAGTCCCGGCGTACTGGCCCTGCCACTGCTGCGGGCACACGCTGCCCTTGATGTCCAAGCCGTCCAAGAAGGCGCAGCTTCGCTGCGCGTCGGTGGACTGCAGGGAAGCAGACGCCTGGGCGCTGCTGCTCATGCCACTGGCTGCACAATCGGTGCAGCCATCGCCGAACACCTGCCAGCCGAGGCACGGGTCGTTGGACGGGTTCCGAGCGCAGTAGCCCTCTCCGTGAGACGCGTGGACGTACGCCTGCAGGTCGACGCCGGCCTTGGTGCCGTCTGTCAGTCACAAGTCCACCCGCAGTCCTCTCCCTCCCAGCACGACTTGCACGAGGCAGTCCCGGCGTACTGGCCCTGCCACTGCTGCGGGCACACGCTGCCCTTGATGTCCAAACCGTCCAAGAAGGCGCAGCTTCGCTGCGCGTCGGTGGACGGTTGCTGCAGGGACACTGCACTGGGCACTGCTGCATGCTGCACAATTCGGGCAGCCATCGCCGAACACCTGCCAGCCGAGGGGGTCGTTGGACGGGTTCCGAGCGCAGTAACCCTCTCCGTGAGACGCGTGGACGTACGCCTGCAGGTCGACGCTGGCCTTGGTGCCGTCCGTCAGGTCGCAAGTCCACCCGCAATCCTCTCAGACACTGGACACGAGGCAGCACGGCGTACTGGCCCTGCCACTGCGCGGGCACAGTGCCAAGCCGTCCAAGAAGGCGCAGCTGCGCGCGCGTGGACTGCAGGGAAGCAGACGACTGGGCACTGCTGCTCATGCCACTGGCTGCACAATCGGTGCAGCCATCGCCGAACACCTGCCAGCCGAGGCACGGGTCGTTGGACGGGTTCCGAGCGCAGTAACCCTCTCCGTGAGACGCGTGGACGTACGCCTGCAGGTCGACGCTGGCCTTGGTGCCGTCCGTCAGGTCGCAAGTCCACCCGCAATCCTCTCCCTCCCAGCACGACTTGCACGAGGCAGTCCCGGCGTACTGGCCCTGCCACTGCTGCGGGCACACGCTGCCCTTGATGTCCAAGCCGTCCAAGAAGGCGCAGCTTCGCTGCGCGTCGGTGGACTGCAGGGAAGCAGACGCCTGGGCGCTGCTGCTCATGCCACTGGCTGCACAATCGGTGCAGCCATCGCCGAACACCTGCCAGCCGAGGCACGGGTCGTTGGACGGGTTCCGAGCGCAGTAGCCCTCTCCGTGAGACGCGTGGACGTAAGCCTGCAGGTCGACGCCGGCCTTGGTGCCGTCTGTCAGGTCACAAGTCCACCCGCAGTCCTCTCCCTCCCAGCACGACTTGCACGAGGCAGTCCCGGCGTACTGGCCCTGCCACTGCTGCGGGCACACGCTGCCCTTGATGTCCAAGCCGTCCAAGAAGGCGCAGCTTCGCTGCGCGTCGGTGGACTGCAGGGAAGCAGACGACTGGGCACTGCTGCTCATGCCACTGGCTGCACAATCGGTGCAGCCATCGCCGAACACCTGCCAGCCGAGGCACGGGTCGTTGGACGGGTTCCGAGCGCAGTAGCCCTCTCCGTGAGACGCGTGGACGTACGCCTGCAGGTCGACGCTGGCCTTGGTGCCGTCCGTCAGGTCGCAAGTCCACCCGCAGTCCTCTCCCTCCCAGCACGACTTGCACGAGGCAGTCCCGGCGTACTGGCCCTGCCACTGCTGCGGGCACACGCTGCCCTTGATGTCCAAGCCGTCCAAGAAGGCGCAGCTTCGCTGCGCGTCGGTGGATTGCAGGGAAGCAGACGCCTGGGCGCTGCTGCTCATACCACTGGCTGCACAATCGGTGCAGCCATCGCCGAACACCTGCCAACCGAGGCACGGGTCGTTGGACGGGTTCCGAGCGCAGTAGCCCTCTCCGTGAGACGCGTGGACGTAAGCCTGCAGGTCGACGCTGGCCTTGGTGCCGTCCGTCAAATCGCAAGTCCACCCGCAGTCCTCTCCCTCCCAGCACGACTTGCACGAGGCAGTCCCAGCGTACTGGCCCTGCCACTGCTGCGGGCACACGCTGCCCTTGATGTCCAAGCCGTCCCAGAAGGCGCAATTTCGCTGCGGGTCGGTGGACGATCCACGCAGGCTCGGCGCGGGAGTGCTGGCAGCTCCAACGGCAAAGGTGACTGTGAATCCGCCACCGTGCACCCTGGTACGTTGAGGCGTAGTAGTATGCCAAGGGCTGTCAGGTAACATTTGTTTTTTTTCGTCCCCCCCTCCCGAGGCCACGATCTCTGGGCAAAAGACGATGAAACATTTGCGCTCCAGAGGCCACGATCGCAGGTAATGAACTATGGATCCGCCTCCCGAGTTTCCAAGACGGCCCAGGCAGGCAACTAAGGCCGCCAAGATGGGCCAAGATGCCTCGAAGACGGCCCAAGATGGCCTCAAGGCGGCCCAAGAGGGCCTTAGAGGGCCACAAGAGGACCTCCAAAAGGGTCCGAAGACGCCCAAACCGTTGAGCTCCCTTAGGTGTTTGACAAATGTTCGCATTCTCGCCTCTTCGAGCTTCTCTCAGCTCAAGACGGCCCAAGAAGCATCCCACATGTCCCCAAGACGGCCTAAGAGGCCCCCCACAGGGTCTCAAGATGGCCCACTAGGACTCCACGATGGCCCAAGCGGCATCCAAAACGGCCCCAACACGGCCCAAGAGGGTCGGTCCCCAGGGGGATCCAAGACGACCTTATAAGGCCCTTCGACGGCCAAAGACTGCCTCGAGACGGCCCCCAGACACCGCCCCGTACGGCCAAGATCGCCACAAAAAACGGCCCAAGAGAGCCCCAAGACGGCCGAAGAGCCCCAAGATGGCCCCAAGACGGTCCCAAGGAGCCCTGAAGACTGCCCCACAGGAGACCAAGGTAGCCCCAAGACCGGTCAAATGAACTCCATTAGGGCTCCTCAAGAAATGAAAACGAAAGGTGTCACGTGTGACAGCCTTTCTCTTTCTCCTTCTCCTCCTCCGCCCCCTCCTGCTCCTCCTCCTCCTCCTCCTCCTATTCCCCTCCTCTTCCTCCTCGTCCTCCTCCCCATCGTCATCGTCATCGTCATCGTCATCGTCATCGTCATCGTCATCATCATCATCATCATCATCATCATCATCATCATCATCATCATCATCATCATCATCATCATCATCATCATCATCATCATCATCATCCTCATCATCATCATCCTCATCCTCATCAGCATCAGCATCAGCATCAGCATCATCATCAGCATCATCATCATCATCATCATCATCATCAGCATCATCATCAGCATCATCATCACAACCATCACATCATCAGCATCATCATCATCATCATCATCATCATCACACCACCACCACCACCACCACCACCACCACCATCATCATCATCATCATCATCATCATCATCATCATCATCATCATCATCATCATCATCATCATCACGGCCCTCCCAAGCCTGGGGACACGAGGTGTCACAAAAGACGGCCTCCCGTGCCCCCTCGAACAGTCGCCACTCAGAATGCTGGGCTGGCACGGTGGCGGAACTTGCTGCTGGCAGATTGATCCGCAGCGCTCTGCATTCATCACAGGGGTGCTTTGCGTGCTCGACGTCTTTCCCCAAACAGTGCTTGCACTTACGGGTTCTTACTTTTTTTCTAAGGAACTGGGCCTGCCTGTCGGTCTGGCGGCTCTGTTGTGGCCGTCGCCGCCCCGTCGCCGCCCGTAACTGGGCCTGCCTGTGCGTCTGGTGGCTATGTTGCCGCCGTCGCCGCCCCGCCGCCGCCGTCGCCGCTCGTCGCCGCCAGATTGCACCATACAGGTTGCACAATACACGTAGCTTGCATCGCATATTTTTCACCACCTAGAGGTGAGGCGAGGCGAGGCGAGGCGCGCCTGAGTCCGCCGGGGGGCGGGGCCTGGAAGGCCGGCGCGGGCGGGCCGGGGCCCTCAGTCACAGAAGTGGGAGTTGTGGCCAATGCAGTGTGTGTGTGTCGTAGGAATGCTTGCTCCAAATTGTTCCACTGGTCGCTGTCTTGTGCTACTGTATACCACTTTCCGCTGCCAGGTTCGAGAAGCATCTTCGCTGTCAAAAACTGCGTGATATCGTCTTCCCACCGCTTCCTCTGACGCCCGTGCCTGCGGACTGCTTGCCGGTGGTCGTGGACGTCCGGCCCCCACGTCGCAGCAAGTCGGCCCCATCTGTCGTACGGTTGGTTTGCAACTCGCCCAGCCCACCGCCATTTCCGTCGAAAGTACACCGTAGTCCACTCATCCACGCGGGCCCGTTTTGCTAGATCCGCGGCAGTGTGCGTAGCTCTGCGGATAAAGACTTCCCATGGTTCGAGGTCGAAGTCGTCGTCGCCACCGTCCGCATGAAACTCGTCGTCGTCGTCGTCGAAATTCGTCCTGTGTTCGCGTCCGTCGTATGCGTGCGTTCCTGCGTCGATGTTGCCCGTGTTGTCGGTAAGGGCGTCGTTGCGAAATGCTCGGCGTCGCGGGGTGTTCACGATGAGTCGCAGCATCCTTCTTTGAGTGCGCGTCAGGGTTTGGAGCATGTCCTTGGTCATCGTCCAGGATACGGACCCGTAAATGACCGTAGGCGTCACAGTTCCATTGAAAAGACGGAGTCTGCTGTGTAGTGGGTATCGCTTGTTGGTGAGCTCGTTGCGGAGCTGGTTGAACCGGCGCCATCCAGATGCCATTCTGTTGTTGAGTTCAGCGTGGTGGTACTGGTTGTCGTGAAGCGTGAGCTTGCGACCGAGGTATTTGGTTGTTTGGTCTGCGCATAGAATTTCGAGGTCGTCGCCGTCAACGCTGGTGTGTGTAATGGTCCGTCCTTCACATCTGCTGAGGCTGGTAAGGATTTTGGTTTTGTCTGGGTGTAGTACAAGCCCACACTTTCCGGCTTCTCTCTTCAGATCCCGAAGGATCACCTTCAATTGTCGTAAGTTGGGTGCAAGGAGAAGCGCGTCATCTGCAAACCGTAGATTGGTAAGTCGTGTATGCCTGCCGTGCCCCAATTTGGCGCCAAAGCCTTTACTTTCCCAAAAAGGCTGGACCTGTCGGAAAACGTGCTCGAACACCGCGTTGAAGAGGTAAGAACTGAGCGGGTCGCCTTGCTTAACCCCGCGCTGTATGCTGAATTCCTTGCTGCTGACGTCTGTCTTAACCGTGGCGGTCTGATCCTGGTAAAATTTCAGCAACAAGGCAATGTATGAGTCTGGCACGCTCTGTTGTCGAAGTGCGTCCCGAAGGCTCTGATGGTCGACGCAGTCAAAAGCCTTCTTAAAGTCTACTGCAGCGGCCCATAATTGGAGTTGCCACTCATCAGACTGTTCGCGCACTAGCGTCGCGGTGAAGAGGTGGTCTTCTGTGCAAAACCCTTTTCGGAATCCAGCTTGGTCAGGTGATTGTGCAGTCTCGAAATGCGCCTCCAGTCGGTTGCATAATAATCGAGACATCAGTTTGTATAGCAGTGGGGTGATGGCGATTGGTTTGAAATTGTGGGGTAGTTGCGGGTCGCCAGACCTGTAGATGACACTGATTGTTATGCGCCTCCATTGCTCAGGGGGTTCTCGCCCAGGCGTTATGATGTCGTTGAACAGCTTCAGCAAGTGTGATTCGATGACGCCCCCCCCGGCCTTGAGCAGCTCCGCGGTGATACCAGCAGCGTCTTTACATTTGCCATTTTTGAGTTGCGTAACTGCGTGGTGCAATTGTTCTAGAGTGAACTGTGGGATCCCGTGGTGCGCATGATGTCGTGCATTGTCGTGTGCGCCGTGCGGCTGAGCGTCTGTAGGCTCGTCGGTCTCTGCGCAACGTCTGTGCAACTGTTCGTAGAAGTCGGCGAAGATGTCTGCGATGCCTTGGCGGTCCGTCTCGCTGTCCCCGTCTTTCGTTGCCATGCTCGGTATCATGTCTTTACTTCTGCTAGATTTGATGCCAGATATCTTTTTGAGATTTCGGAAGTTGCGTAAAAATTCATTCAATTCGGAATGCCGTTGAGCTCGCTTGATAAGCCGGTGTTGTCGCATGATGCTTTTGCTGAGGGCCTTTTCTGGCGGTTGCGTCGGAGTGCGGTGTGTTCCTGCGCTACTTGATGAGTGTCCGTAGGAGTCGGGTGGCTTCGTCGTCTTCGTCTTTGTCGTGTGTCTGTTGTTGTTGGTGTTGCTGCTGCTCTTCCTGGAACTCTTTGTATGCTGCTGTTATCGCTTGTTCGGTGTGTGCGTGTGTGTCGCTCGGGTCGTACAATGCACCGTCGCCTATCAGATGCTGTCGCAAGTGACGCTGGAAATCTAGGTCGTCTCGTCGAGGTGGATGATGGCGCGTTTGCTTGTTCGTCTCTTCCGTCGCGGTGGGCGGTGCTTGGTGCTGTCCACAGCAAGTCGGAGGTGCACGGCTTGGTGATCAGAGCCGAGGTCGGAAGTGGGCGATGCAAACGCATCAAGTATAAGATGTCGCGCACGTTGATCAACAAGGATGTAGTCGATCTGGGTTTGCGTGTTCTTCGAGCCGGGGTGCGTGTAAGTGAACACATGCTGCGGGCGTTTGCAAAACATCGTGTTTGCGATGCTGAGTTCACGCGTGCACGCCCAAGACCGTAGCCAGGCACCACGTTGATTACACCCACTCTGGCCGTAATTGCCGATAGTTCGTTTCTCTGCGTCGTGGGTGCAGTCATCGTCTATGTTGTCTTTCCGTCTTCCCACTCGCGCGTTAAAGTCGCCTGTCAATATGAACGTTATTTTCCTCTTCGTGGCGTCGGCGTGGATTGCCGAAATCATATCGTAGATGCTTTGCACGTGCTGGTCCCCATATCCACCGTGCGGAAAATATGCCGTGGTGATCCGGAGTTGGTACTGTGGTAGGTCTATGCCGATGTAGGCGAGCCGCTCGTTAACAGCACTGAAACTCTTGACGTGTTGGGCGTGTCGTGCGTGTACCAAGAAACCGACACCTCTCGTTGGATGCTCATGCCCGGCAGCTGCAAACACATGTTCACCAAGCTTGGTAATCCACATCTCTCGCGTCGAAGTGCGCCATGTTTCGTTGAGTGCCACAACGTCCCAATGTATGTCTGTGAGCTTGCATATGAGTAAATTGATGGCCGCGTCATTGGTGAGACTCCTGGCGTTTTTGTGGACTATCGTCAGTGCTTCGTCGAAGTGGTTGGTTGGAGAAGCAGTCGTCTTCTCTGTCTGGTCATCGACGCTTGCGCACGGCATCGTTGATGCAGGTTTTGCCGCGCCATGCTTTGTGATTGCGGCCAGTCGTTGTTGAAGGCGTTGGTGGTGTATGCATGCCGGCAGGTCTCCCTCGGCGTTGCTGTATCGTCCCCGCCCCCCACCAGCGCTGCTTTTGAATTGCTGGTCCTGCTGAGGAAGCTGTTGTGCGATCTGACGAGGTAGATGTGGATAGTCGGATGCTGGACGCTGGAGGTCGAAGTTTTTCGCTGATGGATGGTGGAGGTCGACAGGCGCAGGTGTAGGTGGAAAGTTGGAAGCTGGACGCTGGAGGTCGAAGTTTTGCGCTGGTGGACGGTGGAGGTCGACAGGTGGAGGTGTAGGTGGATAGTCGGATGCTGGACGCTGGAGGTCGAAATTTTGCGCTGGTGGATGCTGGAGGTCGACAGGTGGAGGTGGAGGTGGAAAGTCGGATGTTGGACGCTGGAGGTCGAAGTTTTTCGCTGCTGGATGGTGGAGGTCGACAGGTGGAGATGGGGGTGGAAAGTCGGATGCTGGACGCCGCAGGTCGAAGTTCTGCGCTGGTGGACGGTGGAGGTCGACAGGTGCAGGTGTAGGTGGATAGTCAGATGCTGGACGCTGGAGGTCGAAATTTTGCGCTGGTGGATGCTGGAGGTCGACAGGTGGAGGTGGAGGTGGGAAGTCGGATGCTAGACGCTGGAGGTCGAAGTTTTGCGCTGGTGGACGGTGGAGGTCGACAGGTGCAGGTGTGGGTGGATAGTCGGATGCTGGACGCTGGAGGTCGAAGTTTTGCGCTGGTGGATGGTGGAGGTCGACAGGTGGAGGTGGAGGTGGGAAGTCGGATGCTGGACGCTGGAGGTCGAAATTCTGCGCTGGTGGATGGTGGAGGTCGACAGGTTGAGGTGGAGGTGGAGAGTCGCGTGCAAGAGGCTGGAAGTCAGGGTGCTGGACTGGTTGACGCTGGAGGTCGATCTGAAGAGGTAGATGCGGAATGGGTGGGGGTGGAGGTGGGAAGGAGGACGCCACATAGGTTGCACACCACATATTGCACAACATAGCGTGCACCACACAGAGGGCTCACTATATATTCTCCTTTCTAAAAACAGAATAAGATATACCCCCCCCCCCTCCCCCCCCCCCCCCCCCCCCCCCCCCCCCGGAGTTATCACTTCACCTTTCGGGCACTGACCACATGTCCATCCTAATATGAAATCTCAAGTGCCAACCGGTATCCCCCCGTAGGACCCTTTGTTTGTGCGATTACAACCGCCGCTTTTTTGCCCTGCAAACATTGATATTCATGATGGAATATTATACAATCTTTCTGGAGAAGGATGGCGTGCGAGGCGGGAGGGGGGGAGGGGGACATCTCGAATGTAATCTTATTATGTTCGCACTGCTTTCTTATTGCAATCCGATTGTATCTGCAGTGGAGAAGGAAAGATGGAAGAGAAGGGAGGGAGGAGGAGGGAGGAGGGGCCGCGGAAGCTTGCCAGGAAAAGAAGAAAAACATGAAAAACAAGGAAAAACCTGTGTCTTCACAGAGAAAAATAAGAAAAAGTACGAAACCTGTGACTGTCGTTCTCTTTTTAGCTTTTCTTATTTTTCTCTGTGAAAACACAAGTTTTTCATTGTTTTTCCTGTTTTTCCTAGTTTCCTCCTCCTCCGCTCTGCTGCGCGGAGGGCCCCTGGGCAGCTCGGAGGGCCAGGGCCCTCGGGGGGAAGGAGGAAAATAAGAAACACAGGAAAAACAATGAAAAACCTGTGTTTTCACAAAGAAAAATGAAGAAAAACGACGAAACCTGTGACTGTCGCTTTTTTTTAAGTTTTTCCTATTTTTCTATGTGAAAACATACGTTTTTCATTGTTTTTCCTGTTTTTCCTATTTTCCTCCTCCTCCGCTCTGCTGCGCGGAGGGCCCCTGGGCAGCTCGGAGGGCCACGGAACTGCCGAAGGCCATTTCGATTCGCCAAATTAGTTCAGGTGGCTTATGTTTTCCGTGGGGCAGCAATTCAAACTGACAGAATGCAGTGAAGGAGCAGAGGTGTGCAAGGATGGGAAATGATGTCTACGCAGTTGGCATGCAGCTAGCGCCTTTGGCGCTTGGCTGGCGCGCTGGCGCTCCTGCGCTTGCGTTTGCTCTCCTTTGTCACAACCTGGGGATCCTGCCACTCCTCTACACATTTCGAGCTCGGAGCCTTCACATGTCCCAACTCGAGCTGTCGCCTCAGGAGGGCCATCGCATGGGCATGACAAGACACGGGGGAAAGTTTGGACATCCCTTCAGGCGCTCTTCTTTTCATGTGCAGTGACACGACCTTCCCGAAGGTGAACAAGTCCAACGTGAACTCACACCGCTGGCGAGTCGATGCGAACACATTGGCGTTGTACGCCTTCAGCTGGAACATGACTGCTTCATTAGGAATTGTCCCGTATTGGCACGGCAGCCCCGTTCTCATTCTGTACACGGATATGTTCTGGTAGTACAAATACTTTGCGGGCGCCATGCACCTGGAGAGGAGATCGCTGACCGTCGACTGGGCATTGCGGCCTGTGGGTGGTCTCTGGCACGACCTCTCGTTCTGGCTCATCGCTGCCATGATGTCAAGGCAATACTGTTTGTGGTTCAGGTAAGCCTTTTCCTGGTAAGCCGTTGTCTGCAAACGTTCATACGCCTTGCGAAGATCCGAGGGGCACGGTTTGAAATCCACGTGCGCCCGACCCCTGGGCTGGCTCCCGTCGAAGTAGCGCTTCGCCTTCAGACTCGGCGCAGGTCTCCCATTGAACTCCAGAACGATTTTCTTGAAGTCCCTGCTCAGCTGGTCACCCTCCTCGATGAACTTCGCTAAGTCCATCCACGCGTGTAGAGGGTCACCGCCGACGCATTTTAGGTTCGGAAAGAGTTTCTGCGCCTTCTGCATGTCCCACTTCTCCGGTGTATCAAAAAGGATAATCTCCGCTTGGCGCCTTTGCGCAAGCGTTGCATTTTCCTCGATGAAATCTGAAAGTTCTGGAACTCCTTCGCTGTGCGCTGGCTTGCAAGATACTGGCACGCCGTCCGCGATCATCACGTGTACGCAGTGGAACTCAGAACGATCGGAATCGTCCTTCTTCTTTCCGTGGCTTGTCTGCCCGACCACAGCTAGCGTGTATTTATATGATGAATCGAAAGACATCACGCGGAAGCTCAACTCGTCGACGCACTTCTTTTTATATGCCGCAGAGATCTGAACCCCAGCCTTGTAAATTTGCTCCCACGCTGTATTCATGGTAGGCACCGCGAAGCTCAGTTCGCTACCGTGCGATATGTAGTGCTCAATGATGCGGTCCCGAATTCGCAAGTACTTGCTCTGCGTGCGACTATCGTTGAAGGACACCACAAGGAGCAGAAACTCGCGAGTGACGCGGTAGTTGCGGGTAATCCTGATGCCCTGGTCGTCGACAGCAAAGCGGGGGCCGCGAACGTCGAGGATGACGCGAGCACGGACATCGTTCGCATTCCGCAAATTGTCGACCCCAACGGAATCACGGAGAAAACTGGGCGCTGCGTCCTAAGTAGCCTTCGCCGCCATGCTGCCTGGCACCCGTCAAAAAGGAAACGTTGATTTGTAGTTGATCTATCTTCGCCATGTTCTCGATCACCATCGCCTGGCGACCGGATGCGCCCCCAAGAACAGGTTCTTGCTGATGGTACCAGTGATGGTCTTCGAGGAATGCGAGACGCTGGAAGTGGCGATTGGGGCAGTGCGGACATCGCCAGCGATTCTGACCGTCCTTGCACGTACTAAGGTCTGCGGCGTTTACTTCTTCTTTCAATCTGCCCATCAGGTCTGCAGAGAAAGCAAGTGGCGCGCCGCCGAGCCTGTCGAACTTGTCGGTCGAGAACGACACGCCGTGCTTGGAACCCACGTTCTCGAGGTGCTGAAGTAGAGCATCAAAACTCGACTCTTGCATCCGCAATATGGCCCCGTCCAGCATGAGGGCATTGACCTCGCAACTCGGCACGTGACTGGGTAATCCGCGCACCAAGTCGTTCATGATGTCTTCTTCCACCGCGGCCAAAGCAAAGTGGATGCGAGACCCACGGGGATTCGGCCTCTCCGAGAAGTGGGACGCCAAGTACCCAAAACGGTCCATGCCCAGAACGATGTCCACGGCTGCGTGGATTTGCACTGACAAGTTCCACAAGAAAGGAATGTCGTGCGATGGCTTCCCCAAGTGAACCAACCGAATTAAGTTTTTTTGTTGGCAGCCTTCGGGGGCATGTCGAAGTATTCCATCATGAACGCCGTGGAAACGGTCTCCCTCCCTCAAAGCAATGCAATGTGATTGCAATGCCGTGCGAGTGCAACGCAATGGAATACGATTGCCATGCAATGCAATGCAGTGCAATGCGATGCACTGCGATTGAAAGGAAGGGGAGGAGGAGGAAGATGATTGAAGAAGAGAGGCATCGATGCCAGAGTCTTCTTCTACGACAAGAAAAGCAGGGGCACCGATATGCGCGCGCGCCCAGGAAGAACCTATGATGATACATAGCGTTCCAATCACAAGTAAATCCATCAAAAAGGCCTTGTTGTAATCATACAAACAAAGGGTCGCACGGTATCCCCCCCCCTTAGGTTCCCTGGTAAAACAAAACGCTATGCGGTTACCTTTTTGTTCCAACATAGCACTTTTCACGAATCTCTTGCAACAAATGGGACGAAGTGCGCACGCGCGCGTCGTCGCGCGCGCATGCCGAAATCCTTCAAAAACATTCGATGCCGGAAGGATTTCGCAATCGAGTTTTCAAAAAAACATGCAAAAACACATGGTTTCGCAACACTGATTTGCTAAAACAACTTCCGCACGAGCTCTTGCGAATTCTCAAGAAAACCATACCAAACGGGCTTCGCGCGCGCGCATGTCGAAATCTGTCGAACGCCCTTGCGCGTGTGCCGTCGCGAGAATCCTCTGCAAAAAATTGGACGAAGTGCAGACGCGCGCGTCGTCGCGCGCGTCGTCGCGGGCGTATGCCAAAAACCTTCAAAACCAATCGATTTCGGAAGGATTTCAAAATCGTGCGTCCAAAAAACCTACAAAAACCCAGGGTTTCGCAACACGGATTTTCAACAGAAGCGTGTGCGCGCGTTCTTGCGTCGTCGTCGTCGTCGTCGCCGTCCTCCCTCCTCCCGCGTCGTCGTCGTCGTCGTCGCCTACGTCGTCCTCTGTCTTTTCTCGTGTTTCGTCGTCGTCCTCTTTGGCGTCGTGGTCGTTTCCGTCGTCGTTGTCGCCGTGGTCGTCCTTCCTCCTCCTCCCACGTCGTCGTCGTCGTCGTCGTCCGTCGTCGGCGTCTCGTCGTCGTCCCCCCTATTTCGTCGCCGTCGTCGTCGTCGTTGTCGTCGTCGTCTTCCCTCCTCCCTCGTCGTTGTCGTCGGCGTCGCCGTCCTTCCTCCTTCGTCGTCGTTCGCGTCGTCGCCGTCCTCCCTCCTCCCTCGTCGTTGTCGTCGTTGTTGTCGTTGTCGCCGTCGTCGTCCTTCCTCCTCCATCGTCGTCGCCTTCGTTGGCGTCGTCGTCGTCGTCGTCGTCTTCGTCGTCGTCGGCGTCGTTGTCGTCGTCGAAGTCGTCGGAGACGTCGTCTGTGTCGTCCTAGTCGTTGTCGTCGGTGTCGTCGTAGTCGGTCTGAAGAGGTTTTGCAAACCAAGTTGCGGGTGGGTGGGTGGGATGTTTGCGCGAGCAGTGGAGAGGACAGCTTCAAGACGGTCAAAGTGGACTGCACCACATAGATTGCACAGCATCGATTGCTCCACGTGGTTGCATCACATGTATTGCTCCACATAAGCAACACCACATATATTGCGAGAGACACACTGTTTGGGGCCACGCTGGCTAAGATATTGTTGTGCCCCCTCCCACAAGGTTCCCAGCAGCCTCTGGCACAACCCGCCGGCCACACAGAAAAACCGGAAACTAATTTCTTCCGCCTCCAAGATGGCCTCCAAGACGCCTCCAAGAGGGCCAGCATGACCCCAAAGCGGTCCCAAGAGTGCTCCAAGAGGAACTCCAGGAGGCCAAAAAGTTACTGCCTTGACTCAGGTCTTCCAATGATGTTAGTGTTTTCGCCCTTTCGGGCTTCCGGCTCTCCAAGCGGGCTCCATATGCCCCCAAGAGATCGCCCCAAGACGACCCAGGGGGCCTCCAAGGCGGGCCAAGAGGGCCCCAGGACAGCCCAAGAGGCCCGCAAGACGGCCCCACAACTGCCCAGAGAGGCTCCCAAGACGGCCTCCGAAGGCCAAAGCGGCGGTCCATCTGAGGCCCCCAAAGCCCTCAGAGGCCCCGAAAAGGCTCACAAGAAGGCCCAGGAGGCCCCCAAGAGGCCCCGACGAGGCCTCCAAGAGGCTCCCAGGAAGCCCGCAGGAAGCCCCAAGACGGCCTCGACAGGCCTTCTTTTCCCCTTCCTGCTCTTCGTTATCCTCCTCATTCCTCTCCTCTTCCTTTCTCTTTCTCTCCCGACTGTTCCCCCAATGGGTTCCACAACGGCTGGGAAACACACATAGTCCAATAGCTTGATCAGAATCTTGCCCACGTTTGGCCGCATGGGCGTTTCCAGAGGGCAGGGGGCGGCGGTGGTTCGCCGTAGGCGCCTTGGATAAAACCGACCCTGCCATGGGTCAAACTTGTCAGGTGATGTGAAGAGTGGGACAGAGCTGATCACCCGGCAAGACACTCGAGTCAAAAGAGCAACGGATGAAGATAGCGCCGCAGTCACCAAGTGTGGCATGGCTGGGGCACAGAGAATGTCGGATCTAGACGCAGAAACAGGATCGACACAGAGCTAACCTTCCACCTTCCCTCACTCACACATCCTCTCCCATCGCTCCTCTCCTCCGTCCTCCCTCTTCGTCCCCTCTCATCCTCCTTCTTCCTTCCTCCGCTTCCTGTTTACTCTTTCCTCACTTCCAATTCGAAACAAGCACACACCCGAGACTCAATGACCACGAACATGAGCGCACCAGCGGAGCCTCCCCCACGGCCCCGAGGGCCGCCCAACATGGGGCCAGCTTTGGATCGGGAAGCCGGGTCGAGGTCGGAACCCCGTCGTAACTGATGGAATCGGGGCCAAGTCGGCAGTCGCCGCGTCGGCTCTCAAATCACAAACCAGAGCTCGAATCGAAGACTTTCTCGAGTCGGATCGATGCCGAACCGGCCTGGGGCTGCGCCGGATCGGGCCAGATCGGAGACCCAGGTCACCAGACGCTGAAAAGCGCCCGCCGCTGACGACGAGGAGACGCAGACAGGGCCGGGGGGCGCCCCCGTCGACACAGACTGCCGATTCTGCGTTTCTTCCCCGAACAGTGCTTGCACTACTGCAGCGTGGCTAATGGTTGTGACCTCTGTCACGGCGCGCTTGTGAATCGAGATGCGCGGAGAGAGCGCTTCCTCAAGCGATGCTGCGATGAGGCGAGGTGTCCCAGACCACAAGAACCCGCTCGCCGTAGTCATAAAACGGGGTGAACCACCCCAGCGGTGGTGTAAGCTCTCCATGTGGAAAAACGGGCGGGGGAAATTTCCACACCGCTATGCACATACAATAACCCCCCGCAAAGAACGACAAAACCGGGTGTGGGGCCGAAACCCACTCCGCCACAGCCCGGTCCCACATTGCAGGACTCTGCAGGGGGGCAGGGGTCCCACGTCTGCAGCGATGGCCAGATCTTTAGCAGCAGCTTGCGCGGCTTCTGCGCAAGTGCTCGGGCGGGTTCACACGGCGCTCGCCGGGTCGCCGCCCGCGGGCGCCTCCTGCGCTGGCGCCGCCCGTGGGGGCGCCTCGCGCCTTGGCTGGGTTGCCAGGGCTTCGCCTGGCCGCCGTCCGTGGGCGCCTCGTGGGCGTCCCCGTCCGTTGGCTGGCGGCGCGAAGCACACACTGTTCACACCCCATAGATTGCAAACGCAAATTGCGCTCAGTCGTTGTCGTCGTCGTTGTCGTCGTCGTCATCCCTTCTCCCTCGTCGTTGTCGTCGTCGGCGTCGCCGTCCTTCCTCCTTCTCTGTCGTTCGCGTCGTCGCCGTCCTCCCTCCTCCCTCGTCGTTGTCGTCGTTGTCGTCGTTGTCGCCGTCGTCGTCCTTCCTCCTCCCTCGTCGTCGCCTTCGTTGGCGTCGTCGTCGTCGTCTTCGTCGTCGTCGGCGTCGTTGTCGCCGTCGAAGTCGTCGGAAACGTCGTCGGTGTCGTCGTAGTCGTTGTCGTCGGTGTCGTCGTAGTCGGTCTTGAGAGGTTTTGCAAACCAAGTTGCGGGTGGGTGGGTGGGATGTTTGCGCGAGCAGTGGAGATGACGACTTCAAGTTCAGCGGAGTGGTTCACACCCCATAGATTGCAAACGCAAATTGCGCTCAGTAGATTGCACCACGCAGATTGCGCCCCATAGTTTGCATCGAATGGCATGCACTACGCAGAGTGCACCCCAAATGCTGCACCTAATACGGTTTGCTGGCGGCTCGAAGCACACATTGCCCACACCCAACAGGTTGCACCACGCAGATGGCGCCCCATAGCTTGCATCGAATGGCATGCACTGCGCAGAGTGCACCGTACATGCTGCACCAAACATCTTGCATCACACGTATAGAGTGCAACACATACATTGCACCACATCGCATACATCACATAGATTGCAACTCAGGGGCAAAACCCCCTTCCGCAAAACACCCTGTAGTAAAAACGACCCGGGGACCACACCTGGCGGGCGCAAGCCCGCAAACATGCGGCCGCAAACCTTCTCGAGAATCAACAAGTGGCAATTCGCTAATCGACTTAGCAACGTGCGGGTTCTATTAACCTCCGACCAACTGGATGACGCGAATGTCTTCATCTTTGCCACCGTGGACACTGAAGCTTGCAGAACACTCGCTCTGCACGTCAAATTCCCTTACACAAGCTGTACGGCGTCGCGCGCTGTCGGCGCGACGAACGAGGCGCGCCCCCTGGGCCCGTTAGGAGAAGCTCTACTCGGATGGACCAGCTGCTTGCATGCAGGAGGATTGAGGCGACCCGACTTCCTAACAATCGGTGCAACCATCGCCAAACACCTGCCAGCCGAGGCACGGGTCGTTAGACGGGTTCCGAGCGCAGTAGCCCTCTCCGTGAGACGCTTGGACGAACGCCTGCAGGTCGACGCTGGCCTTGGTGCCGTCCGTCAGGTCGCAAGTCCACCCGCAGTCCTCTCCCTCCCAGCACGACTTGCACGAGGCAGTTCCGGCGTGCTGTCCCTGCCACTGCTGCGGGCACACGCTGCCCTTGATGTCCAAGCCGTCCCAGAAGGCGCAGCTTCGCTGCGCGTCGGTGGACTGCAGGGAAGCAGGCGCCTGGGGGCTGCTGCTCATGCCACTGGCTGCACAATCGGTGCAGCCATCGCCGAACACCTGCCAGCCGAGGCACGGGTCGTTGGACGGGTTCCGAGCGCAGTAGCCCTCTCCGTGAGACGCGTGGACGTACGCCTGCAGGTCGACGCTGGCCTTGGTGCCGTCCGTCAGGTCGCAAGTCCACCCGCAATCCTCTCCCTCCCAGCACGACTTGCACGAGGCAGTTCCGGCGTGCTGTCCCTGCCACTGCTGCGGGCACACGCTGCCCTTGATGTCCAAGCCGTCCCAGAAGGCGCAGCTTCGCTGCGCGTCGGTGGACTGCAGGGAAGCAGGCGCAGCTGGCTGCGCTGCCAGCCGTCGGTTCCGAGAGCTGCAGGGCAAGCAGGTCGCACTGGAGGCAGTGGCGTGCTGCTGCCACTGCCATGCCAAGCCGTTTCGCTGCGCGTCGGTGGACTGCAGGGATCGCTGCTGCTCATGCCACTGGCTGCACAATCGGTGCAGCCATCGCCGAACACCTGCCAGCCGAGGCACGGGTCGTTGGACGGGTTCCGAGCGCAGTAGCCCTCTCCGTGAGACGCGTGGACGTACGCCTGCAGGTCGACGCTGGCCTTGGTGCCGTCCGTCAGGCAAGTCCACCCGCAGTCCTCTCCCTCCCAGCACGACTTGCACGAGGCAGTCCCGGCGTACTGGCCCTGCCACTGCTGCGGGCACACGCTGCCCTTGATGTCCAAGCCGTCCCAGAAGGCGCAGCTTCGCTGCGCGTCGGTGGACTGCAGGGAAGCAGGCGCCTGGGCGCTGCTGCTCATGCCACTGGCTGCACAATCGGTGCAGCCATCGCCGAACACCTGCCAGCCGAGGCACGGGTCGTTGGACGGGTTCCGAGCGCAGTAGCCCTCTCCGTGAGACGCGTGGACGTACGCCTGCAGGTCGACGCTGGCCTTGGTGCCGTCCGTCAGGTCGCAAGTCCACCCGCAGTCCTCTCCCTCCCAGCACGACTTGCACGAGGCAGTTCCGGCGTACTGGCCCTGCCACTGCTGCGGGCACACGCTGCCCTTGATGTCCAAGCCGTCCCAGAAGGCGCAGCTTCGCTGCGGGTCGGTGGACGATCCACGCAGGCTCGGCGCGGGAGTGCTGGCTGCTCCAACGGCAAAGGTGACGGTGAATCCGCCACCGTGCACCCTGGTACGTTGAGGCGTGGTAGTATGCCAAGGGCTGTCAGTTAACATTTGTTTTTTTTCCGTCCCCCCTCCCGAGGCCACGATCTCTGGGTAAAAGACGATGAAACATTTGCGCTCCAGAGGCCACGATCCCAGGTAATAAACTATGGATCCGCCTCCCGAGTTTCCAAGACGGCCCGGGCAGGCAACTAAGGCCGCCAAGATGGGCCACGATGCCTCGAAGACGGCCCAAGATGGCCTCAAGGCGGCCCAAGAGGGCCTTGGAGGGCCACCAGAGGACCCCCAACAGGGTCCGAAGACGCCCAAACCGTTGAGCTCCCTTCGGTGTTTGACAAATGTTCGCCTTCTCGCCTCTTCGAGCTCCTCTCAGCTCAAGACGGCCCAAGAAGCATCCCAGATGGCCCCAAGACGGCCTAAGAGGCCCCCCAGAGGGTCTCAAGATGGCCCACTAGGACTCCACGATGGCCCAAGTGGCATCCAAGACGGACGGCCCCAACAGGCCCAAGAGGGTCCCCAGGGGGATCCAAGACGACCTCAGAAGGCCTTTCGACGGCCAAAGACTGCCCCGAGACGGTCCCCAGACACCCCCCGATACGGCCAAGATCGCCCCAAGAAGCGGCCCAAGGGAGCCCCAAGACGGCCGAAGAGCCCCAAGACGGCCCCAAGACGGTCCCAAGGAGCCCTGAAGACTGCCCCACAGGAGACCAAGGTAGCCCCAAGACCGGTCAAATGAACTCCATTAGGGCTCCGCAAGAGATGACAATGAAATGTGTCAACTGTGACAGCCTTTCTCTTCCTCCTTCTCCTCCTCCGCCGCCTCCTGCTCCTCCTCCTCCTCCTCCTCCTCCTCTTCCTCCTCCTCGCCATCATCATCATTACCATTTTCATCATCATCATCATCATCATCATCATCATCATCATCATCATCATCACCATCAGCAGCATCAGCATCAGCATCAGCATCAGCATCATATCATCCTCATCCTCCTCGTCCTCCTCGTCCTCCTCGTCATCATCATCATCATCATCATCATCCTCATCCTCATCCTCATCCTCATCCTCAGCCTCAGCCTCATGCTCACCCTCATCATCTTCATCACGGCCCTCCCAAGCCTGGGAACACGAGGTGTCACACGTGACGGCCTCCCGTGCCCCCTCAAACAGTCGCCACTCAGAATGCTGGGCTGGCACGGTGGCGGAACTTGCCGCTGGCAGATTGATCCGCAGCCCTCTGCATTCATCACAGGGGTGCTTGGCGTGCTCGACGTTTATCTCCAAACAGTGCTTGCACTTAGGGTTTCTTGTTTCTTTTCTAAGGAACTGGGCCTGTGTATCGGTCTGGCGGCTCTGTTGTGCCCGTCGCCGCCCCGTCGCCGCCAGTAACTGGGCCTGCCTGTGCGTCTGGCGGCTATATTGCCGCCGTCGCCGCCCCGTCGCCGCCGCCGCCGATCGTCGCCGCCAGATTGCACCATACAGGTTGCACAATACATATTGCACAACCTAGATTGCACCACATAGATTGCGCAGCATATATTGCAGACCATACGTTGCACCACAAAGAGAGCATCACATATACTGCCCAACATGGATGGCACAACCTGGATTGCACATCAGATATTGAACAACGTAGTGGCCAACATATACTGCACATCCTAGATTGCCTCACGTAGCTTGCATCGCATATCTTTCACCACCTAGATTGCTCCGCATAGGTTGCACACCACATATTGCACAACGTAGCTTGCACCACACAGAGGGCTCACTATATATTTTCTTTCTTTAAAAAAAAAAACAGAATATGATCTACCCCCCGGCGTTATCGGTACCCCTTTTGGGTATGTAAATCATATATGATTCTGACCACATGTCCATCATGAATATGAATTTACACTATCCCAGGCCGGCCGGTATCCCCCCCTGGGGTTCCCTTGTAAGAAAACACTATGCGGTGACATTTGTTGTTCTAACATAGCACGTTTCGCGAATCCCTGGCAAAAAATGGGACGAAGTGCGCACGCGCGCGTCGTCGCGCGCGCATGCCGAAACACGTCAAAAACCTTCGGTGCCAGAAGGATTTCGCAATCGAGTTTCCGAAAAATATACCAAAACACAGGGTTTCGCAACACTGATTTGCTAAAAAAGCTTCCGCGCGAGCTTTTGCAAAATCTTAAGAAAACCATCGGTTTTTCAAGATTTTCACAAAATGCTATTAAACGGGCTTCGCGCGCGCATGTTGAAATCTGTCGAACGCCCTTGCGCGTGTGCCGTCGCGAGAATCCTCTGCAACAAATGGGACGAAGTGCAGACGCGCGCGTCGTCGCGCGCGTAGGCCGGAAACCTTCAAAACCCATCGGTTTCGGAAGGATTTCAAAATCGTGTCTCCGAAGGAACTATAAAAATCCAGGGTTTCGCAACACGGATTTTCAACAAAAGCGTGCGCGCGCGCTCTTGCGTCGTCGTCGTCGTCGTCGCCGTCCTCCCTCCTCCCGCGTCGTCGTCGTCGTCGTCGTCGCCTACGTCGTCCTCTGTCTTTCCTCGTGTTCGTCGTCGTCGTCCTCTTTGGCGTCGTGGTCGTTTCCGTCGTCGTTGTCGCCGTGGTCGTCCTTCCTCCTCCTTCCTCGTCGTCGTCGTCGTCCGTCGTCGGCGTCTCGTCGTCGTCCCTCCTATTTCGTCGCCGTCGCCGTCGTCGTCGTCGTCGTCGTCGTTGTCGTCGTCGTCATCCCTCATCCCTCGTCGTTGTCGTCGTCGGCGTCGCCGTCCTTCCTCCTTCTTCGTCGTTCGCGTCGTCGCCCTCCCTCCTCCCTCGTCGTTGTCGTCGTTGTCGTCGTTGTCGTCGTTGTCGCCGTCGTCGTCCTTCCTCCTCCCTCGTCGTCGCTTTCGTTGGCGTCGTCGTCGTCGTCGGCGTCGTTGTCGTCGTCGAAGTCGTCGGAAACGTCGTCGGTGTCGTCGTAGTCGTTGTCGTCGGTGCAGCCGTCGGTGTCGTCGTAGTCGGTCTTAAGAGGTTTTGCAAACCAAGTTGCGGGTGGGTGGGTGGGATGTTTGCGAGAGCATTGGAGATGACGACTTCAAGTTCAGCAGAATGGACTCTCCATTCTAAAAACAGATTAGGATCTACCCCACCCCCCCGCGTTATCAATCCCCTTTTTCGGGTACGTAAATCATACACGATTCTGATCACATGTTCATCCGAAATATGAATTTGCGCTATCCCGGGGGGAGCGGTGTCCCCCAGCCTGAGATTCCCTTGTGAACACACTATGCGGTGACATTTGTTGTTCTAACATAGCACGTTTCGCGAATCCCTGGCAAAAAATGGGACGAAGTGCGCACGCGCGCGTCGTCGCGCGCGCATGCCGAAATACGTCAAAAACCTTCGGTGCCAGAAGGATTTCGCAATCGAGTTCCCGAAAAACTTACAAACACACATGGTTTCGCAACACTGATTTGCTAAAAGAGCTTCCGCGCGAGACTTTGCGAAATCTTAAGAAAACCATCGGTTTTTCAAGATTTTCACAAAATGCTATTAAACGGGCTTCGCGCGCGCGCATGTCGAAATCTGTCGAACGCCCTAGCGCGCGTGCCGTCGCGAGAATCCTCTGCAAAAAACCGGGGCGAAGTGCAGACGCGCGCGTCGTCGCGCGCGTAGGCCGAAAACCTTCAAAACCAATCGGGGCCGGAAGGGTTTCAAAATCGCGTTTCCAAAGAAACTATAAAAACCCAAAGTTTCGCAACACGGATTTTCAACAAAACCGTGCGCGCGCGCTCTTGCGTCGTCGTCGTCGTCGTCCTCCCTCCTCCCGCGTCGTCGTTGTCGTCGCCTACGTCGTCCTCTGTCTTCCTTCGTGTTCGTCGTCGTCGTCCTCTTTGGCGTCGTGGTCGTTTCCGTCGTCGTTGTCGCCGTGGTCGTCCTTCCTCCTCCTCCCTCGTCGTCGTCGTCGTCGTCCGTCGTCGGCGTCTCGTCGTCATCCCTACCATTTCGTCGCCGTCGTCGTCGTCGTCGTCGTGTCGTCGTCGTCGTCTTCCTTCCTCCCTCGTCGTTGTCGTCGTCGGCGTCGCCGTCCTTCCTCCTTCTTCGTCGTTCGCGTCGTCGCCGTCCTCCCTCTTCCCTCGTCGTTGTCGCCGTTGTCGTCGTTGTCGCCGTCGTCGTCCTCCTTCCTCCCTCGTCGTCGTCTTCGTTGGCGACGTCGTCGTCGTCTTCGTCGTCGTCGTCGGCGTCGGCGTCGTCGTCGTCGTCGTCGGTGTCGTCGTTGTCGCCGCCGTCGCCGTCGTCGTCGTCGTCGTCGTTGACGTCGTCGTCGTCGTTGACGTCGTCGTCACCGTCGTCGTCGGCGTCGTCATCGTCGTCGTGGGTTTTGCAAACCAAGTTGCGGGTGGGTGGGTGGGATGTTTGCAAGAGCGCGGGATGTGTCAACTCGTTTGTTGAAATCAATTGCACGACATAGATTGCACCCCAAACGTTGTACAACACGTGTTGCACCACCTCTGCTGTACAGCATAAACAACACAACATAGATCGTACCACATATACTGGACCACGAAGATTACTCCATACATACATACATATATATATATATTGCACAACACCGGTTGTCCCACATACTTGCGTCACATGGACTCTCGTTTCCAAAACAATGATCAACATATACTATACCCCCTACCGAAGCCGGACTCAACAGTCCCCCTCTTGCGATATGTAATTTGCGTCGGATTATGGCCCCGTGGTCGCGCGCGTCGACGCGCGCGAATTCCGAAATCATTGAACAACCTGAGGTTTCGTAGGGGTTTCAAAATCGAGTGCCCCGAGAACATGTAAACGCACGGATTTGCAACATCAGATGTCAACAAAACTTGCGGTCGCGCTCTTGCGGAATCAAAAAACATAGGTGTCTTTTCCACATGTTCATCACATTCTGCCAAGCGGGCATCTCGCGCCGCATGTCGAATTCCTCCCTGGACGCCCTTGCGCACAATTTGTTTTTGGGGGGGGGCATGATCCGTGCCAAATAATACGGCGCGGGCCAATCGCATGTATCGGCCGCGCGCGCTCATGTCTAACGCCTTCCAAAAACTTCACCGCCAATGCGAGGACATCATCATCGGTATCGGCGGGCGTGATCAACAACGGCGCCGTCAGTGGCCTTGCCGTCGTCATCGCCACCTCCGTCACCACCGCTGCTCTCGAAATCATGTCTACCACTGTCAGTGTCGCCATGATACCGCGCCCGCCCAAGTCACCGACTCGCACTGGAATGCCTGCACTGAAGTGCCCAAGGGTCAGCGACACCGCGGCCGCGTCGACCGTGCCAAACTAGCTGGCCGCTGTGCGCGCAAGCATGCGCGGGCTAGCGCGGCCACAGAGATGCACAAACCAACACCAAGCATGCATCGCAATGGCCGCCGCATGGGTTTTGCAAACCAAATTGCGGGTGGGTGGGTGGGAAGTTTGCAAAGGCATGGATTGTGTCAACTCGCTTGTAGAAATCAACTGCACCACATATATTGCAGATCGTATGCTCCTAAAACTGATTGCACAACGTAAACTGCACCACCTAGATTGCACAGCATTGATTGCTCCACGTGGTTGCATCACATATATTGCCCCACATAAGCAACACACACACACACTGTTTGAGGTCCACGCTGGCTAACATAATGTTGTGCACCCTCCCACACGGTTCCGACCAGCCTCTGGCACAACCCGCCGGCCACACAGAAAAAACAGAAACTATCTTCACTTCTTCCGCCTCCAAGATGGCCTCCAAGACGCCTCCAAGACGGCCAATACGACCCCAAAGCGGTCCCAAGAGTGCTCCAAGAGGAACTCCACGAGGCCAAAAAGTTACTGCCTTGACTCAGGTCTTCCAATGATGTTAATGTGTTCGCCCTTTCGGGCTTCCGGCTCTCCAAGCCGGCTCCATATGCTCCCAAGATCGCCCTTGGACGACCCAGGAGGCCTCCAAGGCCCGCAGGACGGGCCAAGAGGCCCCAAGACAGCCCAAGAGGCCCGCAAGACGGCCCCACAACTGCCCAGAGAGGCTCCCAAGACGGCCTCCGAAGGCCAAGAGGTTCATCTGAGGCCCCCAAAGCCCCCAGAGGCCCCGAAAAGGCTCGCTCACAAGAAGGCCCAGCAGGCCCCCAAGAGGCCCCGACGAGGCCTCCAAGAGGCTCCCCAGAAGCCCGCAGGAAGCCCCAAGACGGCCTCGACAGGCCTTCTTTTCCCCTTCCTTCTCTTCATCCTCCTCCTCATTCTTCTCCTCTTCTTTCCTCTTTCTCTCCCGACTGTTCCCCCAATGGGTTCCACAACGGCTGGGAAACACACATAGTCCAATAGCTTGGTCAGAATTTAGCTTGTGTTTGGCCGCATGGGCGTTTCCAGAGGGCAGGGGGCGGCGGTGGTTCGCCGTAGGCGCCTTGGACAAAATCGACCCTGCCATGGGTCAAACTTGTCAGGTGATGTGAAGAGTGGGACAGAGTTGATCACCCAGCAAGACACTCGAGTCAAAAGAGCAACGGATGAAGATAGCGCCGCAGTCACCAAATGTGGCATGGCTGGGGCACAGAGAATGTCGGATCTAGACGCAGAAACAGGATCGACACAGAGCCAACCTTCCACCTTACCTCATTCACACATCCTCTCCCATCGCTCCTCTCCTCCCTCCTCCCTCTTCCCTCCTCCCTCCTCGTCACTTCTCATCCTCCTTCTTCCCTCCTGCGCTTCCCCTTACTCTTTTCTCACTTCCAGTTCGAAACAAGCACGCACCCAAGACTCAATGATCACGAACATGAGCGCACCAGCGGAGCCTCCCCCACGGCCCCGAGGGCCGCCCAATAGGGGCCAGCTTTGGATCGGGAAGCCGGGTCGAGGTCGGAACCCCGTCGTCAGTGATGGAATCGGGGCCAAGTCGGCAATCGCCGCGTCGGTTCCAAAATCACAAACCAGAGCTCGAATCGAAGATTTTCTCGAGTCGGATCGATGCCGAACCGGCCTGGGGCTGCGCCGGATCGGGCCAGATCGGAGACCCTTGTCACCAGACGCTGAAAAGCGCCCGCTGCTGACGACGAATAGACGCAGACAGGGCCGGGGGGCGCCCCCTTCGACACAGACTTCCGATCCCGCGTTCCTTCCCCGAACAGTGCTTGCACTACTACAGCGTGGCTAATGGTTGTGACCTCTGTTACGGCGCGCTTGTGAATCGAGATGCGCGGAGAGAGCGCTTCCTCAAGCGATACTGCGATGAGTCGAGGTGTCCCAGAACACAGGAACCCGCTCGCCGTAGTCATAAAACGGGGTGAACCACCCCGGCGGTGGTGTAAGCTCCCCATGTGGAAAAACGGGCGGGGGAAATTTCCACACCGCGATGCACATACAATCAATAACCCCCCCCAAAGAAAAACAAAGCCGGGTGTGGGGCCGAAACCTGCTCCGCCACAGCCTGGTCCCACATTGCAGGACTCTGCAGGGGGGCAGGGGTCCCACGTCTGCAGGGATGGCCAGATCTTTAGCAGCAGCTTGCGCGGCTTCTGCGCAAGTGCTCGGGCGGGTTCACACAGCGTTCGCCGGGTCGCCGCCCGCGGGCGCCTCGTGCGCTGGCGCCGCCCGTGGGGGCGCCTCGCGCCTTGGCTGGGTTGCCAGGGTTTCGCCTGGCCGCCGTCCGTGGGCGCCTCGTGGGCGTCCCAGTCCGTTGGCTGGCGGCGCGAAGCACACACTGTTCACACCCCATAGATTGCAAACGCAAATTGCGCTCAATAGATTGCACCACGCAGATGGTGCCCCATAGCTTGCATCGAATGGCATGCACTACGCAGAGTGCACCCCAAATGCTGCACCTAATACGGTTTGCTGGTGGCTCGAAGCACGCATTGCTCACACCCCACAGATTGCACCACGCAGACGGCGCCCCATAGCTTGCATCGAATGGCATGCACTGCACAGAGTGCACCGTAAATGCTGCACCAAACATTTTGCACCACACGTATAGAGTGCAACACATGCATTGCACCAAATCGCATACATCACACATATTGCAACTCAGGGGCAAAACCCCCTTCCGCAAAACACCCTGTAGTGAAAACGACCCGGGGACCACACCTGGCGGGCGCGCAAGCCCGCAAACATGCGGCCGCAACCTTCTCGAAAACCAACGAATGGCAATTCGCTAATCGACTTGGCAACGTGCGGATTCTATTAACCTCCGACCAACTGGATGACTCGAATGTCTTCATCTTTGCCACCGTGGACACTGAAGCTTGCAGAACACTCGCTCTGCACGTCAAATTCCCTTACACAAGCTGTACGGCGTCGCGCACTGTCGGCGCGACGAACGAGGCGAGCCCCTCTGGGCCCGTTAGGAGCAGCTCTACTCGGATGGACCAGCTGCTTGCATGCAGGAGGGTTGAGGCGACCCGATTTCCTAACAATCGGTGCAGCCATCGCCGAACACCTGCCAGCCGAGGCACGGGTCGTTAGACGGGTTCCGAGCGCAATAGCCCTCTCCGTGAGACGCGTGGACGTACGCCTGCAGGTCGACGCTGGCCTTGGTGCCGTCCGTCAGGTCGCAAGTCCATCCGCAGTCCTCTCCCTCCCAGCACGACTTGCACGAGGCAGTCCCGGCATACTGGCCGTGCCACTGCTGCGGGCACACGCTGCCCTTGATGTCCAAGCCATCCCAGAAGGCGCAGCTTCGCTGCGCGTCGGTGGACTGCAGGGAAGCAGACGCCTGGGCGCTGCTGCTCATGCCGTTGGCTGCACAATCGGTGCAGCCATCGCCGAAAACCTGCCAGCCGAGGCACGGGTCGTTGGACGGGTTCTGAGCGCAGTAGCCCTCTCCGTGAGACGCGTGGACGTACGCCTGCAGGTCGACGCTGGCCTTGGTGCCGTCCGTCAGGTCGCACGTCCACCCGCAGTCCTCTCCCTCCCAGCACGACTTGCACGAGGCAGTCCCGGCGTACTGGCCCTGCCACTGCTGCGGGCACACGCTGCCCTTGATGTCCAAGCCGTCCCAGAAGGCGCAGCTTCGCTGCGGGTCGGTGGACTGCAGGGAAGCAGACGCCTGGGCGCTGCTGCTCATGCCGCTGGCTGCACAATCGGTGCAGCCATCGCCGAATACCTGCCAGCCGAGGCACGGGTCGTTGGACGGGTTCCGAGCGCAGTAGCCCTCTCCGTGAGACGCATGGACGTACGCCTGCAGGTCGACGCTGGCCTTGGTGCCGTCTGTCAGGTCGCACGTCCACCCGCAGTCCTCTCCCTCCCAGCACGACTTGCACGAGGCAGTCCCGGCGTACTGGCCCTGCCATTGCTGCGGGCACACGCTGCCCTTGATGTCCAAGCCGTCCCAGAAGGAACAGCTTCGCTGCGCGTCGGTGGACTGCAGGGAAGCAGACGCCTGGGCGCTGCTGCTCATGCCGTTGGCTGCACAATCGGTGCAGCCATCGCCGAACACCTGCCAGCCGAGGCACGGGTCGTCGGACGGGTTCCGAGCGCAGTAGCCCTCTCCGTGAGACGCGTGGACGTACGCCTGCAGGTCGACGCCGGCCTTGGTGCCGTCTGTCAGGTCGCAAGTCCACCCGCAGTCCTCTCCCTCCCAGCACGACTTGCACGAGGCAGTCCCGGCGTACTGGCCCTGCCACTGCTGCGGGCACACGCTGCCCTTGATGTCCAAACCGCCCCAGAAGGCGCAGCTTCGCTGCGGGTCGGTGGACGATCCACGCAGGCTCGGCGCGGGAGTGCTGGCAGCTCGAACGGTCAAGGTGACGGTGAATCCGCCACAATGCACCCTGGCACGTTGAGGCGTGGTAGTATGCCAAAGGCTGTCAGGTAACATTGTGTTTTTTTTCGTTCCCCCCTCCCGAGGCCACGATCTCTGGGCAAAAGACGATAAAACGTTTGCGCTCCAGAGGCCACGATCCCAGGTAATAAACTATGGATCCGCCTCCCAAGTTTCCAAGACCCAGGCAGGCAACCAAGGCTGCCCAAATAACCCAAGATGCCTCGAAGACGGCACAGGATGGCCCCAAGGCGGCCCAAGAGGACCTCGGAGGACCACAAGAGGACCCCCAACAGGGTCCGAAGACGCTCAAACCGTTGAGCTCCCTAGGTGTTTGACAAATGTTCGCATTCTCGCCTCTTCGAGCCTCTCGCAGCTCAAGACGGCCCAAGAAACATCCCATATGGGCCCAAGACGGCCTAAGAGGCCCCCAAAGGGTCTCAAGATGGCCCACTAGGACTCCACGATGGCCCAAGTGGCATCCAAGATGGACCCAACACGGCCCAAGAAGGTCCCTAGGGGGATCCAAGACGACCTTAGAAGGCCCTTCGACGGCCAAAGACTGCCCCGAGACGGCCCCCAGACACCCCCCCGTACGGCCAAGATCGCCCCAAGAAGTGGCCCAAGAGAGCCCCAAGACGGCCGAAGAGCCCCAAGACGGCCCCAAGACGGTCCTAAGGAGCCCTGAAGACTGCCCCACAAGAGACCAAGGTAGCCCCAAGACCGGTCAAATGATCTCCATTAGGGCTCCTCAAGAACTGAAAATGAAAGGTGTCACATGTGACAGCCTTTCTCTTCCTCCTTCTCCTCCTCCGCCCCCTCCTGCTCCTCCTCCTCCTATTCCTCCTCCTCCTCCTCCTCCTCCTCCTCCTCCTCATCATCATCATCATTATCATCAACATCATCAACATCATCATCATCATCATCATCATCATCATCATCATCATCATCACCCTCATCATCCTCATCACGGCCCTCCCAAGCCTGGCGACACGAGGTGTCACACGTGACGGCCTCCCGTGCCACCTCGAACAGTCGCCGCTCAGAATGCTGGGCTGGCACGGTGGCGGAACTTGCCGCTGGCAGATTGATCCGCAGCCCTCTGCATTCATCGCAGGGGTGCTTGGCGTGCTCGACGTTTTTCCCCAAACAGTGTTTGCCCTTAGGGGTTCTTATTTCTTTTCTAAGGAACTGGGCCTGTGTATCGGTCTGGCGGCTCTGTTGTGGCCGTCGCCGCCCCGTCGCCGCCCGTAACTGGGCCTGCCTGTGCGTCTGGCGGCTATGTTGCCGCCGTCGCCGCCCCGCCGCCGCCGTCGCCGTTCGTCGCCGCCAGATTGGACCATGCAGGTTGCACAATACATATTGCACAACCTAGATTGCACCACATAGATTGCGCAACATAGATTGCAGGCCATAACTTGCACCACAATGAGTGCATCACATATACTGCCCCACATGGGTGGTACAACCTAGATAGCACATCAGATATTGCACAACGTAGAGTGACCAACATATATTGCACATCCTAGATTGCATCATGTAGCTTGCATCGCATCTGTTTCACCACCGATATTGCTCCACATAGGTTGCACACCACATATTGCACAACATAGCTTGCACCACACATAGGGCTCACTACAGATTGCACAGCATAGAATACACCATGTGGGTTGCACCACACATGGTGTATCACGTCGATTGCACGACATATATTGCACCACATATGTTGCACAACACGTATTGCACCACCTCTGCTGTACAACATAAATAGCACAACATAGATCGCACCACAAATACTGCACCACGAAGATTACTCCATATGTACATACATATATACATTGCACAACACCGGTTGTCCCACACATTTGCGTCACATGGACTCTCGTTTCCAGTGCCAGAAGAATAATACAAATGAATTATACCCCCCATACCGAAGCTGGACTCAACAATCCCCCTCTCGCGATATGCAATTTGCATCAAATTATGGCCCCGTGGCCGCGCGCGTCGTCGCGCGCGCATGCCGAAATTATTTTAAACGACCTTGGGTTTCGTAGGGGTTTTCGCAACCGACTGCCCCGAAACCATATAAACACACGCTTTTGCAACATCAGATGTCAACAAAAACTTGCGCTCGCGCTACAACCATTGGTTTTCCACATGTTCATCAAATTCTGCCAAGCGGGCCTCTCGCGCCAGATGTCGAAGTCATCCGGACGCCCTTGCGCGCACGTTTGGGGGGGGGCATGCTCCGTGCCAAGTAATGCTGCGCGGGCCAATCGCATGCATCGGCCGCGCGCGCTCATGTCGAACTCCTTCAAAAACCTTCACCGCAAACGCGAGGACATCATCATGGGTATCGGCGGGCGTGATCAACAACGGCACCGTCATTGGCTTTGCCATCGTCATCGCCACCTCCGTCACCACCGCTGCTCTCGAAATCATGTCTACCTTTGTCAGCGTCGCCATGATACCGCGCCCGCCCAAGTCACCGACTCGCACTGAAGTGCCCGCAGTGAAGTGCCCAAGGGTCAGCGACACCGCGGCCGCGTCGAACGTGCCAAACTAGCTGGCCGCTGTGCGCGCAAGCATGCGCGGGCTAGCGCGGCCACAGAGATGCACAAGCCAGCGCCAAGCATGCATCGCAATCGCCGCCGCATGGGTTTTGCAAACCAAGTTGCGGGTGGCTGGGTGGGATGCTTGCAAGAGCATGGATTGTGCCAACTCGCTTGTAGCACCACATATATTGCACATCGTATGCTCCTAAAACTGTTTGCACAGCGTAAACTGCACCACCTAGATTGCACGTGGTCGCATCACATATAGTGCCCCACATAAACAACACCACATGTATTGCGAGAGACACACTGTTTGGGGTCCATGCTGGCTAAGATATTGTTGTGCAGCCTCCCACAAGATTCCCACCACCCTCTGGCACAACCCGCCGGCCACACAGAAAAACCGGAAACCAACTTCTTGCCCTCTAAGATGGCCTCCGAGACGCCTCCAAGACGGCCAATATGACCCCAAAGCGGTCCCAAGAGTGCTCCAAGAGGAACTCCAGGAGGTCAAAAAGTTACTGCTTGGACTCAGGTCTTCCAGTGATGATAAGTGTTTTCGCCCTTTCGGGCTTCGGGCTCTCCAGGCCGGCTCCATATGCCCCCAAGATTCTCCAAGACGACCCAGGAGGCCTCTAAGGCCCGCAGGACGGGCCAAGAGGGCCCCAAGACAGCCCAAGAGGCCCACAAGACGGCCCCACAACCGCCCAGAGAGGCTCCCAAGGCGGCCTCCGAAGGCCAAGAGGTTCCTCTGAGGCCCCCAAAGCCCTCAGAGGCCCCGAGAAGGCTCACAAGAAGGCCCAGCAGGCCCCCAAGAGGCCCCGACGAGGCCTCCAAGAGGCTCCCAGGAAGCTCGCAGGAAGCCCCAAGACGGCCTCGACAGGACTTCTTTTCCCCTTCCTTCTCTTCGTCATCCTCCTCATTCCTCTCCTCTTCCTTTCTCTTTCTCTCCCGACTGTTCCCCCAATGGGTTCCACAACGGCTGGGAAACACACATAGTCCAATAGCTTGATCAGAATTTAGCCCACGTTTGGCCGCATGGGCGTTTCCAGAGGGCAGGGGGCGGCGGTGGTTCGCCGTGGGCGCCTTGGATAAAATCGACCCTGCCATGGGTCAAACTTGTCAGGTGATGTGAAGAGTGGGACAGAGTTGATCACCCAGCAAGACACTCGAGTCAAAAGAGCGACGGATGAAGATAGCGCCGCAGTCACCAAGTGTGGCATGGCTGGGGCACAGAGAATGTCGGATCTAGACGCAGAAACAGGATCGACACAGAGCCAACCTTCCACCTTCCCTCCCTCAAACATCCTCTCCCGTCTCTCCTCTCCTCCCTCCTCCCTCTTCCCTCCTCGTCCCTTCTCATCCTCCTTCTTCCCTCCTCCGCTTCCCCTTTACTCTTTCCTCACTCCCAATTGGAAACAAGCACGCACCCAAGACTTAATGAACACGAACATGAGCGCACCAGCGGAGCCTCCCCCACGGCCCCGAGGGCCGCCCAACATGGGGCCAGCTTCGGATCGGGAAGCCGGGTCGAGGTCGGAACCCCGTCGTAACTGATGGAATCGGGGCCAAGTCGGCAGTCGCCGCGTCGGCTCCAACATCACAAACCAGAGCTCGGATCGAAGACTTTCTCGAGTCGGATCGATGCCGAACCGGCCTGGGGCTGCGCCGGATCGGGCCAGATCGGAGACCCAGGTCACCAGACGCTGAAAAGCGCCCGCCGCTGACGACGAGGAGACGCAGACAGGGCCGGGGGGCGCCGCCGTCGACACAGACTTCCGATTCAGCGTTTTTTTCCCCGAACAGTGCTTGCACTACTGCAGCGTGGCTCATGGTTGTGACCTCTGTCACGGCGCGCTTGTGAATCGAGATGCGCGGAGAGAGCGCTTCCTCAAGTGATGCTGCGATGAGGCGAGGTGTCCCAGAACACAAGAACCCGCTCGCCGTAGTCATAAAACGGAGTGAACCACCCCGGCGGTGGTGTAAGCTCTCCATGTGGAAAAACGGGCGGGGGAAATTTCCACACCGCTATGCACATACAGTACCCCCCCCCAAAGAAAAACAAAACCGGGTGTGGGGCCGACACCCACTCCGCCACAGCCCGGTCCCACATTGCAGGACTCTGCAGGGGGGCAGGGGGTCCCACGTCAGCAGGGATGGCCAGAACTTTAGCAGCAGCTTGCGCGGCTTCTGCACAAGTGCTCGGGCGGGTTCACGCAGCGCTCGCCGGGTCGCCGCCCGCGGGCGCCTCGTGGGCTGGCGCCGCCCGTGGGGGCGCCTCGCGCCTTGGCTGGGTTGCCAGGGTTTCGCCTGGCCGCCGTCCGTGGGCGCCTCGTGGGCGTCCCCGTCCGTTGGCTGGCGGCTCGAAGCGCACATTGCTCACACCCCATAGATTGCACCACGCAGATGGCGCTCAGTAGATTGCACCACGCAGATGGCGCCCCATGGCTTGCATCGAACGGCATGCACTACGCAGAGTGCACCCCGAATGCTGCACCTAATACGGTTTGCTGGCGGCTCGAAGCACACATTGCTCACACCCCACAGATTGCACCACGCAGATGGCGCCCCATCGCTTGCATCGAATGGCATGCACTGCGCAGAGTGCACTGTGCATGCTGCACCAAACATCTTGCACCACACGTATAGAGTGCAACACACACATTGCACCACATCGCATACATCACATAGATTGCAACTCAGGGGCAAAACCCCCTTCCGCAAAACACCCTGTAGTGAAAACGACCCGGGGACCACACCTGGCGGGCGCAAGCCCGCGAACATGCGGCCGCAAACCTTCTCGAGAACCAACAAATGGCAATTCGCTAATCGACTTGGCAACGTGCGGGTTCTATCAACCTCCGAACAACTGGATGACGCGAATGTCTTCATCTTTGCCACCGTGGACACTGAAGCTTCCAGAACACTCGCTCTGCACGTCAAATTCCCTCACACAAGCTGTACGGCGTCGCGCGCTGTCGGCGCGACGAACGAGGCGCGCCCCCCTGGGCCCGTTAAGAGCAGCTCTACTCGGATGGACCAGCTGCTTGCATGCAGGAGGGTTGAGGCGACCCGACTTCCTAACAATCTGTGCAGCCATCGCCGAACACCTGCCAGCCGAGGCACGGGTCGTTGGACGGGTTCCGAGCGCAGTAGCCCTCTCCGTGAGACGCGTGGACGTACGCCTGCAGGTCGACGCCGGCCTTTGTGCCGTCCGTCAGGTCGCAAGTCCACCCGCAGTCCTCTCCCTCCCAGCACGACTTGCACGAGGCAGTCCCGGCGTACTGGCCCTGCCACTGCTGCGGGCACACGCTGCCCTTGATGTCCAAGCCGTCCCAGAAGGCGCAGCTTCGCTGCGCGTCGGTGGACTGCAGGGAAGCAGACGCCTGGGCGCTGCTGCTCATGCCGTTGGCTGCACAATCGGTGCAGCCATCGCCGAACACCTGCCAGCCGAGGCACGGGTCGTTGGACGGGTTCCGAGCGCAGTAGCCCTCTCCGTGAGACGCGTGGACGTACGCCTGCAGGTCGACGCTGGCCTTGGTGCCGTCCATCAGGTCGCAAGTCCACCCGCAGTCCTCTCCCTCCCAGCACGACTTGCACGAGGCAGTCCCGGCGTACTGGCCCTGCCACTGCTGCGGGCACACGCTGCCCTGGATGTCCAAGCCGTCCCAGAAAGCGCAGCTTCGCTGCGCGTCGGTGGACTGCAGGGAAGCAGACGCCTGGGCGCTGCTGCTCATGCCGTTGGCTGCACAATCGGTGCAGCCATCGCCGAACACCTGCCAGCCGAGGCACGGGTCGTTGGACGGGTTCCGAGCGCAGTAGCCCTCTCCGTGAGACGCGTGGACGTACGCCTGCAAATCGACGCTGGCCTTGGTGCCGTCCGTCAAGTCGCAAGTCCACCCGCAGTCCTCTCCCTCCCAGCACGACTTGCACGAAGCAGTCCCGGCGTACTGGCCCTGCCACTGCTGCGGGCACACGCTGCCCTGGATGTCCAAGCCGTCCCAGAAGGCGCAGCTTCGCTGCGGGTCGTTGGACGATCCACGCAGGCTCGGCGCGGGAGTGCTGGCAGCTCCAACGGCAAAGGTGACGGTGAATCCGCCACCGTGCACCCTGGTACGTTGAGGCGTGGTAGCATGCCAAGGGCTGTCAGGTAACATATGTGTTTTTTTTGTCCCCCCCTCCCGAGGCCACAAGACGATGAAACATTTGCGCTCCAGAGGCCAGTGGCAGGGTCCGCATGCAGTTCCACCCCCCATTTCGGCGCACCCCTTGCACGTTCCGCGGCCCCATAGGTCGCTCCACCGACGGCTCTGGTGGCAACGTCCGCATGGCGTACCCGTGCCAATTTTGGCACACCCGTCACACGCGTCGTGACCCCAGAGAGGTTCACCGAGGTCGATACCCACAACTGCGTCACTCACAACTGCACATGGTTGGGTCCCTCGCCAGGATAATTTTCGTCCCCCCTCCCGAGGCCACGATCTCTGGGCAAAAGACGATGAAACATTTGCGCTCCAGAGGCCACGATCCCAGGTAACAAACTATGGATCCGCCTCCCGAGGTTCCAAGACGGCCCAGGCAGGCAACCAAGGCCGCCAAGATGGCCCAAGATGCCTCGAAGACGGCCCAGGATGGCCCCAAGGCGGCCCAAGAGGGCCTTGGAGGGCCACAAGAGGACCCCCCACAGGGTCCGAAGACGCCCAAACCGTTGAGCTCCCTTAGGTGTGTGAGCGTCTCTCAACTCAAGACGGCCCAAGAAGCATCCCACATGGCCCCAAGACGGCCAGAGAGGCCCCCCAGAGGGTCTCAAGATGGCCCACTAGGACTCCACGATGGCCCAAATGGTATCCAAGACGGACGGCCCCAACACGGCCCAAGAGGGTCCCCAGGGGGATCCAAGACGACCTTAGAAGGCCTTTCGACGGCCAAAGACTGCCCCGAGACGGTCCCCAGACACCCCCCGATACGGCCAAGATCGCCCCAAGAAACGGCCCAAGAGAGCCCCAAGACGGCCGAAGAGCCCCAAGACGGCCCCAAGACGGTCCCAAGGAGCCCTGAAGACTGCCCCACAGGAGACCAAGGTAGCCCCAAGACCAGTCAAATGAACTCCATTAGGGCTCCGCAAGAGATGAAAGTGAAAGGTGTCAACTGTGACAGCCGTTCTCTTCCTCCTTCTCCTTCTCCGCCGCCTCCTGCTCCTCCTCCTACTCCTCCTCCTCTTCCTCTTCCTCCTCGCCATCATCATCATCAGCATTACCATTTTCATCATCATCATCATCAGCATCATCATCATCATCACCACCACCACCACCACCACCATCATCATCATCATCATCATCATCATCATCAGCATCAGCATCAGCATCAGCATCAGCATCATCATCATCATCATCATATCATCCTCCTCCTCGTCCTCCTCGTCATCATCATCATCATCATCATCATCATCCCTCATCATCATCCTCATCCTCATCCTCATCCTCATCCCCATCCTCATCCTCAGCCTCAGCCTCATGCTCACCCCCATCATCCTCATCACAGCCCTCCCAAGCCTGGGAACACGAGGTGTCACACGTGACGGCCTCCCGTGCCCCCTCGAACAGTCGCCACTCAGAATGCTGGGCTGGCACGGTGGCGGAACTTGCCGCTGGCAGATTGATCCGCAGCCCTCTGCATTCGTCACAGGGGTGCTTGGCGTGCTCGACGTTTATCTCCAAACAGTGCTTGCACTTAGGGGTTCTTATTTCTTTTCTAAGGAACTGTGCCTGTGTATCGGTCTGGCGGCTCTGTTGTGGCCGTCGCCGCCCCGTCGCCGCCCGTAACTGGGCCTGCCTGTGCGTCTGGCGGCTATGTTGCCGCCGTCGCCGCCCCACCGCCGCCGTCGCCGATCGTCGCCGCCAGATTGCACCATACAGGTTGCACAATACATATTGCACAACCTAGATTCCCCTTTCTATAAAGAGACTAGACTCTACCCCCCCCGGAGTTATCGCGCCCCCTGGGATAATAGGATTTCATATAGATTCTGCACACGCGTCCATCCTAAATATGAAACCATACCATCCCAGCCAAACCGGGCTCCCCCCCCTGAGGTTCCCTTTTTAAAAACACTATGCGGTGACATGTTTTGTTCTAACATCGCACTTTTTCACGAACCCCTTGCAACAAATGAAACGTAATGCACACGCGCGCGTCGTCGCGCGTGCATGCCGAAATCCTTCAAAAACCTTCGGTGTCAGAAGGGATTCGCAATCGAGTTACCAAAAAAAACATACACAAACGCATGGTTTCGCAACACAGAGTTGGTAAAAAAAAAACTCCCGCGCGAGCTCTTGCGAAATCTAAAGAAAACCATGTTTTTTTTTCAAGACTTTCACAAAATGCTACCAAACGGGCTTCGCGCGCGCAAGTCGAAATCTGTCGAACGCCCTTGCGCGTGTGCCGTCGCGAGAATCCTCTGCAAAAAAACTGGACGAAATGCAGACGCGCGCGTCGTCGCGCGCGCAGGCCGAAAACCTTCAAAACCCATTGTTTTCGGAAGGATTGCAGAATCGTGTCCAAAAAACCTTCAAAAACACAACGTTTCGCAACACGGATTTTCAACAAAAGCGTGCGCGCGCGCTTTTGCGTCGTCGTCGTCGTCGTCGCCGTCCTCCCTCATCCCGCGTCGTCGTCGTCGTCGTCGCCTACGTCGTCCTCTGTCTTTCCTCGTGTTCGTCGTCGTCGTCCTCTTCGGCGTCGTGGTCGTTTCCGTCGTCGTTGTCGCCGTGGTCGTCCTTCCTCCTCATCCGTCGTCGTCGTCGTCCGTCGTCGGCGTCTCGTCGTCGTCCGTCCTATTTCGTCGCCGTCGTCGTCGTCGTCGTCGTCGTCGTCTTCCCTCCTCCCTCGTCGTTGCCGTCGTCGGCGTCGCCGTCCTTCCTCCTTCTTCGTCGCGTCGCGTCGTCGCCGTCCTCCCTCCTCCCTCGTCGTTGTCGTCGTTGTCGTCGTTGTCGCCGTCGTCGTCCTTCCTCCTCCCTCGTCGTCGCCTTCGTTGGCGTCGTCGTCGTCGTTTTCGTCGTCGTCGGCGTCGGCGTCGTTGTCGTCGTCGAAGTCGTCGGAGAGGAGACGTCGTCGGTGTCGTCGTAGCCGTTGTCGCCGTAGTCGGTCTTAAGAGGTTTTGCAAGCCAAGTTGCGGGTGGGTGGGTGGGGTGTTTGCGCGAACAGTGAAGATGACGACTTCAAGTTCAGCAGAATGGATTCTCTTTTCTAAAAGATTAATAGATTCCCCCCCGAACTTATCGGTCCCCCCTGGGATAGTATGATTTCATATATATATAAGTATATATATATATATTCTGCACACTCGTCCGTCCTAAACATGAAACCGTACCATCCCAGTCAAACCGGGTTCCCCCCCCCCCCTGAGGTTCCCTGCGGTGACATTTTTTGTTCTAACGTAGTACTTTTTTGCGAATCCCTTGCAACAGATGAGACGAAGTGCACACGCGCGCCTCGTCGCCAACGCCTGCCGACATCTTTCGACAACCCTCGGTGCGGGAAGGATTTCGCAATCGAACTTCCCAAAAAAACATACAACAACGCATGGTTTCGCAACACAAGAGTTGCTAAAAAAAGCTTCCGCGAAAGCTTTTGCGAAATCTTGAGAAAACCATTGTTTTTTTTTCAAGACTTTCACAAAATGCTACCACACGGGCTTCGCGCGCGCTCATGCCGAAATCTGTCGAACGCCCTTGCGCGTGTGCCGTCGCGAGAATCCCCTGCAAAAAAACGGGACGAAATGCAGACGCGCGCGTCGTCGCGCGCGTATGCCGAAAACCTTCAAAACCGATCGATGTCGGAAGGGTGTCAAAATCGTGTGTCCAAAAAACCTTCAAAAACACAAGGCTTCGCAACACGGATTTCCAATTAAAGCGTGCGCGCGCGCTCTTCCGTCGTCGTCGTCGTCGTCGTCGTCGCCGTCCTCCCTTCTCCCGCGTCGTTGTCGTCGTCGTCGTCGTCGCCTACGTCGTCCTATGTCTTTCCTCGTGTTCGTCGTCGTCGTCCTCTTTGGCGTCGTGGTCGTTTCCGTCGTCGTTGTCGCCGAAGTCGTCCTTCCTCCTCCTCCCTCGTCGTCGTCGTCGTCCGTCGTCGGCGTCTCGTCGTCGTCCCTCCTATTTCGTCGCCGTCGTCGTCGTCGTCGTCGTCGTCGTCGTCGTCTTCCCTCCTCCCTCGTCGTTGCCGTCGTCGGCGTCGCCGTCCTTCCTCCTTTTCGTCGTTCGCGTCGTCGCCGTCCTCCCTCCTCCCTCGTCGTTGTCGTCGTTGTCGCCGTCGTCCTCCCTCCTTCCTCGTTGTCTTCGTTGGCGACGTCGTCGTCGTCGTCTTCGTCGTCGGCGTCGGCGTCGTTGTCGTCGTCGTCGTCGACGACGTTGGCGTCGTCGTCGCCGCCGCCGCCGTCGTCGTCGTCGTCGTCGTCGGCGTCGTTGACGTCGTCGTCGTCGTCGGTGTCGTCGTTATCGTCGTCGTCGGCGTCGTCGTCGTCGTCGTTGTCATCGTCGTCGGCGTCGGCGTCGTCGTCGTCGTCGGTGTCGTCGTCGCCGTCGTCGTCGTCGTCGTCGTTGTCGGCGTCGTCGAAGTCGTTGGAGACGTCGTCGGTGTCGTCGTACTCGTTGTCGGCGTCGTCGTCGTCGTTGTCGCTGTCGTCGTCGGCGTCGCTGTTGTTACCAAGTGCCATTTGGTACCCACCGTCACGGTCTTGAGAGATTTTGCGAACCAAGTTGCGGGTGGGTGGGTGGGATGTTTGCGCAAGCAGTGGAGTGGACAACTCACTGCGAACAGAAACTGATTGCACAGCATAGAATGCACCATGTGGGTTGCACCACATATTGTGTATCACATCGATTCTCCTTTCTAAAAAGAGACTCTCCCCCCCCCTCCCCCCCACACTTATGGGTTCCCCCTGGGATAATATGATTTCATATATATATATATGTTCTGCGCACCCGTCCATCCTAAATATGAAACCGTACCATCCCAGCCAAACCGGGTTCCCCCCCTGAGTTTTTTTATTAATAAAAAACTATGCGGTGACATTTTTGGTTCTAACATAATACTTGTTTCGCGAATCCTTCGCCACAAATGAAACGAAGTGCACGCGCGCCTCGTCGCCAACGCATGCCGAAATCTTTCGAAAACTTTCGGTGCCGGAAAGATTTCGCAGTCGAGTTTCCAAAAACATACAACGACACATGGTTTCGCAACAGCGATTGCTAAAAAAGCTTCCGCGCGAGCTCTTGCGAAATCTTAAGAAAATCATGGTTTTCCAAGATTTTCACAAAGTGCGACCAAACGGGCTTCGCGCGCGCATGTCGAAATCTGTCGAACGCCCTTGCGCGTGTGCCGTCGCGAGAATCCTCTGCAAAAAACAAAACGAAATGCAGACGCGCGCGTCGTCGCGCGCGTATGCCGGAAACCTTCAAAACCCATCGGTTTCGGAGGGATTTCAAAATCGTGCGTCCAACAAATCTTCAAAAACACAAGGTTTCACAACACGGATGTTCAACAAAAGCGTGCGCGCGCGCTCTTGCGTCGTCGTCGTCGTCGTCGCCGTCCTCCCTCCTCCCGCGTCGTCATCGTCGTCGTCGCCTACGTCGTCCTCTGTCTTTTTTCGTGTTCGTCGTCATCGTCCTCTTTGGCGTCGTCGTCGTTTCCGTCGTCGTTGTCGCCGTGGTCGTCCTTCCTCCTCCTCCCTCGTCGTCGTCGTCGTCCGTCGTCGGCGTCTCGTCGTCGTCCCTCCTATTTCGTCGCCATCGTCGTCGTCGTTGTCGTCGTCGTCGTCTTCCCTCCTCCTTCGTCGTTGTCGTCGTCGGCGTCGCCGTCCTTCCTCCTTCGTCGTCGTTCGCGTCGTCGCCGTCCTCCTTCCTCCCTCGTCGTTGTCGTCGTTGTCGTCGTTGTCGCCGTCGTCGTCCTTCCTCCTTCCTCGTCGTCGCTTTCGTTGGCGTCGTCGTCGTCGTCTTCGACGTCGTCGGCGTCGTTGTCGTCGAAATCGTCGGAAACGTCGTCGGTGTCGTCCTAGTCGTTGTCGTCGGTGTCGTCGTAGTCCGTCCTAACAGGTTTTGCAAAACAAGTTGCGGGTGGGTGGGTGGGATGTTTGCGCGAGCAGTGGAGATGACGACTTCAAGTTCAGCAGAGTGGATTGCACGACATAGATTGCACCCCAAACGTTGCACAACACGTGTTGCACCACGTCTGCTGTACAGCATAAATAGCACAACATAAATCGCACCACATATGCTGCACCACGAGAACTACTCCATATACACATGTATATATATAAACATATGTATATATAGATTGCACAACACCGGTTTTCCCACATACTTGCGTCACATGGACTCTCGCTTCCAGAATAATGATCAACATAGACGATACCCCCCTACCGAAGCCGGACTCAACAATCCCCCTCTCGCGATATGTAATTTGCGTCGGAGTATGGTCCCGTGGCCGCGCGCGTCGTCGCGCGCGAGTTCCGAAATCATTGAACAACCTGAAGTTTCGTAGTGGTTTCAAAACCGAGTGCCCCGGAAACATATAAACGCACGGTTTTACACAATCAGATGTCAACAACAACTTGCGCTCGCGCTCTTGCGGAATCAAACACACATATGTTTTTTTGGTTTCCACCTGTTCATCAACTTCTGCCAAGCGCGCCTCTCGCGCCGCATGTCGAACTCCTCCCTGGACGCCCTTGCGCGCAAGTTTTTTTTGAGGGGGAATGATCCGTGCCAAATAATACTGCGCGGGCCAATCGCATGTATCGGCCGCGCGCGCTCACGTCTAACTCCTTCAAAAAGCTGCACCGCCAACGCGAGGACATCAGCATCGGTATCGGCGGGCGTGATCAACAACGGCGCCGTCATTGGCCTTGCCGTCGTCATCGCCACCTCCGTCACCACCGCTGCTCTCGAAATCATGTCTACCGTTGTCAGTGTCGCCATGATACCGCGCCCGCCCAAGTCACCGACCCGCACTGAAATGCCCGCACTGAAATGCCCAAGGGTCAGCGACACCGCGGCCGCGTCGACCGTGCCAAACTAGCTGGCCGCTGTGCGCGCAAGCATGCGCGGGCTAGCGCGGCCACAGAGATGCACAAACCAACACCAAGCATGTATCGCAATCGCCGCCGCATGGGTTTTGCAAACCAAGTTGCGGGTGGGTGGGTGGTATGATTGCAAGAGCATGGATTGTGTCAACTCGCTTGTAGAAATCAACTGCACCACATATATTGCGCATCGTATGCTCCTCAAACGGATTGCACAACGTAAGCTGCACCGCATAGATTACACAGCATCGATTGCTCCTCGTGGTTGCATCACATAGATTGCAAAACATAAGCAACACCACATCTATTGCGAGAGACACACTGTTTGAGGTCCACGCTGGCTAACATATTGTTGTGCACCCTCCCACACGGTTCCCACCAGCCTCTGGCACAACCCGCCAGCCACACAGAAAAAACATAAACCAACTTCACTTCTTCCGCCTCCAAGATGGCCGCCAAGACGCCTCCAAGACGGCCAATATGACCCCAAAGCGGTCCCAAGAGTGCTCCAAGAGGAACTCCAGGAGGCCTAGAAATTACTGCCTTGACTCAGGTCTTCCAATGATGTTAGTGTGTTCGCCCTTTCGGGCTTCCGGCTCTCCAAGCCGGCTCCATATGCTCCCAAGATCGCCCTTGGACGACCCAGGAGGCCTCCAAGGCCCGCAGGACAGGCCAAGAGGGCCCCAAGACAGCCCAAGAGGCCCGCAAGACGGCCCCACAACTGCCCAGAGAGGCTCCCAAGACGGCCTCCGAAGGCAAGGAGGTCCATCTGAGGCCCCCAAAGCCCCCAGAGGCCCCGAAAAGGCTCACAAGACGGCCCAGGAGGCCCCCAAGAGGCCCCGACGAGGCCTCCAAGAGGCTCCCCAGAAGCCCGCAGGAAGCCCCAAGACGGCCTCGACAGGCCTTCTTTTCCCCTTCCTTCTCTTCGTCCTCCTCCTCATTCCTCTCCTCTTCTTTTCTCTCTCTCTCCCGACTGTTCCCCCAATGGGTTCCACAACGGCTGGGAAACACACATAGTCCAATAGCTTGGTCAGAATTTAGCTTATGTTTGGCCGCATGGGCGTAGGGGGCGGCGCTGGTTCGCCGTAGGCGCCTTGGACAAAATCGACCCTGCCATGGATCAAACTTGTCAGGTGATGTGAACAGTGGGACAGAGCTGATCGCCCAGCAAGACACTCGAGTCAAAAGAGCAACGGATGAAGATAGCGCCGCAGTCACCAAGTGTGGCATGGCTGGGGCACAGAGAATGTCGGATCTAGACGCAGAAACAGGATCGACACAGAGCTAACCTTCCACCTTCCCTCACTCACACATCCTCTCCCATCGCTCCTCTCCTCCGTCCTCCCTCTTCGTCCCCTCTCATCCTCCTTCTTCCTTCCTCCGCTTCCTCTTTCCTCTTTTCTCACTTCCAATTCGAAACAAGCACACACCCGAGACTTAATGATCACGAACATGAGCGCACCAGCGGAGCCTCCCCCACGGCCCCGAGGGCCGCCCAACATGGGGCCAGCTTCGGATCGGGAAGCCGGGTCGAGGTCGGAACCCCGTCGTAACTGATGGAATCGGGGCCAAGTCGGCAGTCGCCGCGTCGGCTCTCAAATCAGAAACCAGAGCTCGAATCGAAGACTTTCTCGAGTCGGATCGATGCCGAACCGGCCTGGGGCTGCGCCGGATCGGGCCAGATCGGAGACCCAGGTCACCAGACGCTGAAAAGCGCCCGCCGCTGACGACGAAGAGACGCAGACAGGGCCGGGGGGCGCCCCCGTCGACACAGACTGCCGATTCTGCGTTTCTTCCCCGAACAGTGCTTGCACTACTGCAGCGTGGCTAATGGTTGTGACCTCTGTCACGGCGCGCTTGTGAATCGAGATGCGCGGAGAGAGCGCTTCCTCAAGCGATGCTGCGATGAGGCGAGGTGTCCCAGACCACAAGAACCCGCTCGCCGTAGTCATAAAACGGGGTGAACCACCCCAGCGGTGGTGTAAGCTCTCCATGTGGAAAAACGGGCGGGGGAAATTTCCACACCGCTATGCACATACAATAACCCCCCGCAAAGAACGACAAAACCGGGTGTGGGGCCGAAACCCACTCCGCCACAGCCCGGTCCCACATTGCAGGACTCTGCAGGGGGGCAGGGGTCCCACGTCTGCAGCGATGGCCAGATCTTTAGCAGCAGCTTGCGCGGCTTCTGCGCAAGTGCTCGGGCGGGTTCACACGGCGCTCGCCGGGTCGCCGCCCGCGGGCGCCTCCTGCGCTGGCGCCGCCCGTGGGGGCGCCTCGCGCCTTGGCTGGGTTGCCAGGGCTTCGCCTGGCCGCCGTCCGTGGGCGCCTCGTGGGCGTCCCCGTCCGTTGGCTGGCGGCGCGAAGCACACACTGTTCACACCCCATAGATTGCAAACGCAAATTGCGCTCAGTCGTTGTCGTCGTCGTTGTCGTCGTCGTCATCCCTTCTCCCTCGTCGTTGTCGTCGTCGGCGTCGCCGTCCTTCCTCCTTCTCTGTCGTTCGCGTCGTCGCCGTCCTCCCTCCTCCCTCGTCGTTGTCGTCGTTGTCGTCGTTGTCGCCGTCGTCGTCCTTCCTCCTCCCTCGTCGTCGCCTTCGTTGGCGTCGTCGTCGTCGTCTTCGTCGTCGTCGGCGTCGTTGTCGCCGTCGAAGTCGTCGGAGACGTCGTCGGTGTCGTCGTAGTCGTTGTCGTCGGTGTCGTCGTAGTCGGTCTTGAGAGGTTTTGCAAACCAAGTTGCGGGTGGGTGGGTGGGATGTTTGCGCGAGCAGTGGAGATGACGACTTCAAGTTCAGCGGAGTGGTTCACACCCCATAGATTGCAAACGCAAATTGCGCTCAGTAGATTGCACCACGCAGATTGCGCCCCATAGTTTGCATCGAATGGCATGCACTACGCAGAGTGCACCCCAAATGCTGCACCTAATACGGTTTGCTGGCGGCTCGAAGCACACATTGCCCACACCCAACAGGTTGCACCACGCAGATGGCGCCCCATAGCTTGCATCGAATGGCATGCACTGCGCAGAGTGCACCGTACATGCTGCACCAAACATCTTGCATCACACGTATAGAGTGCAACACATACATTGCACCACATCGCATACATCACATAGATTGCAACTCAGGGGCAAAACCCCCTTCCGCAAAACACCCTGTAGTAAAAACGACCCGGGGACCACACCTGGCGGGCGCAAGCCCGCAAACATGCGGCCGCAAACCTTCTCGAGAATCAACAAGTGGCAATTCGCTAATCGACTTGGCAACGTGCGGGTTCTATTAACCTCCGACCAACTGGATGACGCGAATGTCTTCATCTTTGCCACCGTGGACACTGAAGCTTGCAGAACACTCGCTCTGCACGTCAAATTCCCTTACACAAGCTGTACGGCGTCGCGCGCTGTCGGCGCGACGAACGAGGCGCGCCCCCTGGGCCCGTTAGGAGAAGCTCTACTCGGATGGACCAGCTGCTTGCATGCAGGAGGATTGAGGCGACCCGACTTCCTAACAATCGGTGCAACCATCGCCAAACACCTGCCAGCCGAGGCACGGGTCGTTAGACGGGTTCCGAGCGCAGTAGCCCTCTCCGTGAGACGCGTGGACGTACGCCTGCAGGTCGACGCTGGCCTTGGTGCCGTCCGTCAGGTCGCAAGTCCACCCGCAGTCCTCTCCCTCCCAGCACGACTTGCACGAGGCAGTCCCGGCGTACTGGCCCTGCCACTGCTGCGGGCACACGCTGCCCTATGAAATGCCCAGCCGCACCCACACAAAAGCCCGTGCCGCATCGCTGTCGCGTCGGAGGCCAGCCGGGAAGCAGCCGCCTGGGCGCTGCTGCTTCATGAACCCAGGCTGCACAATCGTGTGGAGCCACGCCCGAACACCTGCGCGCCCCGGCACGGGTCGTTGGACGGGTTCCGAGCGCAGTAGCCCTCTCCGTGAGACGCGTGGACGTAAGCCTGCAGGTCGACGCCGGCCTTGGTGCCGTCTGTCAGGTCACAAGTCCACCCGCAGTCCTCTCCCTCCCAGCACGACTTGCACGAGGCAGTCCCGGCGTACTGGCCCTGCCACTGCTGCGGGCACACGCTGCCCTTGATGTCCAAGCCGTCCAAGAAGGCGCAGCTTCGCTGCGCGTCGGTGGAGTGCAGGGAAGCAACGCCTGGGCGTGCTGCTCCTGCCACTGGCTGCACAATCGTTGCAGCCATCGCCGAAGTGCAGCCATCGCCGAACCCCTGCCGTCAAGCCGAGGCACTGGTCGTCGGACGGGTCCGCTCGCAGTAGCCCACATCCGTGAGACGCGTGGAACGAAAGCCGCAGGTCGACGCCGGCCATGGTGCCGTCTGTCGTTCCACAAGTCCACACCTCAATTCCTCTCCCTCCCAGCACGACTTGCACGAGGCAGTCCCGGCGTACTGGCCCTGCCACTGCTGCGGGCACACGCTGCCCTTGATGTCCAAACCGTCCAAGAAGGCGCAGCTTCGCTGCGCGTCGGTGGACTGCAGGGAAGCAGACGACTGGGCACTGCTGCTCATGCCACTGGCTGCACAATCGGTGCAGCCATCGCCGAACACCTGCCAGCCGAGGCACGGGTCGTTGGACGGGTTCCGAGCGCAGTAACCCTCTCCGTGAGACGCGTGGACGTACGCCTGCAGGTCGACGCTGGCCTTGGTGCCGTCCGTCAGGTCGCAAGTCCACCCGCAATCCTCTCCCTCCCAGCACGACTTGCACGAGGCAGTCCCGGCGTACTGGCCCTGCCACTGCTGCGGGCACACGCTGCCCTTGATGTCCAAGCCGTCCAAGAAGGCGCAGCTTCGCTGCGCGTCGGTGGACTGCAGGGAAGCAGACGCCTGGGCGCTGCTGCTCATGTCACTGGCTGCACAATCGGTGCAGCCATCGCCGAACACCTGCCAGCCGAGGCACGGGTCGTTGGACGGGTTCCGAGCGCAGTAGCCCTCTCCGTGAGACGCGTGGACGTAAGCCTGCAGGTCGACGCCGGCCTTGGTGCCGTCTGTCAGGTCACAAGTCCACCCGCAGTCCTCTCCCTCCCAGCACGACTTGCACGAGGCTAAAAACCAAAAAAATTGAAAGATAAAAAAGAGCACAAAAAAAGTCCCGGCATACAGGCCCTTCCTCCCACGCTGCGGCACACGCTGCCCTTGATGTCCCCCCCCCCCATCCCCCCAAGCCGTCCAAGAAGCGCAGCTTCGCTGGCGCGTCGGACTCAGGGAAGCAGACGACTGGGCACTGCTGCTCATGCCGCTGGCTGCACAATCGGTGCAACCATCGCCGAACACCTGCCAGCCGAGGCACGGGTCGTTGGACGGGTTCCGAGCGCAGTAGCCCTCTCCGTGAGACGCGTGGACGTACGCCTGCAGGTCGACGCTGGCCTTGGTGCCGTCCATCAGGTCGCAAGTCCACCCGCAGTCCTCTCCCTCCCAGCACGACTTGCACGAGGCAGTCCCGGCGTACTGGCCCTGCCACTGCTGCGGGCACACGCTGCCCTTGATGTCCAAGCCGTCCAAGAAGGCGCAGCTTCGCTGCGCGTCGGTGGATTGCAGGGAAGCAGACGCCTGGGCGCTGCTGCTCATACCACTGGCTGCACAATCGGTGCAGCCATCGCCGAACACCTGCCAACCGAGGCACGGGTCGTTGGACGGGTTCCGAGCGCAGTAGCCCTCTCCGTGAGACGCGTGGACGTAAGCCTGCAGGTCGACGCTGGCCTTGGTGCCGTCCGTCAAATCGCAAGTCCACCCGCAGTCCTCTCCCTCCCAGCACGACTTGCACGAGGCAGTCCCAGCGTACTGGCCCTGCCACTGCTGCGGGCACACGCTGCCCTTGATGTCCAAGCCGTCCCAGAAGGCGCAATTTCGCTGCGGGTCGGTGGACGATCCACGCAGGCTCGGCGCGGGAGTGCTGGCAGCTCCAACGGCAAAGGTGACTGTGAATCCGCCACCGTGCACCCTGGTACGTTGAGGCGTAGTAGTATGCCAAGGGCTGTCAGGTAACATTTGTTTTTTTTCGTCCCCCCCTCCCGAGGCCACGATCTCTGGGCAAAAGACGATGAAACATTTGCGCTCCAGAGGCCACGATCGCAGGTAATGAACTATGGATCCGCCTCCCGAGTTTCCAAGACGGCCCAGGCAGGCAACTAAGGCCGCCAAGATGGGCCAAGATGCCTCGAAGACGGCCCAAGATGGCCTCAAGGCGGCCCAAGAGGGCCTTAGAGGGCCACAAGAGGACCTCCAAAAGGGTCCGAAGACGCCCAAACCGTTGAGCTCCCTTAGGTGTTTGACAAATGTTCGCATTCTCGCCTCTTCGAGCTTCTCTCAGCTCAAGACGGCCCAAGAAGCATCCCACATGTCCCCAAGACGGCCTAAGAGGCCCCCCACAGGGTCTCAAGATGGCCCACTAGGACTCCACGATGGCCCAAGCGGCATCCAAAACGGCCCCAACACGGCCCAAGAGGGTCGGTCCCCAGGGGGATCCAAGACGACCTTATAAGGCCCTTCGACGGCCAAAGACTGCCTCGAGACGGCCCCCAGACACCGCCCCGTACGGCCAAGATCGCCACAAAAAACGGCCCAAGAGAGCCCCAAGACGGCCGAAGAGCCCCAAGATGGCCCCAAGACGGTCCCAAGGAGCCCTGAAGACTGCCCCACAGGAGACCAAGGTAGCCCCAAGACCGGTCAAATGAACTCCATTAGGGCTCCTCAAGAAATGAAAACGAAAGGTGTCACGTGTGACAGCCTTTCTCTTTCTCCTTCTCCTCCTCCGCCCCCTCCTGCTCCTCCTCCTCCTCCTCCTCCTATTCCCCTCCTCTTCCTCCTCGTCCTCCTCCCCATCGTCATCGTCATCGTCATCGTCATCGTCATCGTCATCGTCATCATCATCATCATCATCATCATCATCATCATCATCATCATCATCATCATCATCATCATCATCATCCTCATCCTCATCCTCATCCTCATCATCATCCTCATCCTCATCTCATCATCAGCATCAGCATCATCATCAGCATATCTTAGATCATCATCATATTCATATCAGCATCATCATCACAAACCATCCTCATCATCTCATCATCATCAGCATCATTCATCATCATCACCCCACCACCACCACCACCACCACCACCACCATCATCATCATCATCATCATCATCATCATCATCATCATCATCATCATCATCATCATCATCATCACGGCCCTCCCAAGCCTGGGGACACGAGGTGTCACAAAAGACGGCCTCCCGTGCCCCCTCGAACAGTCGCCACTCAGAATGCTGGGCTGGCACGGTGGCGGAACTTGCTGCTGGCAGATTGATCCGCAGCGCTCTGCATTCATCACAGGGGTGCTTTGCGTGCTCGACGTCTTTCCCCAAACAGTGCTTGCACTTACGGGTTCTTACTTTTTTTCTAAGGAACTGGGCCTGCCTGTCGGTCTGGCGGCTCTGTTGTGGCCGTCGCCGCCCCGTCGCCGCCCGTAACTGGGCCTGCCTGTGCGTCTGGTGGCTATGTTGCCGCCGTCGCCGCCCCGCCGCCGCCGTCGCCGCTCGTCGCCGCCAGATTGCACCATACAGGTTGCACAATACACGTAGCTTGCATCGCATATTTTTCACCACCTAGAGGTGAGGCGAGGCGAGGCGAGGCGCGCCTGAGTCCGCCGGGGGGCGGGGCCTGGAAGGCCGGCGCGGGCGGGCCGGGGCCCTCAGTCACAGAAGTGGGAGTTGTGGCCAATGCAGTGTGTGTGTGTCGTAGGAATGCTTGCTCCAAATTGTTCCACTGGTCGCTGTCTTGTGCTACTGTATACCACTTTCCGCTGCCAGGTTCGAGAAGCATCTTCGCTGTCAAAAACTGCGTGATATCGTCTTCCCACCGCTTCCTCTGACGCCCGTGCCTGCGGACTGCTTGCCGGTGGTCGTGGACGTCCGGCCCCCACGTCGCAGCAAGTCGGCCCCATCTGTCGTACGGTTGGTTTGCAACTCGCCCAGCCCACCGCCATTTCCGTCGAAAGTACACCGTAGTCCACTCATCCACGCGGGCCCGTTTTGCTAGATCCGCGGCAGTGTGCGTAGCTCTGCGGATAAAGACTTCCCATGGTTCGAGGTCGAAGTCGTCGTCGCCACCGTCCGCATGAAACTCGTCGTCGTCGTCGTCGAAATTCGTCCTGTGTTCGCGTCCGTCGTATGCGTGCGTTCCTGCGTCGATGTTGCCCGTGTTGTCGGTAAGGGCGTCGTTGCGAAATGCTCGGCGTCGCGGGGTGTTCACGATGAGTCGCAGCATCCTTCTTTGAGTGCGCGTCAGGGTTTGGAGCATGTCCTTGGTCATCGTCCAGGATACGGACCCGTAAATGACCGTAGGCGTCACAGTTCCATTGAAAAGACGGAGTCTGCTGTGTAGTGGGTATCGCTTGTTGGTGAGCTCGTTGCGGAGCTGGTTGAACCGGCGCCATCCAGATGCCATTCTGTTGTTGAGTTCAGCGTGGTGGTACTGGTTGTCGTGAAGCGTGAGCTTGCGACCGAGGTATTTGGTTGTTTGGTCTGCGCATAGAATTTCGAGGTCGTCGCCGTCAACGCTGGTGTGTGTAATGGTCCGTCCTTCACATCTGCTGAGGCTGGTAAGGATTTTGGTTTTGTCTGGGTGTAGTACAAGCCCACACTTTCCGGCTTCTCTCTTCAGATCCCGAAGGATCACCTTCAATTGTCGTAAGTTGGGTGCAAGGAGAAGCGCGTCATCTGCAAACCGTAGATTGGTAAGTCGTGTATGCCTGCCGTGCCCCAATTTGGCGCCAAAGCCTTTACTTTCCCAAAAAGGCTGGACCTGTCGGAAAACGTGCTCGAACACCGCGTTGAAGAGGTAAGAACTGAGCGGGTCGCCTTGCTTAACCCCGCGCTGTATGCTGAATTCCTTGCTGCTGACGTCTGTCTTAACCGTGGCGGTCTGATCCTGGTAAAATTTCAGCAACAAGGCAATGTATGAGTCTGGCACGCTCTGTTGTCGAAGTGCGTCCCGAAGGCTCTGATGGTCGACGCAGTCAAAAGCCTTCTTAAAGTCTACTGCAGCGGCCCATAATTGGAGTTGCCACTCATCAGACTGTTCGCGCACTAGCGTCGCGGTGAAGAGGTGGTCTTCTGTGCAAAACCCTTTTCGGAATCCAGCTTGGTCAGGTGATTGTGCAGTCTCGAAATGCGCCTCCAGTCGGTTGCATAATAATCGAGACATCAGTTTGTATAGCAGTGGGGTGATGGCGATTGGTTTGAAATTGTGGGGTAGTTGCGGGTCGCCAGACCTGTAGATGACACTGATTGTTATGCGCCTCCATTGCTCAGGGGGTTCTCGCCCAGGCGTTATGATGTCGTTGAACAGCTTCAGCAAGTGTGATTCGATGACGCCCCCCCCGGCCTTGAGCAGCTCCGCGGTGATACCAGCAGCGTCTTTACATTTGCCATTTTTGAGTTGCGTAACTGCGTGGTGCAATTGTTCTAGAGTGAACTGTGGGATCCCGTGGTGCGCATGATGTCGTGCATTGTCGTGTGCGCCGTGCGGCTGAGCGTCTGTAGGCTCGTCGGTCTCTGCGCAACGTCTGTGCAACTGTTCGTA
>CAUYUJ010003657.1:8843-28843 GCA_963575745.1 Prorocentrum cordatum
CCTATAGGGCCACCAACCGTGTGAGGGGTGTGCTGGAATGGGTGGCGGTGACTCATGTAAACTGTGCCGCTGGGACCTTCGGTGGAGCTCGCTCCAGCAGGGCCATGCGAACTGCGCCACTGGGACCTTGCGGCGGAGCTCCCATGGGGCCACGAAACGTGTGCGGTGTGTGCCGAAATGAGTGGCGGGGACGCATGCGAACGGCGCCACTAGGACCTTCGGTGGAGCTTCCTATGGGGCCACGGACCGTGTGAGGGGCTTGCCGAAATGGGTTGCGGGGCGCATGCGAACACCGCAACTGGGGCCTTCGGTGGAACTCCCTATGTGGCAACGGAGCGTGTGAGGGGTGTGCCGAAATGGGTGGCGAGGGCGCATGCGAACTTCGCCACTGGGACCGTCAGCGGATCTCCGATGGGGCCACGAAACGTGTGAGCGGCGCGCCACAGTGAGGGGGGTGACGGGAGGAGGGAGGAGGGGGGGAGGAAGGAAGGAAGGGAGGAGGGAACGCGGGGGCCGTCTCTTCAAAACGAGGACCCAACACCACAGGATGGTTGGAATAAACCAAAGACAGAACAATCCCAAGACATAACAAACAAACCTGGGCAGAAACACACTTCGCCTGACGAAGGACCCAACCATCTGCAGTTGCGAGTACCGCGAGGGAGATGATACGAACCGTGTGAGGGGTGTGCCTGAATGAGTACTTGGGACGCATGTGGATGCACCCCCTGGGGCCTTCGGTTGAGCTCGCCATGGGGCCACGAACCGTGTGAGGGGTGTGCCGACATTGGGTGGCGGGGACGCATGTGGCCACACCCCTTGAGACCTTCGGTGGAACTCCCTATGGGGCCGCGAACCGTGTGAGGGGTGTGCCGAAATGGGCGGCGGGATGCATGTAAAATGTGCCACTGGAACCTTCTGTAGAGCTCCCCATAGGGCCACGAACCGTGTGAGGGGTGTGCCGGAATGGATGGCGTGGACGCATGTAAAGTGTGCCACAAGGGCCTTCGGTGGAGCTCCCTATGGGGCCACGGACCGCGTGAGGGATGTCCCGTCATGGTTGGCAGGTGACGCATGTAAATTGTACCGCTCGGGCCTTCGGTGGAGCTCCCTATTGGGTCACGAACCGCGTGAGGGGTGTGCCGTCATGGGTGGCGGGGACGCATGTGGACGCACCCCCTGGGGCCTTCGGTGGAGCTCCCTGTGGGGCCACGAAGCGTGCGAGGGGTGTGCCGAAATGGGTGGCGGGGACGCATGTAATCTGTGCCACTGGTACCAACGGTGGAGCTGCCTTTGGGGCCACGAACCGTCTGAGGGATGTGCCGAAATTGGTGGCGGGGACGCCTGTGGACTGTACCGCTGGGGCCTTTGGGGGGTGTGCCGAAATGGGCGGCGGACATGCATGTAAACTGTGCCACTGGAACCTTCTGTAGAGCTCCCCATGGGGCCACGAACCGTGTGAGCGGTGTGCCGGAATGGGTGGCAGGGGCGCATGTATATAAACTGTGCCGCTGAGACCTTTGGTTGATCTCCTATGGGCCACGAATCGTGTGAGGGGCTTGCCGAAATGGGTTGCGGGGAAGCGTGCGAATTGTGCCACTGGGACCTTCGGTGGAGCTCCCATGGGGCCACGAAACATGTGGGGGTGTGTAGGTGCCGAAATGGGTTGCGGGAAGGCATGCGAACTGCACCACTTGGACCTTCAGCGGAGCTCCTATGGGGCCACGAAGCGTGTGAGGGGGATGACGGGAGGAGGGATGAGGGGGGAAGGAAGGAAGGGAGGAGGGAACGCGGGGGCTGTCTCTTCAAAACGAGAACCCAACAACACAGGATGGCTGGGATAAACCAAAAACAAAATAAACCCAAGACATAACGGAAACCCTAGACAGAAACACACTTCGTCTGACGAAGGACCCAACCATCTGCAGTTGCGAGTACCGCGAGGGAGATAATACGAACCGTGTGCGGGGTGTGCTGGAATGATTGCTTGGGACGCATGTGGACGCACCCCCTGGAGCCTTCGGTGGGGCTCGCCATGGGGCCACGAACCGTGTGACAGATGTGCCGACATTGGGTGGCGGGGACGCATGTGGCCACACCCCCTGGGACCTTTTGTGGAACTCCTTATGGGGCCGCGAAACGTTTGGGGCTGTGCCGAAATGGGCGGCGGACATGCATGTAAACTGTGCCACTGGAACCTTCTGTAGAGCTCCCCATGGGGCCACGAACCGTGTGAGGGGTGTGCCGGAATGGATGGCGGGGACGCATGTAAAGTGTGCCACAAGGGCCTTCGGTGGAACTCCCTATGGGGCCACGGACCGAGTGAGGGATATCCCGTCATGGTTGGCAGGTGACGCATGTAAATTGTACCGCTCGGGCCTTCGGTGGAGCTCCCTATTGGGTCACGAACCGCGTGAGGGGTGTGCCGTCATGGGTGGCGGGGACGCATGTGGACGCACCCCCTGGGGCCTTCGGTGGAGCTCCCTGTGGGGCCACGAAGCGTGCGAGGGGTGTGCCGAAATGGGTGGCGGGGACGCATGTAATCTGTGCCACTGGTACCAACGGTGGAGCTTCCTTTGGGGCCACGAACCGTCTGAGGGGTGCGGCAATTCGAGGGGGTGGCGGGAGGATGGAGGAGGAGAGGAGGCAGGAAGGACGGCGCGCGGGGACCGTCTTCTGCCAGACGGGGGCCCGGCGCCACAGGGTGGTTGGGAAGAGCCCTCCTTCGCCCCGTGCTGACGGGAGAGCACGAGCCCTCCTTCGCCCCATGCCGGGGCTTTCTGCTCTGGCTTCTGTCTCCCCCCCTTCACCACCCACCAAACCACCCCAACCCAACCCGAAGGCCTCAATCTGCACTCCATTTCCAGTGCGGGGGGGGGGGGTCGGGGAACATCGAGAAAACGCATGTGGAACCCGTACCCGCCCCCCCAACCCGAAGTTCGGGTCTTCGGGTCGGGTCGGGGTGGTCTGGTAGGCAGTCACCCCTTCCGCCCAACGCCGACGCGCCGAAGCCGAAGGCGCTCGCCGGCCCGAGCCACACGGCGCCTCGAGGACGCCCGCGCTCTGCGCGCGTGCGTGTCGCGGCCTGCGTCGGGCAGCGGGGCTGCCCCTCTCGGGGCGCCAGGCGCTGAGCCCCTGGCATCGCTTGGACGTGTGCCTTTTCTCTCGGCGAGAGCCATCGAGGACCATCCTCGACCAACGAGCAGAAAAAACACACACGCACGAAACCGAAAAATGCACGGGAAGTGGACGTCCGAGCGACGGCGAGAGCCTCGAGAGGGCGCGGATGTAGCCATCGGTCGTTGGACGTAGGTATTCTTAGATTCCCGGGTTCCACTGCAGTTTGAGCGCCCTCCTGCTGCAGCGATCGAGTGGCTTCGCCCTTCTTCCGGCCTCCTCTGGGGGGGCGGACGGAGCCCAATCTCTTCTCAGCGCCTTCCTGCTTCATGATTCTGCCTGCTTCTTCCGACCGATGCGTACAGTCAACCCGCACAGTAGGGATGGGCAAGCTTGCCCAGGGTACGCTTGCATCCTTGCCTCCCCGGCCCATCCTTGGCTTCTTTCGTTGGCCGCGCCCCGCTCGCAAAGCTCGGGGGCGGCATAGAGGGGGGTGATGATTAGGTGGGAGTGGATATCATGGCGTGGGCCATGATATTTCCCCAGATTTCATGGCGCCTCTTCTTATTTCATTACGTCCCTGGCCCCCCCGCTGGGCCGCGCACGTGCCGCCGGCTGCAGCCCCCCCTCTTGGACGCCCCCCTCTTGGCCGCCCCCGAAGTCTTCGAAGTGGCCTTCCAAGGCCCTGGCATCCGCATCGTGCGTCCCTGCTGTACGGGTTTGCTGTCACCACGGGTCTCGCATCGCGGGGCGTGATGCGCGGAGCTGATGTGGGGTGACCGGGAGGTTCCCAAGTGGCTCTCGGACGGCTGGAGGGGCCCAGGTGCCGTACTCTCGGGGTGCGGGAGAGGCCCTGGGGAAACCAACTGGTACGGCTACCGCTGCTCCCGGGGCCTCGCACAGGGCACGTTCTGGCCAGGGTTTCGAGGCGGATCCTGCTGTGGGAGAGAGCGCGTTTCACGGCCAGGGGGCCCAACACTCAGTGCCGTCGATCAGAACCAGGGGGACTCCCCTCCCCTAACCCCCCCCTCCCGAAACCTCCCTCCCCCTCCGGGGGAGGGGGGGTTCAAAACCTCCCTTCGGCCCCCCCCCCTCGGCGCTGGCGCCGGTGCCGGCGCTGGCGGCCGCCAGCAGCTCCGACGGCGGGGACGCAGCGACGATGACCAGAGGCACCCCACGGGGGGGGTGTTCAAACCCCTCTCCCCCCCCGCGCCGGCGCCGGCGCCGGCGCTGGCGGCGGCTAGCAGCGCCCAAGGCGGAGACGCAGCGACGATTACCGCTCTTGCCACCTCCACCACCACCACCACCACCACCACCACTACCGCCACCACCGCCACCTCAACCACCCCACCACCACCACCACCACCACCACCACCACCACCACACCACCAACCCACCACACAACCACCACACACCACCACAGCCACGACCACCACCACAACCACCGCCACCACAACTCACCACTACCACCACAAAAATCCACCACCACAATCTACCACGCCACCACCACCGCCACAACCACCACCACTACCAGCAGCACAACCCACCACCACCACCACAAACCACCACATCACCACCACCCACCACCACCACCAACACCACCAGCACCACCACACCACCACCAAACAACCACCACCACCACAACCCACCACCACCACCACCACCACCACCACCACCACCACCACCACAAACCACCACCACACCACCACTAAACCACCACAACCGCCACCACCACCACAAACCACCACCACCACCACACCACAACCACCACCACCATCACCACCACCACCACCACCAACCACCATCACCACCACTACCACCACCACCACCGCCGCAGCAGCAAACCACCACCACCACCAGCACCAGCACCACCACAACCACCACATCCCACCACCACCACCACAACCACGACCACCACCACAACCACCACGACAAACCACCACACCACCACCGCCACGGCCACCACCACCTTGACCCACCACCGCCACAACTACCACCACCACCACCAGAAACCACCGCGCCACCACGACCACCTCCGCGACCATTACCATCGCCACCATCACAACCTGCCACCACAACCACCACAAGAGCCACCACCACCACCACCACCACCACCACCACCACCACCACCACCACCACCACCACCACCACCACCACCGCCATCACACCACCACCCAACCACCACCACCACCACCACACCACCACCACCACACACCAACCACCACCACCACCACCACCACCACCACCCACCACCACCACCACCCACCACCCACCTACCACCACCACCCACCACCAGCACCAGCGCACCACCATCACCAGCACCAGCACCAGCACCAGCACCAGCACAGCACCAGCACCAGCACCAGCACCAGCACCAGCACCAGCACCAGCACCAGCACCAGCACCAGCACCAGCACCAGCACCAGCACCAGCACCAGCACCAGCACCAGCACCAGCACCATCACCAGCACCAGCACCAGCACCAGCACCAGCACCAGCACCAGCACCAGCACCAGCACCAGCACCAGCACCAGCACAGCACAGCACCACCACCACCACCACCACCACCACCACCACCACCACCACCACCACCACCACCACCACCACCACCACCTCCACCACCACCACCACCACCACCACCACCTCAGAGAGGCCCCAAGAGACGCCCAAGAGGCGCCCAGGAGGCTGCACAGATGCTCTTCAGAGGCCCCCGAGAGCCCTCCGACGAGACCCCAAGAGGCATCCATTAGGACTCTGACCCAAAATCAAGGTATGGTGGCGGAGCGTCGTCGTTGTCATCGTCGTCGCCGTCGTCCTCGTCGACGCTCCCCGCCGCCGCCGCCGTCACGGGGAGGGGGGGGTCCCGAACTCCCCCCCCCCCGTCACCGGATGGCCGTCCCCCTACATCCACGGGGGGGGGTCGGTTTCACCCCCCCCCCTGGACCAGCGTCGATTAGCGTCGACTGGCGTCGATTCGCAAGAGCCGACAGGATGTTCCGAGAGGCTCCCATGAGTTGCCACCGAAGATGCGGCCCGATGCTGGCATGGCGCCGTTGTGCATCCTGGCGCTACCGACTCGGCTCGATTAGGACACCGTGACGATGCGGTCCGATCCGACGGTCTCTCCGATTTGCCGAGTAGATGCCGACTGGTCCTGCGGGTGGTGCCCCTGCGCGACCCGGGGTCAGGGGGGCCTTACCTTTTCAAACTTCGCCCAGGTACGCCGGCGGGTCAGAGCCCCGAATCATCAGGGGTATCTCGGGTCAGGGCTAACTTGGGTTCGTTTTTCGGGAATCCGAGTCCGAGTTATTCCAGGCCCGAGTTACCCCCGATATTTCGGGCGTCCAAGGCGGGAGTCTCTGGGGGCTTCCCCCCTCTGGCTTGAAGCGCCTGCGGGGCTCCTTGTTCCGCCGGGGCGCGTCCACGTCCACGGTTCCTCTGCTTCTTCCCTCCCGTGGTCTTGGCGAGGTGTACGGTGAGGATGCGTGCAGGGCTTTCTCTCTGCCCCCCGTTTGCCGGCCGAGGCCTGGCCGCCAGGTCTTTGGGTTCAGTTCTCGGGGTCTCCGTGGCCTCGCGACCACCGCTTGCGTGGGATTCAGCTGCTGTGGCTGGTGGGCAACCCTGTCGTGCCACCAGGAGCCCAGGGCAAGCTCGGGCACGTGGGATCGCAAAGAGCGCAGATCTGATAACGCATCCAGGTTTTATTCAGCGTCGGGGCACGTTCGTCTGGGGGAGGGTGCCGGGGGGGAGGCAGGCAACATGTACGCACGCGTGCGTCACGTCAGAGGCCGTGCCCCACATCATCTCAGTCTCTTCGCGCTGTGCTCCGAGAGGGAGTCCACGTGCAGGGGGGGATGGATATGGGGACTGCGATAGGGAGGGAGGTGTGGGGTCAGGGGAGGGAGGGAGGAGAGGATGTGAGGAGAGGGCGGACGGTACTTAGCAGAAGGATCGGAGGGGGGGATGGTGACGAGGTTGCGGCGGCCGCGGGAGGAGTGGGGCCAGGTGCTGCTTCGGCCGCAGCGGTGGCGGCTTGTGTCCTGGCGCTCGCGATGGGCGCTCGCAGGCGCCAGCAAACACCTCGAGGGCTTGTGCGAATGCACGCCGGAGCCCGCGCGATGAGGGACACGGAGCGGAGGGTCAGACGGGACTGTTGCAAAAATAATGGCATAGACATATACGTAATTTTCGGAGGTCCGCGTCGATTTCTTGGGTCGGCGCTGGTCTCCCCTCTTTGGCGCGCGCAGCGCGCCAGCGCGCCAGGGGCAGCGCCGAAGGCGCCGCCGGGGGGCTCCAGCGCGTGGACCCCCGAACTTTTGACATTTTATGTCGTTCTCTGTTCGCCGATGTCCTGCCCGTCCGCACTTGCTCGCTCTTCGCTCTCTTGCTCGTCCCCCCCCCTCTCTACAGTCGGGGCGCTGAAAAAGGAACCCTTTTCGTGGGGGACGGGCTCCGTGCTCCTTAGCTGTTTCGCAGTTTGCCCTGGGTGTTCCCAAGGTTTTCCATGAGGAATCGAAGTTCAATGCGTGGAGAAGAGGGGCATCGTTCCTTATCTAGGGCTCCTTAGGTCAACGCCCCGACTGTAGCCACATGCGCAGGGCTCTGTCGGGCTCGACCGGCCCGACTCCATGGCGAGGTCGGCCAGGGGAGGCGATCCGACTCGACTCCGACGCTCCGTCGATCCGAGGTGGCCCGATGCCCGCGTGGCGTTGTTGTGCATCTTGGCGCGGCCGATCCGATTCGATCCCGTCGACGTCTAAGTCGGGCCTGTCCCTCTATCGGGCCGAACGAAAGGGGGGGATAGGGAAAGGGGGGGGTACGAAATTTGCTGCATGCAGCTGGTTTCGGCCCCGCCGCCGGGCCTACTCCTCGATACATGGGCGCCTCCAGGCGCCGGGAGGCACCGGGCAAATCAGCTACGTGAGCTGATGCTCACCCCCCCCCTTTGCTATCCCCCCCTTTCGCCCGACCCGACTCTATAAGAGGAGTGTCCAAGAAAAGTCAAAACACTGTCTGGGGACGATGTTTGGACTATGTTTGGCTATTTTTCTGAGCATTTGTTGACTACTTCGTATCTCTCGTCCAGAATCCGCCTGTAGGGGAACAGGCCCGCCTTCAGTCCACGTGCCAATGCAGCCCGATCTGACGCACATTCCGACTCGATCCGATCTCCCGGTCCAGTGTTGACGGAGCTTGCAGCCAGCGCCGCAGAGCGTGCCCCCTTCAAGGGGGAGGGGGAGGGGAGGGGTCGGGGCACGGGGGAGGGCGCGAGGAGAGGGATCGGCGATCGGGGGGGAGGAGGAGGGCGAAGGAAGAGAGGACGACGAGGGGAGAACGAGCGGAGGGGAGGGCGACAGGCAGACAAAAGGAGAGGACACTGAGGAGGAGAGGATAAGAGTGGAGGAGGAGGCACACGTAGCCGCGCGCGAAGTCTACCATGTGCACGCCGCGCACCCACGCGACCCTTGGGCCCCCGGGGGACCCCCGGTCCCAGATTAGGTATCGGGGTGTCTTGTGCGCTCCTCAGAGATGGGAGGGAGAAGGAGAGGAGAGGAGGAGGAGGAGGAGGTGCGCAAGCCCACCGAAAGAGGGGGGGGAGGGACGGATTGGCATCGCTCGGACGTGTGCATTGTCCTTGGCGAGGCCAGCGCCAGGAATTCTGGACCATCTTGAAACAACTTGGACCATCTTCAAAAGAAGCACGCGCGAAACCAAATACTTGATCCGCAGGGAACGGCCTCCGAGCGATGGGAAATGTGGGTGGGGGCGTCCATCCGACGAGGTGCCCTCGGAGGAGGCTTTCTGTTCCCCTGTCCTGGGTTCCGTCCCCACCCATGGGCCCGCCGACGCCACGACCTCCCCCCAGAGCTGGCACCTCTCGGGGTCGGGGCCTGCCCTGCGCGACGGGGCCGCCGCTCGAGCGTGCAGCTCCCGCGGGCCCAGGACCTCCACCTCCGAGCGGCCCTTCAGGCCGAACGCACACAAAACCGAGGCCATCGAAAAGCGGGCTGGCGGGGCCCGTTGCCGTAAGTGGCGCCTTTGTGAGGCCCGCCAGGCTGCCGCAAAGCAGACCCGCCCTCCTTTGCAGCCCCAAAGTGCTGAGGCCACATTGCACGTGTGAGTAGTGTTTAGTCGGGCATGTCCCTCTACGGGGGGAATGTTCAAAATTACCCCAGTGCGACCCTACCTAGGAGTTGGAACCCCTAGGAAAGCAGCATTAGTAGTAACGGTAAACGCCGCCTTCCTCCTCCTCCTCCTCATCGTCGTAGCTGCCTTTGCTTTTGCTTGTTTTTGCTTTTGCTTGTTTTTGCTTTTGCTTTGCCTTCGCACACACGCACACACACACACGCATGTTTTTGCATTCGCTCACCGGGTGGGCTCTCTGATCGTACTGTTGCACATTGCTTTTGCTTTGCCTTTCCTTTGCTTTTGCTTTTGCTTTGCTTTGCTTTGCTTTGCGTTGCTTGTGCTTTGCTTTGCTGTTGCTGCTGTTGCTTTGCCTTTGCTTTGCTGCTATGCTATGCTATGCTATGCCATGCTGCACTATGCTATGCTATGCTATGCTATGTTATACTATGCTGCGCTATGCTGCGCTATGCTGCGCTATGCTGCGCTATGCTATGCTACGCTAGGCTGTGCTATTTTATGCTAGGCTATGGTATGCTATGCTATGCTGTGCTATGCTATGCTATGCTGTGCTATGCTGCGCTATACTATGCTATGCTATGCGATGCTATGCTGCGCTATGCTATGCTATGCTGGGCTATGCTATGATGTGCGAAAGAGCGTGTTCTACCGCTGCTGGCGGAAAACCAGGGGGGGTCACTACCGGTTCGAACCCCTTCCCCCCCCCCCTTCGGAAAACCGGGGGGGGTCACTAACCATGAACCCACGAGAATAACCCCCCAGAGATAATAATGTTCGGGGTTTTCGGGGAGATAATAACAGTTGCCCGCCAGAGCCAGCATAAAGAGATATCAAGAGGAAGAAGCCAAAGATATCTTGAGGATCCTTGGTCTTTGGTCCTGTATGATACATCCTCAACAATGATTTGTCTCGGTTGAGACATCCTCAACAATGGTTTGTCTCAGTTCAGGGCGCCAGGGGGCGAGAAGAAGGAGAAACAAAAAGAGATATATAGAGAGAACGAAAAGAAGAGCAGGAGGAGGAGGCGGAGGAGAGAGGAGAGGAGAAGGAGGAAGCGAAAATCCAAAATTCAAAACTTATTAGATTTAATTTGTAAACGCTTGATGAACATTAAAATTTTCATCTGCTCGTGTAGGGGAGCTCATGTGCTTAGTTTTCCCGGGGTAATCAACCCCAGCGATAAACAAGTTCAGGGCGCCAGGGGGAGGAGGAGAAGAGAGAGAGAGAGAGAGAAAGAGAGAGAGAGAAAGAGAGAGAGAGAGAGAGAGAGAAAAAGAGAGAGAGAGAGAACATAAACAGAAACTAAGAGAGAGAGAGAGAGATAGAGTTCAAAACTCCCTTCTTATGTTGTTATCTCAGCATAAGAAGGAAGTAACCTCGATGGCGAACTTTCCCCGTGATAATGAAGTTCGGCCTCCGCGCCCTCCGCCTCTATTTGAAAACCGTCGAGGCCGAGGATAAAAAACTCAAACGACTTAAGGGGGTGGGGGGGGTACTTTATTATCGTGGGTTCGGGGTTACCGGTTCGAACCCCTCCCCCCCCCCAGTTCATCATGAAAAGGGGGGGGGTCACTACCGGTTCGAACCCCCCCCCCTCGAAAACCGGGGGTGGGTCACTACCGGTTCGACCCCCTCCCCCCCTCGAAAACCGAGTGGGGGTGCGGACAGTGGTGGGGACGGTGTTGGTGGGGACAGTGGTGAGGGGACAGCGGGACAGTGGTGGGGACAGTGGGACAGTGGGACAGTGGTGGGGACGGTAGTGGTGGGGACAGTGGTGGGGACAATGGTGGTAACAGGGGGGACAGTGGACAGTGGTGGGGACGGTGGTGGTTGGGACAGTGGTGTGGGGGCAGTGGGAATGAAGTGGAAACAGTGGGACAGTGGAGGGTACAATGGCGGTTGGGACAGTGGTGAAGGCGGTGGCGAGGACGGCGGTGGGACAATGGGACAGAGGTACAGTGGGGACAGTGGTGGGGACAGTGGGGACAGTAGTGGGAACAGTGGGACAGCTCAGTGGGACAGCGGAGGAGTCAGTGGGACAGTGGGGACAGTGGGGATAGTCGGGCAGTGGTTGGGGCCGTGGAGACAGTGGGGAGAGTGGAACCGTGGTGGGAACAGTGGTGGGGACAGTGGGGACAGTGCGACAGTGGTGGGGGCACTGGTGGGGACAGTAGGGACGGTGGTGGAACCAGTGGGGACAGTGGTGGTGAGGACAGCGGTGCTGGGAACAACAGTGGGGGATGTGATGCGGACGGTGGTAGGGACCGGGAGTCGTTTGCTCGCGGTGCGTGGGGGGGGGGTCGAACCGGCAGTGACCCCCCCTCCGGTTTTCGAGGGGGGGGGGTTCGAACCGGTAGTGACCCCCCCCGGTTTTCCGGATCCGGGATCTGGAGGGGGGGGGGAGGGGTTCGAACTGGTAGTGACCCTCCCCAGTTTTCCAGGGGGAGGGGGGGGGGGAGGTAAGGTCAAAATATGGTTCTATTTAACGATGTGCTGTTTTTGCTTACACGGACCTCTGCTCTCCTCTCCTTCTCTCTCCTCTCTCTCTCTCTCGTTTCCGTTAGGATTCTATCATAGGAGGAAGGCGTATTACACATTGATTCTTTTTGTGGAGGATGACAATCGGATTCCTTTTGTGAAGGCTTACAATAGGATTCTTTTTGTGGAGCATTACACTAGGATTCTTTTTGTGTGTGGAGGATTACAATAGGAGTCCTTTTGTGGAGGATTACAATAGGATTCCTTTTGTGGAGGATTACAATAGGATTCCTTTTGAGGAGGATTGCAATAGTTGTGGCAGTACTTGGGAGAAACTTAGGAGGAGAAAGAAAAGAAACAAAAAAAACAAGAAAACCAATGAAATCAGGAAAATTGCAGGTTTTCAATGGTTTTCCATGTTTTGCAAAAGAAAAAATATGAAAACACAACATTTTCAGCGTTCCGGAACCGAAATCATATAAAAACACAGCGTTTCTAGCTCCCTGGAGCGAAAAACCTATAAACAAACATAGCGTTTTCAAGCTCCTGGAGCCGAAACGCTGTGTTTTAATATGGTTTCGCCTCCAAGGGCTTGAAAACGCTGTGTCTTTATATGTTTTTCTCTCCAGGGAGGTAGAAACGCTGTGTTTTTAAATGTTTTCGGCTCCGGAGAGCTGACAATGCTGTGTCTTCATATTTTTTCTGTGCAAAACATTGAAAATCATTGAACAACTTGCAATTTTCTTGATTTAATTTTTTTTCCCTCCTCCTAGGTTTCTCCTAAGTACCGCCATAAAAGGAATCCTATTGTAATCCTCTACAAAAGAAATCCTATTGTAATCTTCCACAAAAGAATCCTATTGTAATCCGCCACAAAAGGAATCAATGTGTAATCTGTCACAAAAGGAATCCTATTGTAATCCTCCACAAAAGGAATCCTACTGTAATCCTCCACAAGAGGAATCCTATTGTAATCCTCCACAAAAGGAATCCTATTGTAATCCTGCACAAAAGAATCCTAATGTAATGCTCCACAAAAGGAATCCTAGTGTAATGCTACACAAAAGGATTCCTATTGTAAGCCTTCACAAAAGGAATCCGATTGTCATCCTCCGCAAAAGGAAACAATGTGTAATACGCTTTCCTCCTATGATAGAATCCTAACGGAAACGAGAGAGAGAAAGAGAGAGAGAGAGATAGAGGAGAGAGAAGGAGAGGAGAGCTGGGTGGCCCCAAGTGGCCGTCCGTCCGCCGCGATACCTTACAACCCTTATCAGACGGCTCTTTTTCCAAAGACTGCCGTATCGTTTTGGATGTGTTGCGGTTTCGTTACTGTTGTTCGCTTAGTTACGCCGAGCTGCCGCGCGTCTGCGAGTGTCCACTCAGTTCGCGTCCAGGCATTGCACGATCATGGGTTCGCTGTAGTTGTCGACCGCCACGGGCCAGAGTGGATTGCGAGTGGGGGCACAAGGATGCTCGCCCCTTCCGGGCTCGCAGTTACTGGTTGCGCCCAAGAAGCGCTGTTCTCGATAGGGAAATACGTCATTGCCGACGGGGCGGGCCACGCCTTCGCTTTCCACGTCGGTAAGTGCGCGCTCGTCAGTTTCCAACGCGGCGCAATGGTCTCTGCAGCCGCCTTCAACACCTTGATTGATGATCTCAGGCACGGGTTGAAGAAAGCCTTCGTGATTCATTTGCAGAGCGAGCAGCCCGATCGCCAACGCCGATCTCTGGGGCGCGACTCGCTTTGTGGCACGGGGGCCCGGAAAACCATAAAGAAGCGGCCTGCGTCTTCCAGCAGGGGCTCAGCAGCTACCGCCCCAGGTCAAGTGGGCGTGAAATCAGATCGGTGGCCTGAGGGATTGGCTTCGGCAGTGCGAGAGGAGGCTCTTCACTGGTGGGGCCTAACTGGTTGCATGGGCGACTACGCCGAGTTCGGTTCTCCGCATCACTGGGGATGCCCTATGTGCATCGCCAGGGGCTTCAGCGAGAAACGTCATTCGATCACGCACATGAGCAGATGTCATATCAAAGCTCGCTGCAGCATTATTTCAGAAAAAGTGCAATGCGATGTAAGTGGACAATGGGACCAGATGGTATCACGGTCCCGCTTTAACGAGCTGTGCGGACGCGATGGTCAGATCTCTGCTGGAAACATGCTGAATCGCTGCGTAGTCGACGTCAGATCTCAATTGGAGGAGAGCCCCTCGTGGTCGCAGTGGGAAGGCCAACTCGCTTGTGATGTGATGCGGTTGGACAAACAAATCACCATTTTATTGGACTTAGCGAACACAAAGTATGTGCTAACGGAGGATTGCAACAGGTACCACAAGGTGTCCGGCAAGTTTTACTGCACTGGTGTCTTCCGGAACGCTTACCTCGCTGCCATGATTCACCCGAATGCGAATGGGGCTACGCAGCGGATAGTTTCTGTTATCGTTGCTCAGTCGGGCGATAATTCGCATTTGTTCCCGACCGGGGAAGCGTTCTACCATGCTTTAAACGAGAAGATGACCAATCACATCAGTGTCCGGCGTGCCGTGGAAAGATGCCGCGCGGCTTGCGAGGTCCGCGTCTTGGGCGTGGATGGGTTCTACAAGTCATTGATGTCTGTGCTGTGCCAAGTTCCGCGCGGACAGAAGCCAGACGCAGTTCCAGGGCGAGGTCGGGTTCCATTGCGCGTTCTTCTTACTGTCCAGTGCAACGACAGCATGCTCGAGATTTTCGGTTCCAGTTCGGAAGACCCCGTCCAGCAGGCGCGCGCTCTTCGGAATTCTGTTTGCAGAGTGGATGCGGAGAAGGGGCAGATGATTTGCTCCGACTTTCCTGCGTCTTTAGACGAGTGCAGCCAGTTGCGCGCCGCGTTTCCTAACCTGAAATGCGCCGGCAAAGACCTGCTGCACATGGCCCTCAAGGTCGAGCAATAATCCAATGCAAGGGCGACGGCATTCTCTTCCAGCGTTCGTAAAAGCATTGTTACATGTCGCCTCGGGAGACTTGGCAGACCTCGTGATTTTCAGTGTAGTGATGGTCGCCCGGGGCCTTCCGAACTGGTGGCCGCAATTGCTGCTATGAGGCCATCAGATGCGAAATCTTTGCGCCGCCGCATCCAAAACAGCAGCAGCTACGTGGAGAAGCCGTGCGATCTCATGTACGACTTCATCCAGGACCTGGCAGCGATCTGCTCAGCACACCCAAACATGATGCATCGCAAGACAGCTAAGAATACTACGGTGCTCAGCAGTTTGGAATGCGCGACAACGGCGCAGGAGCTGGGACCCATTCATTTTGTTTTGCAAGTACGTCGCCAACAACCCAAACCATGACGTCATATTTGGAACCACTGTCAACGAAGCGTTCCACAAGCAGCTGAAGGCTTTTTACAGAAACGTCATGTGGCAAACACAACGACGCTCTCTGTGCATTGCTGCTGCGGCGAAGTTGGCAAAGCTGTTCATAGGCTTCTTATCAAAGTGCCAGCGTGACCAGTCGCATTCTTTTGCAGAGCACGATCTATTGGCCCAATTCTCCCATTTTCTTTTAACAGAGGCACCTCTTAGTTTCGTGCCCCGTATGAATCATGCTGTGACAGCGAACGAATCAGTAGACGAGGCCCTGCTACCCTCAAACGCAAAGGTTACTCGCAAGCGCCCAGCATCTGCGATGTAGGTATCAGTGTTCCGTCACACATTGCCCGCGTGCATTCTTACTGGTTGTCGTTGCATCCGAAAACAGCTGCCCTTCTTAACCCGATCGCATGCCCGTTTCATGGCAATAGAAACGAAAGAAACCAGCGTCGTTAAATATAACCATATTTTGAGTCCACGGGGGGGGGGGGGTAGGGGAGGGGGGGCGGGGGGGTGCCGGGGGAGGGGGGGGGCTGTCCAGCAGAGGGGGGGATTTTCGGAGGGGGGGGGGTCGACCCCCGGGTTCCGGAGGAAAAGGTTGGCAATTTTCCATCGTAAAGCGGCGGTGGGTAACGCTCTCTCTGATATGCGAAACTAAGCTAAGCTAAGCTAAGCTACAGCTACGCGAAGCTAAGATGAAGCTAAGCTAAGCTAGACTAAGCTAGTCTAAGCTAAGATGAGATAAGCAACGCTAAGCTAAGGGGACGTAGCTGGTGGAACCGCGGGGCGGATCCTGGGGGAACCGCCCGGGGCGGAGCCCACTGCCCGGCCCCTTTAAGCCAAGAGAGTAAGAACCCTTCTAGGCAGAGCCTAGGTAGGGAAATAGTCACGCAATGCTATGGGGACGATTTTTTTCGCAGTTTTCGTTCCTATGCTTGATTACTGTTTGACTTTTTCTTTTATTGGTCTTGCATGTTTCGCCCGCGGGAGGAAAAGCCCGACCTCAGAGTAGCGAGGGCGAGCCAGCACGAGGGGCCGCGGTGTCGGGCAGAGGGGGGCGGCCCTCTTGCTTGGAGACGCGTCCTCGCAGCGCAGGCGGACCCTCCAGGAATCTCGCGGGGCCCTTGGCCGCCGCGCTGTGAGCTCCCTCTGGTGTGCGCACAGGCGTTTTGCCGTGCGGGAGCTCCGTGGTGCCCACGGTCGATGTAGTGTACGCGGGCACTGCGGGCCCAAAATACGGGGGACCATGCCAAAGGCCAGACACATCAATCAACAGAAGTAAACACAAACAACTTGCATACTGGAACTGACGTGTTCGGGTTCACCGCAGTTCTCTGCACCGTTTGAAACTTGGGGGTGTCATACAGGCGCTGTGGTGCACACGGGCGTGCACACAGCCACTCTGGTGCACGCAGGCGCTAAACGCCACCGTGCGCACGGCTGATGTGGTGGTGCACTCATCTCATGTCTCAGCGTGGTGGTGCACGAAGGCTTTGCGGACCCCCCCCCAAATATTCGGCTCGTTTCCCGGAGTGGAGACAGCAGTAATCACACAGAGCTAACATTTTGAACATGATGGGTTCGGACCCGCCAAGGTTTTTCCAGAGTTTGGGCACCGTCGGGACCGCATAAATGTACACAGGCTTTGTGGTGGTCTCAGGCGCCAGACGCTATGGTGCACACAGCCGGTGTGGTTGCAAAGGCATCGTTTTGTTCACCAGCGTTGTGTTGCACGCAGGCACTGCGTTCCCGATATGCAGGTCCGTTCCCCTGGCCAGAAACACGAATCATCACAATTCACTCGTTGATTGAATTTGACACGCTCGGGCCTATCATGACTTTCAGGAGATTGGGCCACGTCGGGACATTGGGGGTGTACGCAGTCTCTGTAGCGAGCACAAGTATTGTGGTGGTCGCAGGCGCCAGGCATTGTGGTGGATGCGGTTGTTGATTAGGGTTGCGCAAGCACCATTTCGTGCAGGCGTTGTGTTGCACGCAAGCACTGCGGGATCCACATGAAGGTTCGACCGTATCCCCGGCCAGAAATCTACAGTCAGATCTGGTAGGGTCGGGCCCAACACGATCTTCTGGACTTCGGGCCTCGCCGCGGGGCGCAATTCCTCGACAGATGGGCACCTCCAGCGCTGGGACGCGCGGGGGAACCCAGGTACGTGAGCTGATTCGCTGAACCCTTCTGTAAACACCCCCCACACATACACACTTGCCCAACCCTAGAATGGACAGGCGTCTCTAGCCCTTCGCTCAGCATCTGTGTCAGGGCCTCGAGTTGTGCACGTGTTCGTCGGTCACTGCCGAGCGCTGATATCTGTCCAGCCCCCCCTCCCAACAGGCGAAGGGGGTCTTCAACCACCGCACGGAGAGGATAGAGTGGTATGAGTGTGGCATGGACACTAGCCAGGCAAAGAGGGTCGAGCACCATCCGAAAGGCATGAGGGGCTGGAAAGATGACAAGTGCATGTACGAGCCGATGAAGCCACCAGCCCGCCAAGCCCTGGGACGCATCTTCGATCCCATCTGCGTGTTCAAGCAGAAGGAGTTCCGTTTGTCGTCTCCAGCCAGCTTGGACCAGGGAGCCCAAAGATCTACCAAGGGTAACACCCAACCCGTGTTTGCCGGTGGACCATCGACCGATGGAGAAACATTGTTGACCGTTGTCGCCGCTTGAGATGCCATACTATGCGCTGGTGGATGTTTATCCCGCCGACTTGCCTCTTATCGACATCGTGCCTGAGGGGATTCCGTTCGCGAAAGTCCTTATCATGCCAGCGTCCAGTTCTGCGCAAATGTTCGTGCCGCAATGTTTTTGTTGTCGCCTCTCCCTGTCCAGCATTATTGCGAAGGCCTTACGGCCGGTGCCGCCGACCCTGAATGGCGACGACGACGACGACGACGACGAGCGCTCTTGGGGGCCTCTTGGGGGTAGTTGGTGGGCCTCTTGGGAAGCTCTTAGGGGCCGCTTGGAAGCCTCGTGGGGGCCTCTTGGGGCTTCCTGGGGGTCTCTTGGAGGGGGCCTGGGACGTCTTGGAGGCTTCTTGGACGGTCTTGGGGCTCTCTTGGGCGTTTTCGGCCGATCTTTGGGCGACTCGGAGCCCTCTTGGGCCGTCTAGGGGGCCATCTTGGGCATTCGGACCTCATTTGGAGTGTTTTCGAGGTTCTAGGCCGCCCGAGGAAAAACGAATCTGCCCCCCCCTGGGGAAGGGATCAAAGGGAAGGGGCTTCCCTTCGAATCTACAACGGCATGGACAACGATGACGATCCGAACAACGAAAACACAACGATGTCAATCCGAACAACGAAGACGATTCGGACGAGGAAGCCCCTTGCACACGCCGACAGGGTCGGCGGATTTTCTGCTTCCTTCTCCTGCACCTTCTCTCCCTACGCCTCCTGGAGGACTTCAAGGAGATCAAAGAGACTGCAACGTACATGGTCCCGAAGGACACCTCTGAGATTGTCACACCAGCCAAGGTGCCAAAGCACTCTTCGGAATGCCGGCAGATCGCTCCACGATCCTGCCCCCCACGACGTTGCTGGTCGGTGTTTTGGGGATCGCTCTGTCCTCCTCGCCTCCGCTCGCTCCCGCTTCGGCGGTGAGGCTGCCTGACGGCCCACTCTTTCCCCTGGCCTCGCCTCCTCACCATGCCGCCGATCCCGCGGTCTACCTCTCCGCCTCCTTTCTCCCCCCGGTGCTCCGAGGTGGGGGAGCGAGGGACGGCCGGACCTCTACGCTGGAGCTCGGTCTTGGGAGACCTGCTTCGTGGCCTGGCCCGGGCTCCGGGCATGTGGCCTCGGCTGGCCCGAGTCGGCGCTGACCAGGGTGAGCGCGTCCCCGAAAGAGGGGCGAGGGAGACGACGGGTGAGACGGAGGAGGGGGAGGAGGAGGAGGAGGAGGAGGAGGAGGAGGAGGAGGAGGAGGAGGAGGAGGAGGAGGAGGAGGAGGAGGAGGAGGCGGAGGAGGGGGGGGAGGGACAGGAGGGCACCGAGGGGAGCAGCAGGGCCGGGAGGGCTCCTCTGCGCGACAGGTGCGCCCATGCACGGCGCAAGGAGTTCGCAGACCCCCACCGAGGAGTGATCCGTGTCGTGAGACGAGCGACAGCGGGAGGCGCAGGGCGCCGGAGAGTGGAAGGCGCAGGGCGCCCCCCACGGGGAGGCCTGCGGCGTTCTCGGGCTCGTGCTCGTCACTCGAGCGGCCTCGTCTCGCCCGAGAGGTGCCCGTCGCTCCAGCAGCGTGCCCATGCAGGGGAGGGGGAGAGAAGGGGCCGATCGAGGGCATGCGGGGGGGGGAGAGGGAATGGTAGAGGTCAGAAAATCCACCCCCATAATAGCCACCCGGACAAGCGAGGCCGTTTACTAAACGCCCCCATTGAAGGAACCGAAAAGGGCAGGGCTGATTAGTGAACGCCCAGGGCCGTTTAGTAAACGCCAATTGTCCAGTCCGGGTGGTTTTTCCTCCCTTGACATGGTGACCCGAGGAGAGGTTTTAATGGAGGGAGGGAGGTGGGAGAGCAGCGGCATTCACGATGGGGACAGCCTGGGGGCTCCCGCAGGTGGGGTGGTGCTGCGGCGGATCTCTTGTGCTCAGAGTGTAGGGCGTGGGCGACGCACCTGTCAGTTCAAAAATGCCCTTGCTTTGTGATTCGTAGTAGTAGTAGTAGTAGTAGTAGTAGTAGTAGTAGTAGTAGTAGTAGTAGTAGTAGTAGTAGTAGTAGTAGTAGTAGTAGTAGTAGTAGTAGTAGTAGTAGTAGTAGTAGTCGTAGTAGTAGTAGTAGTAGTAGTAGTAGTAGTAGTAGTAGTAGCCGTAGTAGTAGTAGTAGTAGTAGTAGTAGTAGTAGTAGTAGTAGTAGTAGTAGTAGTAGTAGTAGTAGTAGTAGTAGTCGTAGTAGTAAGTAG
>CAUYUJ010003657.1:36343-41343 GCA_963575745.1 Prorocentrum cordatum
GCGTTTCGGAGCGTTCCAGACGCCGTCAGGGCAAATTGCCCGCAGTGGATCGTCGCGACCTTTATGTTTCCCGGAAAGGGCGTGGGCCCAGGGTTCTCTTTTAGCTGTTTACCCCCGGATCCGACGGCTGTAGGGCTGGCGAATTTCTTTTGCGATAAATAACGAGGTCGCCTAGGGCCGGCGAACTAAAAGTTGAGGATTTCTCGAGCGAAACGCTTGTTTTTCAGAATTTGTTGAGGATGTCTCGAGCGAAACGCTTGTTTTGTGTTATAGATTGTCCTCTCCTGGGGACCAGAATTTAGAGGATCTCTCAAGTGAAATGCTTGGTTTCACATGCCCAGGTCTTGAGGATGTCTCGAGCGAGACGCTTGGTTTCACGCCTCCAGGTTGCCTAGGCAGAGGTCAAGCGCCAGGATTTGTTGAGGATGTCTCGAGCGAGACGCTTGGTTTCACGCGTCCTCGTCGGCCAGGCGGATGTCTAGAATGAGGAGGTGTTGAGGAAGTCTCGATCGAGATGCTTGTTTGCACGTGTCCAGGTTGCCCAGGCGGATGCCTAGCATGAGGATGTGTTGAGAATGTCTCGAGAGATACGCTTGTTTTCACTGTCCAGGTCGCCCAGGCGGATGCCTAACATGAAGATGTGTTGAGGATGTCTCGAGCGAGACGTTTGCTTTCACGTGTACAGGTGGCCAAGGCGGATGTCTAGAGTGAGGAGGTGTTGAAAACGTCCCGAGCGAAACACTTTTTTCACGTGCCCAGGTCACCCATGCGGACGTCTCACATGAGATGTGTTGAGGATGTCTCGAGCGAACTACTTGTTTTCACGTTTCCAGTTCGCCCAGGCGGATGTCTAGCATGAGAATGTGTTGTGGATGTGTTGAGCGAAACGTATGTTTTCACGTGTCCAGGTCGCTCAGGCGGATGTCTAGAATGAGGATTTTGACAGGATGTCTCGAGCGAAACGCTTGTCCCCAGCACGTTCCGTAGCGCGTCCCCTTGGCACGTCCCGCGGTGCGTCCCCATGGCACGTCCCTGGCATGTCGCCTGGCGCGTCCCTTGAGACGTTCCGCGGCGCGTCCTCCTGGCATTTCCCCCTGTCAATTAGCTCTGCGGCAGATCCTATGTGTTCAGGCAGCTCGAGCTTAAGATCCATATCAGTTCGGTTAGGACTCGGATGCAAAGGAGGACTCGATCCACGACGCTATAGAGCACAACCGCGGCATGGCACGTCGCAATTCAGCACGGTGCAGCACAGCACAGCCCTCGGCACGGTACATCAAGATCGATACAATCAGCATTGCACTTGCCCGTCACCCAATCAGGTGTCTTTGAAAACGTTGCCATGCGTTACATTTCTATATTCCCTTCCGGGTTCGTGGGTCGATCATGTTTTTGTTCTTTGGCCGGCCATGCAACGTGGGCTCTTGCCGTTTTTTCCAGGTTTGGTGAATGGCCCATCTCTCGAAATCGTCGGGTCCGTCAGGAGTGCTGGCATCATTTTGGCAGCCGCCCCCATGCACTTGGCCAGAGCTAGCCTCCTAGTTCCTGGCTCTCCGAAAGGAAGTGCACACTCGCCGACGCGGCGACGAAGGTGATCCCCGACAGTTTCAGCCACGACTTCGTCGCAGACCGCGCAGCGCTCCTGGCGCTGCTCGAGTGGGGAAGCGGCACGCTGACTCCAATGCTGAGAAAGGAGGCCCGCGCATTTTGATATTCCAGCGGATGTTGTGATGAGAAGGGTTCAGGAGGGGAAAAAGCAGACAGAATTAATCGTCGACTCCCAGGAAAATATGAGGAAGTGGGGGGGGGAAGACAAACACCCAGAAACTATAGCGAAATATGGGAACTCCTTGGATTTGTGTCTATTTATTCAATCGCTTCGCTCATTCCGCCGGCCCTGGAGCGCTATTTGGGGCCTCTTGGGGCCGTCTTGGGGGCCTCTTGGGGGCTTCTTGGGAGCATCTTGGGGCTCCTTGGCGGCGTCTTGGGCTCCCCTGGGGCCTCTTAGGGGGCTCTTGGGGGCCCCTTGGGGCGGGAGGGGGGGTAGTCGATTGCAGCCACCCCCTCGGAGGCCACGATCCTCGTGAGGGGTGGCGAAAAATAGCCTCCCCCCTTGGGATCGCCCGGGACCCGGCCGGGGTACTTTTCGGGGGCCTCCAGGGGCCGCCCCGCGCGCGCGAACTAGAAATATTGTTCAGTAGTTACTGGAGATCTTAGCACGCCTCTGGCCCGTTGGGCTGGCGAATTTGTTTGTCCCTTGGCCTCTTTAAGGATGAGCAGCATCGCTCGAGACACCCGTTCGTCGTCTGGTTTCGAGGCGGCGCCCAGTTGCACATCCACTTCGCGCGTAGCCGCACCGTCGGTCCAGGGGGGGCCGTCTGAGGCTTCTGGCAGGGGCCAAGCATCCTGAGTGGCCCATGCACGGTTGAAGTTGGTTGTGGCCCCAGATGTGCAGTCAATCCGCATAGTAAGGATGGGCAATTTTCCCAAGGGTACCTTGGCATCCTTGCCTCCTCGGTCCATCCTTGGCCACTTTCGTTGGCCGCGCCCCCCTCGAAAAGCTTCGAACCGGCCTTCCGTGGCCCTCGCCTCCTCATCGTGCGTCCTTCTGATACGGGTCGACCGTAGTGCGGCAGGTTCTCGTCGCAGCGACGCGGCGGCGGCCCCGCCGCGCGCGGTCAAGGTGGAACGCCAGTGGCCCAGAGTCCGCCATCGGGTGCGGCCAAGACGAGGGGAGTGATGACAAGGGGGGGGGAATATCACGGCGTGGGCCATGATATTTCTTTAGATCTCATGGCGCCTCTTCTTATTTCATTACGTCCCTGGCCCCCCCCCTGGGCCGCGCACATGCCGCTGGCCATGATTGGCGCCCCCCCCCCCCCCCTCTTGGACGCCCCCCTGTTGGCCGTCCCCGACGCCAGCATGGAACGCTCTGGCGATCGAGGAGCAGCCGAGTCGGCAAGGCTGAAGGACATCACGTGGTGTCAGAAACCAGCGCCTGGGGCGTCACGACGCGACGCGCGCCGAGAGATCGTGTACTGTAAGATCCGTGGCGGGCGCTTTCTGGCCACACCGCTCGGGAAATCATGTACTGCAGGATGGTTCTACTAAACCTTCGGCTCGGTCGCACGCCTCCGAGGATCAGGAGGGGAAAGAGAGCGCAGACACAACGAAGCGCCGATCCCCCGGAACCTGTGGGAACCCATGGGAACCTGTGGGAAGTGGGGGGAAGACGACTACCCGAAAAATGTGGTCAAATGTGGGGCATCCTGGGATTTGTGGCTCTTTATTCTCTTGCACAGGGTGTCTAGAGCTCCGACCACTTTATTCCGCGTCGCCCCCCCCCCCCCCCCCCGCGTCCCCAGCGCCAGAGTGGGACCCCCGCGCCGTGGCTGTCTGCCCCGAGCCCCCCCCGCGTCCCCAGCTCCCCAGCAGGAGCCCCGCCCACTGCCCCCTTCGCCACGGACGTCCTCCTTCCCCTCCATGTTGTGCCAGAGCCATGGCACGCGTGCCACTTGTTTCTGTGTCCCAGGGCCCCTTTCCGAGGAGGACGCGCAGCACCCTCTCCGAGGAGGACGCGCAGAAAATGTGGTCAAATGTGGGGCATCTTCCGTGTCTCAGGGCCCCCTCTCCGAGGAGGACGCGCGGCACCAACATGTGCCCCCCGTGCGCCCGAGAGCAGGGGGCGCCAGGGGGGCCGCGCGTCCCGCGCAGCCGCGCGCGGTCGTGGGCCCGAGGGCCGCCCCGACGCCAAGGGGCGGCCGCTCGAGGGCGCGGGAGGGAGCCCGCCGCGCCCCTCGCGCGGCGACGGGGGCGCCCTCCCTCCTCCTCCTCGCTCCTCCTCCTCCTCACTCCTCCTCCTCCTCACTCCTCCCTCCTCCTCCTCACTCCTCCTCACTCCTCCGCCTCCTCCTCACTCCTCCTGCCTCTCCCTCCTCACTCCTCTCCTCCTCCTCCTCCTCCTCCTCCTCCTCCTCCTCCTCCTCCTCCTCACTCCTCACTCCTCAATCCTTTTCCGCCTCTTCCTCCTCCTCACTCCTCCTCGTCTTCACTCCTCTCCTCCTCCTCCTCCTCCTCCTCCTCCTCCTCCTCACACTCACCCCTCCTCCTCCTCCTCCTCCTCCTCCTCCTCCTCCTCCTGCACCTCGACGCCAGGCGGCCTGGCGCGTGGCCGTGCGGTCGTTAGTTCGGGCAGGGTCTGTAAGTATCCATGACTTGTACGGCCACCCTTCGGGTGTCAAGGAGGTTCGGGGGGCATTCTCGTGAGTCTTCTCACCGGCGCACGTTTTACACATACCCGCTGGTCGTTGAAAGTAGGTATTTTTGGATTCCCAGATCCCAATCTACTTCAAGCGCCTTCCTACTTCAAGAATCGACACGCTTTTGCTGTGTTTTGTTGTTCTCTGGGAGGACCTGGACCCAATTCACTGTATCCGCCTTCCTACTTCACGTTTCTACTTCTGCCGACCGAAGTGTACCCTGCCTCTGTCTGTCGACACGTGGCCGCAAGAGCGTGGGTCAAGAGCACGGGCGCCTCCGCCGACGGCCCAAGACCCCACGGCGCCGTCCACGGGCCGTCCACGACGAGGAGACTCCCCTCCACTCTTCGGGGGGGGGGGGGACAACCGCGGATGGGGGGCGTGCTTTTGTGGCCCTGCGGCGCCTATGCCAGAGGAAGATTCGTTGCCCTCCTCCTCCCAGGCAGCTAAGCTCCTGGCCGCACACACGGCACGAGTGCGAACAGGAAACCGCTTGCCCAGTGGGTTTGTTGCTGTTTCAAACCGAGCTCACCCCTCGACTTCCGATCCATTGCGTTTTGGAGTTTCGCGTTCCCTTCCCCAGAAACCGGAGGCACAGTGGATATGTGTACATTTATATATATACACACTATATATCTAGATATACTCTGGCCCCCAGAGGCTCGATGTTTGTCCATATCCACTCCGCCTCTTTCCTTTGAGCGCACCCCATCCGAAAACGTCCACGGCGCAGTGGATATG
>CAUYUJ010003657.1:43843-77094 GCA_963575745.1 Prorocentrum cordatum
TGTCTCTTCTTCCTCATCCATATGGGCTTCGCCCTCTGCCGCCGGTCCCCTCTCCATCAGGACGGGACATACCACAGTTACATTGGAATTCTTTGGCGCCGTCTTGAAGGCATTTGTGAACGTCCTGCGAGGAGGGCTCGCAATCAGCAAACCATATTGGCATGGTGGAGCTGTTGCTAAACACCTTGTTGCCTGCTTAGACCTTTTCCCTCGTATTGTATCAGAGACCCTCTTGGAACGACTAAGGGCGTTTGGTGCCATCCGGAGAAAAATCGTGTGGTCGGGACTGTCTCGGGTTCCTGGCAGTAATCGCTACTTTCCATGATTTGCGGCTGCGGGTCCAGCGAAGAATTGTTAGGAAACGGCGGGAGGGGGGCGAAAAGTGTCCCCCGAACGCTTGTCCCATTACAGCAAACGTCAGTCTGTCTCCTTCGGAAAGGGGAGTGGCCGTTCTGGGGCGCCCCAGTGAGTTGGACTACTAGCCTCGGGAGCGCGGAGCTGCAGTAGGCTGTGGCCTCGAGGGCGCGAATCTGTCGCAACGTGCGAAGCCTCGGGATGAGGAGGAGGAGGAGGAGGAGGAGGAGTAGGAGGAGGAGGAGGAAGAGGAGGAGGAGGAGGAGGAGGAGGAGGAGGAGGAGGAGGGAGGAGGAGGAGGAGGAGGAGGAGGAGGAGGAGGAGGAGGAGGAGGAGGAGGAGGAGGAGGAGGAGGAGGAGGAGGAGGAGGAGGAGGAGGAGGAGGAGGAGGAGGAGGAGGAGGAGGAGGAGGAGGAGGAGGAGGAGGAGGAGGAGGAGGAGGAGGAGGAGGAGGAGGAGGAGGAGGAGGAGGAGGAGGAGGAGGAGGAGGAGGAGGAGGAGGAGGAGGAGAGGAGGAGGAGGAGGAGGAGGAGGAGGAGGAGGAGGGAGGAGGAGGAAGGATCGCGAGCCTGCCGCAGCGGACGGGGCGCGCGGCCTCGGGAGCGCCGTCGTGGTGCGGTGGCGGCGGGCTGCGGCCACGGACGGCGCGGCGCCGCTGCAGTCTCGAGCGGCCCGTCGCCTCGCGGGGGCGCGAGCCCTGGAGCACTTCTCTGGCGCTCGGGGCGCGGGCCTCGGGGGCGCCAGTTGGGGAGCCCTTCGGCGAGGACGGTGGCCTCGGGAGGGCGAGCGGCTCGTCGTGGAGCGGGGATCTCGGCCTCGGGGGCGCGAAGCCGGAGGAGCCTTGCACGGGGAGATGTGGCCTCGGGCGCGCCACCTCTCGCGCAGTTCACGAAAGAACGCTCCTTCGGGGGCGCGGGTCTGGTGTCAGTGAATGGGAGTCTTGGCATCGGGGGCGCGAAGGTGATCCAATTTACAACAGGGATAGTGGTCTTGGGGGCGCCATTTCGGTTCAATGCGTTGGCGGTCGTCGCTTCTGGGCCGCGAACCTGGAGTAATTTGCGAGGGGTCGTGGTGTCGGGGATGCGTAGCCATAATGACTTCTGAAAGACCGTGGCCTCGGGAGCGCGGATCCGGTGCAAATGGGTCCGAGTCTTGACATCGTGTGCGCGAAGCTGGTGTAATTCAAAAAGATCGTAGCATCGGCGGCGCAAATTGTTGTTGAATGTTTTGATCATCGCGGTTTCGAGGGCGCGAGCCCGCCGCAACCTCGGCGAAAACTGATCACTTCCGCCCCTGTAATTGACCTGTCCCCTGAATTTCGAAATGTGGCTCTCGCCTCAGCGCCGCGAGCATTCATTTTAGAATCTTGCAACTGCTTCCCGGATGGAGGGCGGGTCCTTTTCAGAATGTGGTTCTCGCTTGACCGTCGCGCGCATTCTTCTTTGAAGTTCGCCAGAGTTTCACGGATGGAGGGCGGGTCCTTTCCAGAGTGTGATTATCGCCTTGGCGCCGCGCTCATTCGTTTCAGGAATTGGCAAGAGTTTCAAGAATTGAGGTCACCTTAGCCCCGCGCACATTATCTTCAAAAGTTTGAAAGACGTTCACGGATGGTGGGGGGATTCATTTCAAAACGTGGTTCTCTTATCAGTGCCGCACACATTCATTCTGAAAAGTTGCGGCCAGTTCACGGATGGAGGGCTGGTCTTTCTTCACAAGTTGGTTCTCGCTTTAGCGTCGCACATATTCGTTTTGAATGTTTGCAGCAGTTTCACGAATTGAGGGCGGGTCCTCGTCAAAATGCGGTTCTCGCTTTAGCGTCCCCCGCATTCGTCCTAAAAGTTGGCAAGCGTTTCGCTTATGCAGGGCCGGTCCGTTTGAGAATGTGTGTTCTCGCCTTAGCGTCGCGCTCATTCGTCTTAAATGTTCGGAGAGTTTCATGTTTCGAGGGCAGGCCCTTTTTTAACTGTGCTTCTCGTTTTAGCGTTGGGTACGTTCGTTTTCAACGTTTGCAACAGTTTCTCGGATGGAGGGCAAGTCCTTTTCAGAATGTCGTTTTCGCCTCGGCGCCGCGCACATTCGGTTTAAAAGCGTGCAACAGTTTCATGGATGGAGGGCGGTTCCTCAGATCTCTGATTGCCTCAACGTGAAAGAATGTCATGTGCTCGTGCGCGCGCGTGCGCGCGTTATCCCGGGCGCCATAGGCAAGCGAACGTAACATTACAATCTTAATTCCAGAGACAGAATGAAGAACATCCATTGTTTCACTCGTATCCTGAGAGCACCAACATGAAACAATGCATTGTGACACCATGCGCGTTCCTTATGGCCCGCGCCCACTTACCCGCGAGTGCGGGCGTGTTCCCGAGGGCGCAATACAACAGATGTTACATAATGACAATATTGACACCACACAGTGGTTTAACGAATTTGTGCACTGACGCTGAGGGCCTTAACGTGTAATCCATACACGTTCGTCGTTGCCCTTGCGTAATTCGCATGCCCAAAATACGAAAACGAATCCACACTGACCGTCCTAATCTCGAAAACTGAATGCGGAAACCCAGTTGATTCATTGGTATTCTGAGTTCCTCGACTGTATTGTAACGCCATGCGCTGTCTTTGTTGCTCGCGCGCGCGTGTTCCCGTGCGCGGAATGCTGAAAACGAAGGAAGGATTGCCAGCTTTCACTCGGAAACTGAATGGGGAAACTCAATCATTTCACTCGAATCCCAAGGGCTTCAACGCGAATGGTACCGATTATGGCACATTGCACGTTCTTCATTGCCCGCGCGCGCGAAGCTGCCCAGGTGCTTGATTGCTTGTACGACAAGATGAACCTTTACGCCGAGCAGCCCCAAAAGAGGAGCAAGTTCAACCCCGCCGAGAGACCTTTAGGGGGATTCAAGGATGCCCTGCACCTCTACGTTACTGGCGACTCCAGGGCGGCAACGGAAGACAGGCAGATCAGCTGATGTTGCCCTTTTCGGTGCTTCTCTGCGACATGTCCTCCGCCACCGCGTCTGGCGTCGTGGCGCGACTGGCGTGTTGCGCGGGCTACTTCCACTCTCCCTCGGGCCTCTTCCGCTCTTCTCCCTCTCTCCGATGATCTCTTTTTTTTGCCCTCTCTCTCTCTCTGTCTCCCTCCCTCCCTCCCTCCCTCACCCCCTCTTGCGGGGGGAGCTGCGAGGACGCGCACTCCCCCCCCCGCAACCGCCCCCCCCGCCCAGCAGACCGGAGCCGCGCTCCACCAGCGCGGCATACTGAGAGACGTGCCTATGCTGGGGCTTTTTGAGGCTCGGGGGCGACGCCGAGGTGGTGTGGTGTGTATTTTTTGTGGTTTCGGTTCCCCGTGGCAGCCACGAAACACATGTGTGCGCACCAGGACCCGTGTGCGCCAGGCTCCCCGCTCTCCCGTGCACCACTTCTGGTGCAGGGCGGGAGAAAGCGTCGGCGAACGTATAGAGAGTCCGATGCCCTACGAGTGCCCTCCCCCCGCGCGCGCGCCACTCTTCGAGCGCACCGCCCGCGCTCCGCGTCAGGAGCAGCAGGCGCCCCCTGCCGATTCCGCTCCCGCGCGCACGGAGAGGCGCGTGCGCCGCCGCCGCCCTCGCCGGAGGTGGCGGGCACGCCGCGCGGGCCTGCGACGTCCTGGCGCACAGCCGCTTCTCCGACCGGAAGCGAAGATGCCATGGTCGACTAGGCGTAAAAGTGACCTTTCGCAGGAGTGACCTTTGGTGCGGGCACAGATGAGTCCCCAGATGGTTGAAAACAAAACAGTAGCAGCTGGTTGCGCGCCCAGGTTTGGCCCCCCGCGGCCCCCAAGAAGCCGCGCACCAGAGGTCACTCTTACCCAGGGTCACTCTTGCGTGTAGCCGATATGGGAAGTGCTGCCGCGTTGCAGGGCGTCTCATTCTTCGAGGAAGAGAAAGACGCCATAACACAGAAACTGTTGGCTCTCCGCGCGGGTTTCTTGGATCCGCGCTGGGCCCCTCTGCGGCGCCTCCGGCGCTGCCCCTGCCTGGCGCGCTCCGCGCGCCAGGCAGGAGGGTCCAGCGCAGAGCCAGAAGTCCGCGCGGAGCGCCAACAGTCTATATGTGCATGGCGTGCTTTCTGTTTCTACTTCTGCTCACAGCTCATACAGTCGGGGCGCTGAAGAAGGAACCCTTTTCGTTGGGGAGGGGATCCGTGTTCCTTGATTGTTTCACAGTTTGCCTTAGGTTTTCCTTAGGTTCAACCGATGGGGAAAAGGGGGCCTCGTTCATTATTGAGGGGTTCCTTAGGTGAACGTCCCGACTGTACGCCCCCCCTCTCTTCGGCGCCCTTGGCCTCCTGTCCCTCGGGCGACGAAATCTATACATATCCACTGCTCCCTGACCATGCCCATCTTGAACCCAGGAGCTGTGTATGCGCCCTCCTGGCCAAGCCAGGAGGGCGTCGCGTATACACCGCTGCGGGGTTGAGGATGGGCCTGGCCTGGGAGCAGTGGATATGTATAGATTTCGTCGCCCTATGTCCCGCTCCCCCCCTCGTCCCGTCTCTCGGCCGCCGATCTGGACAGGAGCCGGGGCCCAGACGCGCGACAGGTTGGAGCCGCGCCGTGGGGACAGCGCCAGCAGGCCCCCGAAGTGGCCGAAGCCCCCAAGGGGCCCCAGAGGGGCCCCCCAAAACTGCCAAAGGGGCCTCCAAGAGGCCAAGATCAAGGGTGGAAAAACCACCCCGACCCCGACAGTTCGCGTTTACGAAACAGCCCTGGGCGTTTACTAAACAGCCCTGCCCTGTTCGATTCCTTCCATGGGTGCGTTTACTAAACGGCTTCGCTTGTCGGGGTGCTTATTATGGGGGTGGATTTTCTGCTCTCTACAAGAGGCCCCCCTGGGGCGCGGCGGTTCCCCGACAATTCTCTGGTCCGGAGAGCTAACTGTCGGGAACTGTTGGAGAATTGTCCGACGCCCGCTGTCAGACAAAGCTCCACGCGGGCCCTGAAGATGGCCCGAGCGCGCGACTGGGACCGGCAAGAGGTCCCTGGGACCGCTCTTGCCGGCCCCGAAGAAGCCCCCCCCCCCAGCCGGCCATCAGAGGCTTCCAAGAATCCTTCAGCCACGCGCAGAGAGGGGAGGGGGGAGGGGGGAGGGCTTCTTAGAAGCACCACTGCTTCTTAGAAGGCGCGGGCTTTATCTATAGGTGTGAGGCCGGCGCCTTCTAAGAAGCAGCCTCCTTCTTAGAAGCCATCCCCCCTCCCTCCACCCCCTTGTGCGCGCCGCCAAATCCTCCCAGAGGCCCCCCCAAATAACCCCAAGAGGTTCACGGCCCCCAAGCGGCCCCTTGAGAGACGTAGGAGGGAAACGCATCGCTTGCGCCGACAGCTCTTCGACCATTCCCCAGCAGTTTTTCGGATAACTGCTGGAGAACCGCCCGAGAGCTGAGGCGAAGTGCCCGCCACCCCGGCCGCCTGCGAGAACCCCGGCGGACGGTGCCACAGGCAAGAGCCCCGAGAGGGCCCTAAGAGGGCCCGAAGAGAGCCTCAATAGTGTTAGGTCGGGCCTGTCCCTTTACAGGGGACGTATTCAAAAATAGTAACAAAGTAGTCTGGGGACCATTTTTTTAGTATTTCTGGGCATCTGTTGAGTACTTTTTGGGTATTTTTTATTCTTCGTCGAAAATCCCCCTGCAGGGGGACAGGCCCGACCTGACAGTGGTGCCCAACAGCCTCTCACTGAGAGTGCCGTTCGCAATGAGGAGTTGGCTGCCCGTGGAGCCCCCAACGGAGGCCTCCCGAAGCCGTGCTCGAGGGCCCTCGCCCAAGCAGGGCCCCAAACGGCCCCCGGCGGGCCCCCCCGAAGCGAGTCTGCGGGATGGGAAAATGACCACAGCCACTGCTTCTTGTTTGCGCCGCCTTCCAGCCGGCCGAAAAAGAAGCAGTGGTTGTGGTCATTTCCCTGGTGCCAAGCTTAACGAAAATGACCACAACCACTGCTTTGTTTCTGCTGGCTGGAAGGCGGCAACAAAAGAAAAGCAGTGGCTGTGGTCGTTTTCACGTCTCGTAGAGTCCAATCCGGGGGTGGACCCACAGCGGTGTTTTGGCGGTTCCGTGGGCCGCTTTCGTTTCGAATTCGTGTCGCGTTCCAGGCGGCCTGAGGACAAAACGAGGGAAACCGAGACCACGACGAAAACGGAAAACACCGTTTAGGTTCAGCCCTGTTCCAAACACACCCTCCCAGGGGCTGCTGAAGCGAACCCTCCGAGATGCTACAACAAATTCCCAGGCGCTACCACCTTCCCAGGAGCTCAAGCCAACCTTTCCCAGGGGTTAACAATCAAACCCTCTTGGGCGCAAGCGCGAGCCAGCGAAAACACGGTCTTGGACGCGCTCTGCATAACTGGGGCGCGCCAGAAGTTTGCCCTGGCAGTTTGTTTGGGAGCTGGGTCTGGCCAGGAACTTGTTCTGGAAGTTTTTGTTTCTCTGCTGGCTGCAACACCCCAGAAATCTACCCTGGAAGTGCTTGGAGGGCGGGGCCTAGCCACGCACCTGTCCTGGAAGCTTTTTTATCAAGAAACAAAGCTGAGACCAGCCAGAAACCTTTCCTCCGACAGTACGTGTGCGAATGGGGCCGGGGAGTACTGGTAGGGGGCCCGGCGAATAGCGAACAGGGGGTGGTCTGCGGGCCATTCTCGGCCGAGAAAGGCCCGCGGACCCCCCCCCACAACAATCGCAGGTGTCGCGATCCGCGATAAGGGGGTGTGTTCGGAAGGGGGGGGCGCAGTTCGACGCGCATTTTGGCCGAGAGTAGCCCGAGGCCGCGGGCAATGTCTCGGCCGAGGAGAGCCCGCGGATCCCCCCATGCAGCTCTTCGCCCGACATCCCCAACAGCCACGTTCGGGACAATTTCAGACCCACCACTGGGTGGGAGAGAGGGGAGATGAGGAGGAGGAAGATGATGATGATGATGATGATGATGATGATGATGATGATGATGATGATGATGATGATGATGATGATGATGATGATGATGATGATGATGATGATGATGATGATGCTGATGCTGATGATGACGATGCTGATGACGATGATGATGCTGATGTTGATGATAATGATGATGATGATGATGACTATGATGATGATGACGAGTGATGATGATGATGATGATGATGATGATGATGATGGTGATGGTGATGGTGATGGTGATGGTGATGGTGATGGTGGTGATGATGATGATGATGATGATGGTGGTGGTGGTGATGGTGATGATGAGGAGGATGATGATGAGGATGATGTTGATGATAACGATGATGATGACGAGTGATGATGATGATGATGATGATGATGATGATGATGATGATGATGATGATGATGATGATGCTGATGATTGTGATGATGCTGATGCTGATGCTGATGCTGATGATGATGCTGCTGATGCTGATGATGCCGATGCTGATGAGGATGATGATGGTGGTGGTGACATGATGATAGTCTTAGAAGTCACCCTTACACACGTGCCACCCACCTACACAAAGATACCGCCCGTACCCCCCCCGCCCAGCGTCTTTGGCCCTTGGGCCCAGCGGCGCCTGCGAGGCGGGGCGACGTCCGCCGGCGGCAGCGTGCACGAGAGGCCAGATCTGTAGCACCTGGGCGCTCGGCGGCAGCGCTGCAGCACACGCCCTGCGGCGCGCGCGCCCCCGCGAGCTCCGCGTACGGTGGGTGCGCGTCGTGTCGTCTGGCGGCGACACCGCCAGCGGCGTTCAGCGTTGACCGCCGCGGGCGACCCAGAATCGTTCGATGTGGAACGATTTGGACGTTTCGGAAACGGCCGATCGTTCAAGGTTGAAAGATGCCCGCGGTGTCAGGAACAAACGCCGAAGTCGGCACGACACGAACCTGACGTACGCGCCTGGTCCGAACACGGCGAGGTCGAACGACCAGTGTTTTAGCGCGGTCGTGCCATCCACGTCGCCGAGCCCGCCAACGCGCTGCGACGGTCGGATATGGCCAGGACCCCAGGTAAGGGGGCCCAGTTTGTCTGGATCCTCCGAGGAGGCGATCGCAGGCCCCCGCCCCGCCGTCGGGCGCGGCCGGCGCGGCCGCGGGGGCGGGCGGCGGACCTCGCCGCGGGGATGCGGCGAGGGCGGGTCGCGCCCCTGGGGCAGGCGGGCCCGGCGCTGCCCTGGCGGCAGCCGCCGCGGGCCTGCAGTCTGACGCACCGGACCGGGTCGGCACGTGCGACGTGCCCAGCATGGCGCCGACGTCGCCGGCGGCATCCACCTCGGCCGCCGTCAGCGGGGAGGGCGCGGCGGCCGCCGGGCTGGCCGAGATGGCCTCGGCAACGGTCGCCGCGCAGCGGGGCTCTGCGCGCTCCATGCCCAGATCCCATATCCCACGTTCGGCATCTGGTCGTTTGTGTCGGCAGCCCCCTTCTGCGTCTCGCAGCGCTGGTTCTGCGCGCTTACGACTGGGCCGCCTCAAGGCCTGGTCGGCAAGCTGGCTGGTCGCCGCAGACGCCCGGGCCCTTTCGTCCAATGGGGGGGGTGCAGGAACAGCACCGGGCGACCAGGATGCAACGCTGCGCCGCGCGCCACAGAGAACCAACTGCACCGCTCCCTGCCAGCCAAACCGAGGGGCGCGCCGACGAGGTTCCGCGGGCCCCACGACAGAAGCTTCGCCACCAGACACTATGAACGGGCCAGAGCACAGAGGGCGGGCGACGGATCCACCGCGCCGGGAGTGGACCGCCGGCGGCATGCGCCGGTGGCATGCCGCGCGGCATGCCACCGGCGCGTGCCGCCAGCTTCGGCGCAGCTCGCCAGTCTGCGCCCGTGCCCTTTCGCGCCCGCCGGGGCCGCGCGTGGAACGCCGCCGACCTCTCGCGGCGCGCGCGCGTGGCGAGTCTGAGGAGCTGCCCCAGCAGATCCCTCGCCGCGTTGCCCCCCCTCGCGCCGGCCGTTCCCATCTCCCACCTCGGTTTCGCTGGACTGGGATGCCACCAAAACGTGACTCACGACCAAATCGACCCTGCCCATCGCGCGACGTCGATCCGAAACCGCCGAAGTCGCCGACGCCTCGCGGGCGTTTGCGGACCTGTTCACACTGCAGCTCTCAGGCGCAGCCCCGTCAACGGCGCCGCCACAGAAAGACAGCAGATGCTGGCACGCCACAGCCCAGGACCGCGCCCGTCATCGGAGCGTCAATTTTCACGAGGCCGCCAAGCGCCAGATGCTCGACGAAGAATTGTTGGGCGCTCCACGGCGATCTCCCAGAACCACTTCCGCGCCGTCGAGCCACAGGGCCACTGCAAGCTCATCGCCCGACACGGCTCTTTCATAGTCAAGAGTCGCCGCCGTCACTTACTGGGCATTTGCCCCGCCGGCGCGGATGCGGTGCTCCAGGTCGCAGGGAAAAGGAGGAGTGATTTACGGCCTGGGCGCCGAGCGGGGACGGCCCATCCCGCGACCAAGTGACCTTTCAGGAGGGAAAGAAACACACAGACACAATTATTCGGCGATTCCCCAGAAAAGTAAGGCAAAATATGGGAAGTGGGGGGGGGGGGGGGGGGGGGCAAAAACCCAGAAACTATATGAAAATATTGGGGATCTTTTTATTTGTGTGTATTTATTTGTGTGTCCTGGGGCCCCTTCAATGCTGCCGCGAGCCACTGGGCTCTCGGGCTGGTGGGAGGGGGCGAACCCGCGGCCGTCGGCATCCGCGCCCGCCGCGACGTCGACGCGGCCGTCGGCGTCGCCGCGGCGATGCGATGCAACGGCGCTTCGCTCGCCGCGCAACTGCGCCGCGCCGCGGGCGTGGAGCGAGGTTGCGCCGCCGCCGCGCGAGTGGGCGAGGTCCTGCGCGCCAAATGGGACCGCGTGGTCTACGACGTCGGACGAGGCCATCCCGCGGCGCCCCACTCGGCCAGTGGCCGCCACTTGACGCGGCGGTCCTTGTCCACGGCTATGCAGGCTGTCTGGCCCATCATCGCGAGGCCTTCGCAGGCGGTGCCCTCGCCTGCCAAGGCCGCTGCAGCCTAAATCCTGTTGCCAGACGCCATCGCGTCGCTGGCCCTGGGCTGCGCGGACGGCCCTGGCCCGGCCCCCCAGCCCTTGAAGGCGGCCGCGTCGACTTGCCGCGGCGCCCGGCTGGGCTGGCAAGGGCCGCCGCCGCCCCCGTGTGCAGCGCCGCCGGTTCCCTTCTTCTGCCGCCTCCACAGCGACGCCGCTCAGCCGGCGCCGCCCGCGAGCGCTCCGCCGGCGCGGGCCGCGATCTCCACTTCGAAGCAGCTGCCGTTTCCAATGCCGTGCCCGGCGCGACCGTGGCAGGGGGCGAGATCCCCACTGCCCGCATGGCCTGTGCTCGACAGAGGGCGACGGCCCGCCCGCCTAGGCAGCGCCGCGCCCGCAGGGGCCGCCCCGCCCGAGGAGCACGTCGTCATCGTCGACGGCGGAGACTACTTTGAGGATGCCGACGAATCGGGTGCCGATTCGGAGAATCAGGCATTGGCGGCATCCGCCTGCGGCCCTCGCTTTTTCCTCGCCCGGCCCATTGTGATCCCCAGGGTCACGCCGCAGCCTGCGGGGGGTGTAGCGGGAGGGTGCCGGCGACGACGGCGCCGGGCTGGCGCTGGGCTGCTGACCAGGCCGCAGCCGCCGCTCCCCGTGTGCAGCGCCGGCTGCCCAGGGCCCGACGCCCGACGACGGCCGTCGAATTGCGGGCCAACGTCGGCTGCCCGACGACCGCCCACGCCGCGGCACCAGCCGCCGCGACGACCGACGACCAACGTCCGACGACCAACGCCCGACGTCTAACGACCACTGTCGTGACGGACACCAGCCCCTCGGCAGTGGCATGCGTGCTCACCGACGGCTGGCTCATGGGCGGCAGCGCCAGCTCGCGCGTGAAGCCCTGCAACCGCGCGTGGACCATCTTCGAGTCTGCTGCGATGCGCCCCGCCAACTGCGACCATCTGCGACCAGTATATCGGCTCTTGAGTGTCAACTCCCAGGATCAACTTCGCCACGTTCACAGCCTTCTCCGCGATCCCCGCGCCATTCATCGCCGCTGCGCGCCACCACCGCTCCGCAGCAGCGCCGGTTGCGTCGGGGGCGCCCGCCGCGCCGCCGCGCGCCCGTCGCCGCGCTTGCACCGCGCCCCCGCGCCCCCCGCGCCCCCCTTCAAACGTCGCCTGGCCAACCGTGGGTCCCTCAGGGCCCCGCTGCAGCCCGCTGGGGGGCGAGACAGGATGGCGACGCCGTCGACGACGACGACGACGACGGGCTGGGGCTGGTCGGCTGGCCGGGTCCGCGCTCGCCGCCCCCGCGCCCCAGCGCGCCGCCAGCTGCCGAGGGCCTGGCGTCTGACGACCGCCGCCAGACGACGGCCGCGCGCGCGGCGGCGTCAGCCGTCGCGATGGTCGACGACCAACGCCCGAAGACCGGCGACCGACGCGCCGCCCCTTGGTGCCATCTTTCAGGCCCGCCCCCGAGCATCCCATCCCTGTGTTGCCCCACGGCGGGCTCTCCGCAGCTACTGCCAACGAGGGCCCAACTGACGCGAATTTCGATCGTTCGCCCCGCCCCGTCTCGAGCAGTTCGCGGACCCCCGCGCGCGCCAGCGACCCCCGAGTTGCTGGTCCGGCGGCCACCGCCGCCCGACAGCGTCGCTCGTCGAGAGCATTTTTTTTCCTGCAGCACGACCCGCCTGCCGTACGCCCCATGACCCGCGCATGCCTTGCGCGCGGTGCGTCGGCCACGGCTGTCATCGCTTGTGTCCGCACGGTTCGCCTGCCGCTGGCCGCCTTGGTTCCCGCCGACACCGCCCTGTCATCGGGGCGAGGCGTCATTGCGCCCCCCCTTGGCGAGGGCGCCGTCCATGCGTGTCTTACAATTGCCTTTTTCAGGCCCCGTCTGACGCTCGGCGCGCTTTCCACGGCTCAGCGTCCGGCCGCGCAGAGGTTGCCTTAGGTGCGGCACCGCCCGTTACCGACACCCCGGACCAAAGGGGGCCATTCAAGCGGCGGCCCGTCATTTCGCAGCGCGCGGACGTGGGGCGACTCGCCCTGGACGCCACGCTGCTCTTGCAGTGGAAGCCCATGCCTAGAAACACCCTGCTTTCCTCCAGGGTGTCCTGGGTTTCTTGGGTGTCGATGGTTTTGCTATGGACAGCGTGGCGTTCCCACGCCAAAGATCAATGGGCGCTCTGGGGTCTCTGGGTTGGGTTTTTGTGGAAGGTTTCTTGTGGTCGAGTTTCTACTGTACCCACCCGTCGTTATGGTGTCACGGGGGGATTCGCTTCGACCCGAAATCGATCGTGATCGCATGCTTGACAGTGCTGGCCTAAAACAGTAAGTGAGTTATTTCATTGGGGGTGTCTGGCTACGGGGCCCGAGCACCCGGGTGCCCGGGTGCTCGGGCAGAGGCGCACGGGGCCCTCGCTGCCCGCTGCCCGAGCACCCGGGCAGCGGGCGGAGCCCCCGCGGCGCACGGGGCTCCCTGCCCACGACCGTCGGCCGCGCTTCAGAGGGGGGCGCTTCGTAGAAGCACCCCCTGCTTCTCAGAAGGCGCGGTCCCTGTCTCCTCCTCCTCCTCCTCCTCCTCCTCCTCCTCCTCCTCCTCCTCCCCTTCCTCTTCCTCCTCCCTCCTTCCTTCCTCCTCCTCCTCCTCCTCCTCCTCCTCCTCCTACGGACGCAAGGCCGGCGCCTTCTAAGAAGCAGCCTCCTTCTAAGAAGCCCTCCCCCCTCCCTCCACCCCCCTGCGCGCGCCGCCAAGATTTGGTGGGGCACGTCCCTCTGCAAGCAGGAATCTTCTGAACTGGCAGTCAAGACATACGGTAGGTTTGCGTCGTGTCGACCAGCGGCGACCCCGCCGCCGACGTTCAAGGTTGAACGCCGCCGGCGACCCGGAATCGATCGATGTTGAACGATCGGACGTTGCGGCAGCGGCCGATCGTTCAAGGTTGAACGATCCCTGCGGTGTCAAAAACCAACGCTGGGGTCGGCACGACACGAACCTGCCGTAGTCTGGGGGCGATGTTTTTCTAGTATGTGTTTTGAATGTGTTGATAGTTGTTTTGACTATTTTCTACATTATTAGGTTTCCTCGAAACTTCCGCCTGTAGGAGGACACGCCCGACCCAAGCCCACGAGGCGCCCACGACCGCGTACCAGGCGAGGCCTCGTCGGGCCCGTCCGAATCCCCAAAGATGACAAGGAAGAGCCCACAGGAGCAAAGACTTCTCGGAGGATTTCCAGCAGGGCTTCTGGCCAGAGATTCATGGGTAGCACGTGCGTTTCAGTGGACGCTCTTGCCTCCAGTTTTTGCCCCTCATAGAACTGTGTTGGCCCCTCGCATCGGTAGGGGTATGTGGGAGTGCGGAGGGTGTCAATAGCAATCGGGTGCCCCCGCAGATCAGCCAACCTTGATTTCATTCAGCAGGGGCACGCCACCAACAGTCCCACCCGATTCACGCCCGTCCGCCCAGCGCAGGTGACCAGACAAAGAACTGGAACATAAAGGGCTATAGCCAGCACGTGAAGGATCACAACCTGCCGAAGTGCTACAAGTTCTTGGACGTTCCGATCGATGGGCTCAAGCTCACAGTGCGCGCCCCGAAGACTCACGTCCACAAGGGGAGAAGATACCTGGACGAGGAGGCCGGCCGGGTCTCTCGCACCGAGCGCGATCGCACTGTCGTGCGGGGGATCAGGACGACGGCGCGGGTGGGTGTGTTGCTCGCTGGAGCATACGGTCGATAGGTCTGTTGCGGACATTGTGTTTTTTTTGTTGTCGACGTCCTTTGTTGTCTTAGTTCCGCCTCCAAGTGCAGCCCATATGTGGAAACGTTCCGTTATCCCAACTTGGAAGCCGCATGCAGCCTCCACCACGCACGGTATGCTCCGCCGAGGTTGCATATGGTTTCTAGCTTTGGACGAGGGTGTTGTGACAGAGTCGGTGTCGAGGTGCCGTTTGCACTTTTCGTCATTGCTGGACGCGCCTTCGTTTACACCTTTCTTGCTGGATGCCATTCTCATGTTACTCCAGATTTCGTAATAAAAGAGAGGGGGTCTGGACCCTCCAAGACAAGCCATTTCAGACCTCCCCCGTGGGAGAACCCTCCAAAACATCTTCCCCAGACCCCCCAGGCCCTCCAAGATAGCCTGGAAGAGACCCCCCCCCCGAAATGAGACCCCCTTTCCTTTATTACGAAATCTGGAGTACGCTTTGCAGCATGTCGCCTGCAAGGACATCTCTGCTTCGTGTTGCCTGAAGCGGACGTCTGCAGGCACACAGCGACGCACAGGCACCAACAATTGCGATTGTAGAGCCTCCTGGGGGGCCGCTTCGAGCCATCCCTGAGCTCAACCGCAGCCCTCCTTGGGAGGCGTCGCAGCCCCCTTGGGGGCCAGGTCTGTAGCTGTAGAGGCCCTCGTTGGGCCTTCCTGGAGGCAATCTGTCAAACAAGGGGGACCCTAGGAAGCAATCATGGCCTTTCATATGTTTCTAGTTTGGTTAGGTCCCAGGCGAGCCGCGCAAATTATTATGCATGTTATTTAATCGCTTCGCTCATTCCGCCGGCCCTGGAGCGCTATTTGGGGCCTCTTGGGGCCGTCTTGGGGGCTTCTTGGGGGCTTCTTGGGAGCGTCTTGGGGCTCCTTGGCGGCGTATTGGGCTCCCCTGGGGCCTCTTGGGGGGCTCTTTGGGGGCCCCTTGGGGCGGGAGGGGGGGTAGTCGATTGCAGCCCCCCCCTCGGAGACCACGATCCTCGTGAGTGGTGGCGAAAAATAGCCTCCCCCCTGGGGATCGCCCGGGATCCGGCCGGGACCCGGCCGTGGGTCAGCCGGAGTACTTTTCGTCCTGGGCCAGGGGCCGCCCCGCGCGCGCGAACTAGAAATATTGTTAAGTAGTTACCAGAGATCTTAGCACGCCTCTGGCCCGTTGGGCCGGCGAATTGTTTAGTTAGTGTGCTAATGTTATTGCTGGGAGGGTGCCGCGGGAATAGAGGTATGTTTATTTCGCTTGAGAGTTGCCCTTCTCCAAGGAGGCCTCGCGATGAGGACGAAAATCGCCGCGCGTCACCTATTGCGGGGCGCGGCGCGCGAAATTAATTAGCCTATGACTGTCGGACCCATTAGACCCATTGGGATCACCGTTTATCCCCGTGCGCTCAACCAACCAACTGGTTCCACATTCTGATGCGTCTCGCCTTTCAAGCTCGACACATCGCCTCTAGGGGCCCTCGGGTCGCTCGTAGGGCGCCCTTGGGAGCCATCGGGACCGTCTTGGAGCCCTATTGGCCCCTCTTGGAGCTCTCTTGAGCGATCTTTGAGCCGTCTCGAGGCCTCCGGAACCCGTTCGAAGCGGAAAAGGCGAGACGACTTTGAACACTGACAACATGAGATGTTAAGTGTTGTTTGCCTCTCAGGGGCATGGGAATACCATCGGGAGTGCCGTGTCGATTTGAGCCATCAAGGGACGATCTTGAGGTTTCTTGGAGGCATGCTGGAGGCCATCCTGGAGGCAGCCTCGTGCTATCTGGAGCCATCCTGGAGCGTTCCCTTGGTAAGGTTGGACAGTCTGACCGCTCTTGCGCGATCCCCCTATCCATCGGCGTCGCCAACATACTTCTACTATATGTGCGTCGCCCCCCCCGGGGGCGACGCGCGCACCGAGAAATCTATAGTATATGCGTCGTGGCGGGCGCTTTCTGGCCACACCGCTCGGGAAACGACATACTACAAGATGGGTATACTATATGTTCGGGTCGGACGCGCGCCTCCAAGGAGGACATATAGTATTAGTATGTCCCTGTGCGTCCCCTATCCAGAGCCACGGGGGAGGGGGGCGGGAGCGGGCAGGGGGAGGGGCCGTCACGACTGCCACGGGAACGCCGCAGGCTGCTTCGCTCGCTCCAAGCCGACCCCCCCCTACACGCTTTTTCCGTCGCAGCGCGGCAGAGGCGATCCCCGCGCGCCCCCGGGCGAGACCGGGACACGGCATCGCGAATCAGCCGGCGCGAATCGGGACGGGGGGGAGGGAGGGGGGCGGCATCGAAGAGGGGAGCAGGGCGCGGGGGCACACTCGCGCAGCGAGGCTGCGGCGGCAGCGGTGCACCCGGGGGCCAGTCCTCCCCCCCCAAGAGCAGCAGCACCCGAGGTTCGGTCGCCATCGGATGGAGCGCAGTGGAGAGCAGCCGCAGACGCCGGGTGCGCGGCAGTCGCGGGATGCGCCGCGCGTGCCCGGGTGTCCGCCACGCGCACCGGGTGCACCGGGTGCCCTGGGGGCTCAGACATGCCAGGCGCCCTTGCGGCGCAAGAGACGCGACGTGTGTGCCGCGTGCTCCATCCGCGCTAGCTTCGCGACGGGTGCAGACTGCGCCAGGTGCGCCAGGTGATCGTTTTCTCATTCGGCGCGGGGCCTCGCACCCTATCGCCCCCCACAATGGATCAGATCTTGGCCGTTTCTGGGGCCTTTCTCAAGCAGGTGGAGTATCCCCCATAGGACGCTCTGCTGCAAACGGTCGCATTAGGCAGAGGTCCTGAGCCAGACTCCCCCCTCCCCCCCCTTCCGCTCAATGTCGACACGGCGAATAAGACAACGCTCACACACGCAGCATTCTCTAAGTGTGCCACATGCTCCATCCGCGCCAGGTTCGCGACGGATGCAGACTGCGCCCGGGGCGCCAGTGCACGCGACAGCACACATTTGGCCATGTGTCGACACCCCGACCATCCTGGCAAGAAGCCGCTGCACGGGGCTGATGCTGATACGGGTGAAGGCCGAGCGCGCACCGGACGTATATGATTCTCCGGTCCCCCTGTCACACGCCAATGGGGGGTGATCGTACGCAGTCCGCTCATGACCAAGATTCCCCCGCCACGTGCATTTTGCATGTTTGAAAGGGGGATGCACGCATTTTTTTTTTTTTTTTTTTTTTTGTGTGGGTCGAGTGGGGGAGGGGGCGCTCATTGGCAAACCCCTGTCCGAAGAGGAGACAGGGGGTTTGGAAAGAGAGCCTCCTATGCCTCGGGGGCTGGTGGGATTGTGCTCACTCGACGAAGCCTGCTGCGAGCCGCTTCCGCCCCGTGCCATTTGGAAATGCCCATGCGGCCAAACGTTGGGCAGCAGGTTAGCCAAGCTATTGGACAATGTGTTCTCCCAGCCGTTGTATAACACCTTTGGGGAACGTTTGGGATATGAGTAGAAGGAAGAGAGAGGGAGGGAATGGAGGGCGAGGAGGAGGAGGAGGAGGAGGAGGAGGAGGAGGAAAAGGAAAAGGAAGAGGAGGAGAAGGAGGAGGAGGAGGAGGAGGAGGAGGAGGAGGAGGAGGAGAGAAGAAGACGAGACATCTTGAAGTCCTCGTGCGGTCTCCCAGGGGCCTCCTTGGATCCGCCGAGGAGCCTCGGAGGCCTCATGGGGCCTCTGCGGGGCCTCCTCGTGGGGCCTTTTGGGACCTCTGCGGGACCTTGCTGGCTGCCGGCAAGGGCCACTGGAGGCCGAAGCTGCGAGGGCCTACAAGGCTCGCTCCGCGGATGGAGCCCTGCGCGCCGCCCCGCTGGTCCCGGGCAGGCTGTGCTGGCCGGCAGAGGGGTGAGAGGATCGGGAGCGGAAAAGAGGGGGGTGATGACTAGGGGGGGGTGGACATCATGGCGGGGGCCATTATATCTCCCCAGATTTCATGGCGCCTCTTCTTATTTCATTACGTCCCAGGCCCCCCCCGCTGGGCCGCGCACATGCCGCCGGTCATGATTTGCACCCCCCCCTCTTGGACACCCCCCTCTTGGCCGCTCCCGAGAGGAGAGAAGCAGGCTTAGGTCGGGCGTGTCCTTCTACGAGGGGATTTGGACGAACATTAAGACATAGTCAGACAATGATCGAAGACATTCAAACACGATAGCAGGAACATGGTATCCGAACTATCTTTGTGGCAATGTTTGAAGATTCCTCCTGTAGTAGAGGGACACGCCCGACTTAGAAGCAGGCAGGCAACTCCGAACGAGCATGCGGGAGGCGGGTGCCGGCTGGGTTGGCTGGCAGGCGGAAGGAGTGCCGGGCGGAGGCAGGAGGAGGAGGCGGAGGCGGAGGAGGAGGAGGAGGAGGAGGAGGGGGAGGAGAAGGAGGAGGAGGAGGAGGAGGAGGAGGAGGAGGAGGAGGAGGAGCAGGAGGAGGAGGAGCAGGAGGAGGAGGAGCAGGAGGAGGAGGAGGAGGAGGAGGAGGAGGAGGAGGAGGAGGAGGAGGAGGAGGACGAGGAGGAGGACGAGGAGGAGGACCAGGAGGAGGACCAGGAGGAGGACGAGGAGGATGAGGAGGAGGAAAGAGAAAGGGATGGAGGCAAGGAAAGGGAGGAGAGGGCAAGCTACCGCAAGCAGAGAGGCCGGGCCAGGGGCCGCCGCGACGAGGCTACGGACCCCACGGCGGCGACAGGCGGCGCAGGCGTATCGGTGGAATGGGCGGACGGCGTCGTGGGGGGTCGTCGTTTGTGGTCGTCGGGAAGGGCCGTCGGGGTCGTAGGGGGGGCGGCGTCGGGTGGCCGACCGAACCCAAGACGCTGCGGTTTGGTGGGGGGGGCCCTGTGCGGCATCACCCGCCGCCCCGCCGGGGAACGGCCGAACGGCGCGCGCGGGGCGTGGAGCCGCCAGCGCGACGCTGGCGAAAGGGCACGGGGGCGTTCGTGCTACCCAGTATGGGCGAGGCGGGTTGGCGGGGGGCGCTAGGCAGCGCCGGGGACGCCTCATACGGCGGCCGCCGTGGAAAGGGGAGCCGCAGCTGCGGCCAGGCGGGCCGCTGCCACCCACGCACTTCGAGACTGCGTCTGGAGATGCCGCAACGCCGCCCGCGCGTTTTCCTTGCGCAGTCAGTCGGAAAGTCGCTGCGCGCGTTGGTCTGCAACCCGCCGCGGCGTCTTCCCCGTGGCGTCGGGTACCTGCTTGACTAGGAACTCGAAGGCACTGCGTGCCTCGCGGTCCCACCCGCCGCCGTGGACTTCCACCACCGTGGGCAGGAATGTGATGACCTGTGCCGCTCAATGCCGCGCGGTGTCGTGGCGTTGCCTTTTGAATTCCTGGTGCCGCTCCGTCGCCGCGCTCGACAAAGCGGCCGACGCGGCGAGGAGACTTGCGCGCAACCCACACGAGGCGGCAAAGTCCCAGGCGACCGCCGTGCCTCTCCGTCGGGGCGCGGGGGTGGCTGCCCCGGGCGCTCCAACTCCGCCCCAGCGCGGCCAGCCGCCAGGGTGTCGAAGAAGGCATTGTTGCGCAGGGAGTTGTGGCGTTTGGTCCGGTCGCCGCGGCAGGCGCAGACCAAGGCGTGGTCGCAAGAGACGTCCATCAACTCGACGCAAGCTTGGCGAAACGAGTCTTCCTGCAGGAGCTGGATTTTCAGCCACCGCCCAGGGTGGCATCTGCGAGAAGCCCGTCGGGCATGGCACTGTCCACCGCGTCGGAAAAGGGCTTTCTGGTCGCCGTGCTACGAGTGATCGAACACCGCCTCGCTGGCCTCCCGCGCGACTGCACCGCATCTTCCAGGCTGCCCTCGTCGCGATTAGAGGGGTCGGAGAATTGCACCGCATCGGCGACGCCCGCAACGAGAAAACCGGGCTGCATATCGATCCGCATCGCTGATACATCGGCGATGCGGCGCGATCCCCCGACCTCCATCTACTCGGACCGAGGCCTAGATTGGCGCGCTCCGCGCAAAACTCCGCGTCCCGGCTGCGATCGGCGCGGGGGCGGAAGCCCGGAGGGGGGCTGCCCATAGACCCGTCGGAGGCGTCTCCGCCAGCGCGCTGACCACCTCACACTTGCCCGGGCCGGTGCTCAGCTGGAGGCCCGCCGCGGCGATGTTGGCAACGAGCAGGCGGAGGAGGCGCGCGACGGCTGGCGCGTCGCTCGCGAGGCAGACATCATCACAAGTAGGAGACAATCAGGTAGGCGCCGCCGTCGGCGCCGCGGCGTGGCGCGCAGTGGGCGGCCAGGGCGGCGCGCTGCAGAGCCAAGGAAAACAGCATGTGCCCCAGAGGGTCGCCTTGATGTGCCCCGCTCTCGGGGCGGACAGTTTGCTTGCCCAAAAAAAAAGTTGACGGGCGGCAGTAACTCCAGTCGGCCCGGGGTGCCAGCCTGGGAACCCGGCGCGCTCCTGGGCGCTCCCGGGCGCTCCCAGGCGCCCCCAGGCGCTCCCAGGCGTTCCCAGGCGCTCCCAGGCGCTCCCTGGCGGTCGCAGGCGCTCCCAGCACACCCCCAAGCGCTCCCAGGCGCTCCCAGGCGCTCCCAGGCGCTCCCAAGCTTTCCCAGGCGTTCCCAGGCGATCCCAGGAGCTTCTAACCGCTCCAGGCAAGCCCAGGAAAGGCACTTCGGATGCGCCTGCGGGGAGCCCAGGAAAGGCACCTGGGAGGTGCCTGCGGGCAGCCCAGGGAAAGGCACTTTGGACGTGCCTGCGGGCGCCTGGGGACGGCACTTGTGCAGTGCCTGCGGGCAGCCCAGGAAAGGGACCTTGGAGGTGCCTGCTGCCAACCCTGGAAAAAGCAGGTAGGGGTCCGAGCTGCGCCGCCGCGCCAGACCGACAGCAAACTAAGCTCGTCTTTAGTAAGGCACTCGCGCCACTGGCTCCACGGAGCCTTAGAGGACGCCTCGATGTCGACGTCCGCCATGCCCTCCTCGTCGTGGCGGGGCCTCTGGGTGCGCACCTGCAGAAGTTGGGCACGGGCGCAGACCCGGAGGACGTGCTGCCCGCTGGATGACGAGGCGTCGAAGTAGGGCGGGAGGCCAGAGGAGGCCACGGCCCCAGCCACGGCGGCCGCCGCCCAGGGGTCGAGGGCGGGCCCGGCGAGGACCCAGGCGGGCAGCAACCCGGGCGACTCGGGGGGGGACACCAGCCCGAAAGTGGCCTGAACACAGCTCGTAGCGAGCAACGGCTCGCCCCCATCAGTCCGGTTGCGCCGGAGTTACCGTCCAGGGGGGCGAGTCGCTGGCTCCGCTTCGACGAACGTTCTCCTCACCTGGACCTCCTGTCTCGCGGAGGCACTTGAAGCTGTCGCGGCGCTCGAGCGCCGAGGGCCGCGGGAACCCCGCCGCCGCGTGCATCGCCTAGTCTCTCAGTGGCACGCGTCACGGATGCCAGTGGGACCGAGAGACAGGTTCACCGACAGCCCAGGCAAGGAGGGCAATGTGGCCATCCACAGCGGGAGGGCTCGCTGGGCAGACCCACCCCGGGCTGGGGTTGCCGTGGCCGCCAGCGCCAAAACTTCGCACAAAGGGCGCGCGACGTGACAGTCGTGGGCGAGAGCCGTCGCGCAGATCGAGCCAGGGCCCGCCGTGCTGGCTCGCCGTGCACCGTGGTCCCGTAGACGACGAGCTCAACAGGAACCAGGGACAGACAGGCGAAGGCGAGGGGCGTCTCTGGGTGCCTATGGGCGGAAAGCACAGCTCCGAGCGTGGAGCTCAGAAGCGCTCTACTCGCGAGCCTGAGAATAGCCGAAGCAGCCACTCGATGGAGAAGTGTGGGGATAGCGGGGGCGCGTTGGAGGATACTGTACGCCCCACTGAGGGCGCGCGAAGCCTCTGGCGGGCGGCAACGCGCTGGCCACTGAGAGCCGAAGAAAAGAGAACCACAGGAATGCGCATCGCAAGAGCGGAGGTGCAGTGCTGGTGGAAGTAAAACTCGGCTGAAATAGTGCACTGGCCTCGTGGAGGACCCGGGTCAGCGGCCGATAGGAGGTCGTCGAACTCGTGGTGGTCCAGGTGGCGATTGTGGTAGGGTTGGGAGTCGTCGTGGTTATTGCGGTACGGTCAGGTATCTATGTATAGCGTGTATAGGGAAAAATGTCTATACACGCTAAGTGTCTTACACTTAGCGTGGAACCTAGTTCGCCTCACTTAGCGTGTTTTGGGAAGGCTGTGGACGTCCTTGGGAAGGAAGGCTGTGGTGAGGAAGAGGTGGAATTGAAATTTGGCACATTCCTCATCGACCACTCCGTCCGAAGGCCACTATCTAGTGGCCTTCGGCCCATCCGCCACCGTGCCTGAGTGATGGGTCAGAGAAGGCTCACGGGTGTTGGTTGAAATCTCGTGGTTCGCCTCCTGGGGCCTCTAGGGGGCCGTCTTGGGGCCACCTCTACCTCCTCCTCCTCTTCCTCCTCCGCTTCCTGCGCCTCCTTTTTTCTTTGCCTTCGCGGGCGCCTGCAGGGCGCCGACGACGAGGCCTCTTGATAGCCTTTTTGGAAACCCTTTGCGCACTTTGGGAGCTTGCTGGGTCCTGGGAGCCTGTTGGATGCCTTTCGGGGACCTCCTTGGGCCTCCTGGTGGCGCGCGGGGGCTTGTTGGGCGTCCCGGGCCCGTCTGACGCCGTCGGGAGCCGTCTTGGGGGCCTCTTTGAACTGAATCTCAGGAGCGAGCTTGGGGGCCCGAGGACGCGCCCACTTTGTCTTGCAGGACGCGGTGGCGGAGTCCAGGTACACGCTAAGCAGTCTGCGGGAATCGATCCTTCAAAAACCGATGGAATCAAATGCCAACACATCCTTAACTACTTTTGAAAGGTTTCTTGGAGACCACTTGGACCGTCTTGGATGCCTGACAGGGGCCTCTTGGGCCGTCTTCGAGGCAATCTTGGACCATCTCCTTGGGCTATCTTGGCTATCTTGGACGACATTCTGTAGGCCGTCCTCGACCATCTTGGCCATCTTGGAGGCAAGGTTGGGCGAGCCTGGCAACTTTACATAAACAAAGCATCGGAACCGCTTGTTTTTCAAAATAGGGTTCTTGAAGATTCTTGGCATCCCATTCTCTGGATGGCCAGCGGGAGGCGCGCGAGCCCCAGGGGGAGTCTTTTTGAACAGAACCAACACCACAACCAGAAGGGTTCATCACCCCAGGCGCCACCGCGACGAATCGAAAGGGCGTCGCAGAACGAAGACGCCTACGGCGAATCTCCGCCGCTCCCTGCCTTCTTAGAAGCGCCTACGTGGCCGAGTGTTTGGCTAGAGCTTCTTGGCCAAACTATCGGACCACGTGTTCCCAGAGTTGTTTTCGGAAAACTTTCGGGGAACACAGCGGAGCGTGAACGCGAAGAGAAAGCGGAAACGGAAGGAAACGTTGCCACTGGGGGGCGTCTGTGAAGCGGCTTCAGCTCTGTTGGGCGAAGGTTCCCAGAGGCAGTTCTGTTTGGATGTCTCCGGCGAAACGCGCATGTGCAATCAAGAGTTGTTGAAAAACATTGGGTTTCTCAAGATGTTGGCTTTTAGGGTTGTCTTGGACGTCATTCGAGATCGGTAAGATATGATTATCGAGCCCATGTGAAGCCCAACCACAGCATGCCATTCAGGGCCAGCCCGCTCACTTCTCACATCGGCCGAAACCCGGGCACCCCTCCATTCGGAGCACATCTACGCATCGCCCAAACCCCGCCATCCCCGCGCCCGCCCGCCACACTTAGCGCGTGCAGGGGGGCGCCCTGCGGCCCCATTACCAGGGGGGCCAGAGGGGCCCCTGGCCTCCCCCCGCGCCTTCCCCCCCGCCGCCACCACCCTACCCTGCTCCACCCCGCGCGACCACCGACCCGCCTTTGTCCAGCGCGCGCGGTCGCAGAGCTTGCGCGTCTCCACTTTCTACGCGTGGCGCAATTTGGTGCGAGTTCGGCCGCTCCCGGGCGAACTTCGCGTTGAACGATGCCACAATTGGGCGCGCGTTTCCTGCGCCCGCGGTGCACGCGCGCGCATCGCATTCAAACGCGCGCGCGCGTTCAAACGCGCCCGCCATGAACGCGACGTCAACAAACGAAACAAACAAGCGGCGCGTTTTTTCTTAAATTGGCCGGGCGCGTAGAAGTTCACTGTTCGCGGTCATCGAAGGATGATGCGCCATAGGAGTCCTTTGTGGAGCTCCGCGAGTGGAGTCCCATGAGCAGCCACCCAGGCGCCATCCCTGTACACGCTAAGCGCGGTGGAAGTGGCGTTCGTTGTTCCGTGGAATAGGATGGGGAGCTGGATTCGTGAGTTGCGCCCCCTGCAGCGCGGCGCTCGTCGCTGATCAAGTTGGGCTTGCACGCGAGAGAGAGAGAGAGAGAGAGAGAGAGAGAGAGAGAGAGAGAGTGAGAGGAGACAGAGAGAGAGAGAGAGAGAATAATGATAGAGAGAGAGAGAGAGAGAGAGAGAGAGAGAGAGAGAGAGAGAGAGAGAGAGAGAGAGAGTATAATGATAGAGAGAGAGAAAGAGCGAGAGAAAGGGAGAAGCGGCGCAGCCGCTTCTCTTTTGGCCACGGCCGGGGCTCATGACAGTTCCGCGCGTCGCGGCCGCCGAGGATCCACCACTGGAGCCCCGCGTGGGACTCCGCTTGTGGGGCCCCAGGGGCCGCTGCCCAGGCGCCATCCTTGTGCGCGCGAAGCGCGGTGGAAGTGGCGTTCGTGGCGGATCTGTTTTTGGTGTGCGTGCGTGCGTGCGCGCGTGTGCGTGCGTGCGTGCGTGCGTGCGTGCGTGCGTGCGTGCGCGCGCGTGCGTGCGTGGCGTGGTGGGTGTTGGCGGTGGTGGCGGTGGTGGTGGTGGGTGGGCGGGCGGGCGGGGCGGCGCGGCGGTGGCGGGGCGGGGCGGGCGGTGGCGGCGCCGGCGGCCTCCCCGCCACAATCAAAAGAAATGCATCCGCCTTAACCCCCACCATGAAAATAGAGAAAGAGAGAGAGAGAGAGAGAGAGAGAGAGAGAGAGAGAGAGAGAGAGAGAGAGAGAGAGAGAGAGAGAGAGAGAGAGAGAGAGAGAGAGAGAGAGAAGACGCGCAGCCGCCTCCCACCATGAAGACCACGCACAAAAAAAGAGAGAAGTGGCGCAGCGTTTTTTTTTTTTAGAAAATATCAAACAATGGCCCGGGCGCGATTCCACTCCTCGCGGCCATCGCACGAGAATCAGCGATTCGCGCCTCCTTTGGGAGCTCTGGTAGTGGAGTCCCAGGAGCAGCCGCCCAGGCGCCAAGTTGCGTTTGCCATGGATTGGGGGCTTGCTTGGGCGGGGGGGGGGGGAGGGGGAGGAATGGAGGGCTGAATGGGCAAAATTTTTCAGCTGCGTCCCCTGCAGCGTGGCATTCGTCGATGATCAACGCTGGTTTGCGCGAGGGCGCGCGTGGTCGCAGTGCTCGCGCGTTTGCGATTTTGATAATTCCCAAGCGTGGTGCAATTTGGTGCGAGTTCGGCTGCTCCCGGGCGAAATTCGCGTTGAACGATGCCGCAATTGGGCGCGTGCTTCCTGCGCCCGCGGTGTACGCGCGCGCATTCCAACGCGCTCAATCGCGCCCGCCCATGAACGCGACGCCAACAAACGAAACGAACAAGCGGCGCAGTTTTTTCTTAAATGGGCCAGGCGCGTAGAAAGTCACAGTTCGCGGTCGTCGAACGATGACCCAAACTTGGAGTACCAAGTGGAGCTCCGCGAGTGGAGTCCCATGAGCAGCCACCCAGGCGCCATCCTTGTACACGCTAAGCGCGGTGGAAGTGGCGTTCGTTGTTTCGTGGAATAGGATAGGGAACTGGGCCAGTGAGTTGCGCCTCCTGCAACGCGGCGCTCGTCGATGACCAAGTTGGGCTTGCGCGCGCGAAGAGAGAGAGAGAGAGAGAGAGAGAGAGAGAGAGAGAGAGAGAGAGGAGAGAGAGGGAGAGAGAGAGAGAGAGAGAGAGAGAGAAAACAAAGAAAGAAAAGGAGAGAGAGAGAGAGAGAAAGAGAGAGAGAGAGAGAGAGAGGGAGAGAGGATGAGAGAGAGGAGAGAGGAGAGAGAGAGAGAGAGAGAGAGAGAGAGAGAGAGAGAGAGAGAGAGAGAGAGAAAAAAAAAAGAGAATGAGAGACAGACAGACAGACAAACAGACAGAGAGAGAAAGAGACAGAGACGGCGAGACGGAGAAGCGGCGCAGCCGCCCCTCTTGCGGTCACGGCCGGGGCTCATGACAGTTCGGCGCGTCGCGGCCAGCGTCGCGCGAGGGCCCACCATTGGAGCCCCGCGCGGGGCTCCGCTAGTGGGGCCCTGGAGCCGCCGCCCAGGCGCCATCCCTGTACGCGCTAAGCGCGGTGGAAGTAGCGTTCGTAGCGGACCTGTGTTTGGCGCGCGTGCGTGCGCGCGCGTGCGTGCGTGCGTGCGAGCGTGCGCGTGCGTGCGTGGCGTGGTGGGTGTCGGCGTCGGTGGCGGTGGTGGTGGGCGGGTGGGCGGGCTGGGCGGGGTGGCGGTGGCGGGGCGGGGCGGGCGGGGGCAGTGGTGGTGGTGGTGGCGGCGGTAGTGGGGGGTCCTGAAATTTGGAGCTGCGCCCCCTGTAGCGCGGCGTTTGTCGCTGATCAATTTGGGCTTGCGTGCGATTGCACTTGGTCGCAGTGCTAGCGCGGCAGCGATTCTGATCGTTTCCGATTGCGGCGCAATTCGTTTGAGTTCGGCCGTGCCAGGGCCCCATCTTGGCCACTACTTCCTGCGCGTGCGTTGCATGCGCCCCAAAAGCGTTTTGGCGGCAGGAATTTCGAGCTGCATCGAGGTCGTCATGACACTTTTTGATTGCAGCGGTTTCCTGCCAAGTTTGTTTTTCGGAGCGCGGCCCCAGACCGCAACCGTAATTACAAGCAATGCCGCCCCCCCCCCACCCCGCCCCCCCCCAAAAAAAAAAACCCACCATGAAAGAGTGAGGAGAGAGAGAGAGAGAGAGAGAGAGAGAGAGAGAGAGAGAGAACAAAAAAAAGAGAGAGAATGAGAGAATGAGAGAGATTGGGAGAGAGAAGCGTCGCAGTCGCCCCCTCCACCATGAAAACCTCACAAACCAAGAAGCGACGCAGCCGCTTCTTCTTTTTTTTTTTTCTGGCCCGGGCGCAGTTCGATTGCCTCGCGGCCATCGCGCGAGAATCAACGATTCGAGCTCCCGTTGGAAGCTCCGCTAGTGGAGGTCCAGGAGCACCCGCCCAGGCGCCAAGTTGCGTTTGCGATGGATTGGGGGCTTGCTCGGGTGGCGCGCGCGCGCGTGCGTGCGTGCTCGCGCGCGCGCGGGGGGGCGTGGTGGCGGTGGTGGTGGGGTGGTGGGGTGGGGGGGGCGGGGGGGGGGGGGGCGAGAAATCCGGTGCAGAATTATTGAGCTGCTTCCCCTGCAGCATGGTATTCGTCGATGATCAATGTTGGTTTGTGTGAGGGTGCGCGCGGTCGCACTGCTCGCTCGTCTGCGATTTTGATAATTTCCAAGCGTGGCGCAATTAGGTGCGAGTTCGGCCGCTCCCGGGCGAATTTCGCGTTGGACGATGCTGCAATTGGGCGCGTGCTTCCTGCGCCCGCGGTGTGCGCGCGCGCGTTCCAACGCGCTCAATCGCGCCCGCCATGAACGCGACGCCAACAAACGAAACAAACAAGCGGCGCAGTTTTTTCTTGAATGGGCCAGGCGCGTAGCAGTTCACAGTTCGCGGTCATCGAACGATGGTCCACAAATTGAGTCCCTAGTGGAGCTCCGCTAGTGGAGTCCCATGAGCAGCCGCCCAGGCGCCATCCCTGTACACGCTAAGCGCGGTGGAAGTGGCGTTCGTTGTTTCGTGGAATAGGATAGGGAACTGGGTCAGTGAGTTGCACCCCCTGCAGCACGGCGCTCGTCGACGACCAAGTTGGGCTTGCACGCGAGGGAGAGAAAATGAGAGAGTGAGAGAGAGAGAGAGAGAGAGAGAGAGAGAGAGGGAGAGAGAGAGAGAGAGAGAGAGAGAGAGAGAGAGAGAGAGAGAGAGACAGACAGACAGACAGACAGACAGACAGACAGACAGACAGACAGACAGACACACAGACACGCAGACACACAGACACACAGACACACAGACACACAGACAGACAGACAGACAGACAGACAGACAGACAGACAGACAGACAGACAGACAGACGGAGAGACGGAGAGACGGAAAAGCGGCGCAGCCGCCTCTCTTGTAGTCACCGCCGGGGCTCATGACAGTTCGGCGCGTCGCCGCCGCCATCGCGCGAGGACCCACCATTGGAGCCCCGCGCGGGGCTCCGCTAGTGGGGCCCTGGAGCCGCCACACAGGCGCCATCCCTGTACACGCTAAGCGCGGTGGAAGTGGCGTTTGTGGCGGATCTGTTTTTTGTGCGCGTGCGTGCGCGTGCGTGCGTGCGTGCGTGCGCGTGCGTGCGTGGCGTGGTGGGTGTTGGCGTCGGTGGCGGTGGTGGTGGTGGTGGTGGGAGGGTAGGTGGGTGGGTGGGTGGGCTGGGCGGGGTGGTGGTGGCGGGGCGGGGCGGTGGGGGGTGGCGGTGGTGGCGGTGTGGTGGCGCTAGTGGGGGGTCCTGAAATTTGGAGCTGCGCCCCCTGTAGCGTGGCGTTTGTCGCTGGTCAATTTGGGCTTGCGTGCGAGTGCACTTGGTCGCAGTGCTAGCGCGGCAGCGATTCTGATCGTTTCCGATTGCGGCGCAATTCGTTTGAGCTCGGCCGTGCCAGGGCTCCAATTTGGCCACTGCTTCCTGCGCGCGCGCTGCATGCGCCCCAAAAGCGTTTTGATAGCAGGAATTTCGAGCTGAATCAAGGTCGGCATGATTTTTTTTTGGGCTGCAGCGGTTTCCTGCCAAGTTCGTTTTTCGGAGCGCGGCCCCAGACCGCAACCATCATCAAAAACAGTGCCTCCCCCTTAACCCCCGCCATGAAAAAAAAAAAAAAGAAAAGCGGCGTGGCCGCCCCCCACCACCATGAAGACCACGCCAAAAAAAAAGAGAAGCGGCGCAGCCGCTTCTTTTTTTTCTAGGCCCGGGCGCAGTTTGACGCCTCGCGGCCATCGCGCGAGAATCGACGATTCGAGCCCCCGTTGGATGCTCCGCTAGTGGACTCGCAGGAGCAGCCGCCCAGGCGCCAAGTTGTGCTTGCGATGGGCTGGGGGCTTGCTTGGGTGTGTGTGTGTGTGTGCGTGGGGTGGGGTGGTGTGTGTGTGTGTGTATGTGTGTGTGGGGGGGGAAGAATTCGGTGTCGAATTGTTGAGCTGCTTCCCCTGCAGCATGGTATTTGTCGATGACCAATGTTGGTTTCCGTGGGGGCGCGCGCGGTCGCAGTGCTCGCGCGTCTGCGATTCTGATAATTTCCAAGCGCGGCGCAATTTGGTGCGAGTTCGGCCGCTCCCGGGCGAATTTCGCGTTGGACGATGTCGCAATTGGGCACGTGCTTCCTGCGCCCGCGGTGTACGCGCGCGCATTCCAACGCGCTCAATCGCGCCCGCCATGAACGCGACGCCAACAAACGAAACAAACAAGCGGCACAGTTTTTTCTTAAATGGGCCAGGCGCGTAGCAGTTCACAGTTCGCGGTCATCGAACGATGGTCGGCATATTGAGTCCCTAGTGGGGCTCCGCTAGCGGGGTGCCATGAGCAGCCGCGCAGGCGCCATCCCTGTACACGCTAAGCGCGGTGGAAGTGGCGTTCGTTGTTTCGTGGAATAGGATAGGGAACTGGGTCAGTGAGTTGCGCCCCCTGCAGCGCGGCGCTCGTCGACGACCAAGTTGGGCAAGCACGCGAGAGAGAGAGAGGCAGAGAGAGAGAGAGAGAGAGAGAGAGAGAGACAGAGATAGAGACAGACAGAGAGAGAGAGAGAGAGAGAGAGAGAGAGAGAGAGCGAGAGAGAGTGACAGACAGACAGACAGACAAGCCCCGTGCGGGGCTCCGCTAGTGGGGCTCTGGAGCCGCCGCCCAGGCGCCATCCCTGTACACGCTAAGCGCGGTGGAAGTGGCGTTTGTGGCGGATCTTTTTTTGGTGCGCGTGCGTGCGCGTGTGTGCGTGCGTGCGTGCGTGCGCTCGCGTGCGTGCGTGGCGTGGTGGGCGTTGGCGTCGGTGGCGGTGGTGGTGGGTGGGTGGGCTGGGCGGGGTGGCGGTGGCGGGGCGGGGCGGGCGGGGGCGGTGGTGGTGGTGGTGGTGGTGGCGCTAGTGGGGGGTCCTGAAATTTGGAGCTGCGCCCCCTGTAGCGTGGCGTTCGTCGCTGATCAATCTGGACCTTCGTGCGAGTGCACTTGGTCGCAGTGCTAGCGCGGCAGCGATTCTGATCGTTTCCGATTGCGGCGCAATTCGTTTGAACTCGGCCGTGCCAGGGCCCCAATTTGGCCACTGCCTCCTGCGCGCGCGCTGCATGCGCCCCAAAAGCGTTTTGATAGCAGGAATTTCGAGCTGAATCAAGGTCGGCATGACTTTTTTTGGGCGGCAGTGGTTTCCTGCCAAGGTTTCGCGTTTCGGAAACGCAGCCAGACCAGGACCGTCAATCAAACACAGTGCCTCCCCCTTAAACACACCCCTCCCATGAAAAGGAGAGAGAGAGAGAGAGGAAGAGAAGAGGAGAGAGAGAGAGAGAGAGAGAGAGAGAGAGCGCTAGCGAGAGAGAAGCGGCGCAGCCGCCCCCCTCCCCCCCCCCCCCCCGCAACCACCACCATGAAGACCACACCAAAAAAAAAGAAGCGGCGCAGCCGCTTTTTTTTCTAGGCCCGGGCGCAGTTTGACGCCTCGCGGCCATCGCGCGAGAATCGACGACTCGAGCCCCCGTTGGATGCTCCGCTAGTGGAGTCGCAGGAACAGCCGCCCAGGCGCCAAGTTGTGCTTGCGATGGGCTGGGGGCTTGCTTGGGTGGTGCGTGTGTGCGTGGGGCGGGGGGGGGGGAGAATTCGGTGTCGAATTGTTGAGCTGCTTCCCCTGCAGCGTGGTATTTGTCGATGACCAATGTTGGTTTGCGTGAGGGCGCGCGCGGTCGCAGTGCTCGCGCGTCTGCGATTCTGATCATTTCCAAGCGCCGCGCAATTTGGTGCGAGTTCGGCCGCTCCCAGGCGAAGTTCGCGTTGGACGATGCCGCAATTGGGCGCGTGCTTCCTGCGCCCGCGGTGCACGCGCGCGCATTCCAACGCGCTCAATTGCGCCCGCCATGAACGCGACGCCAACAAACGAAACAAACAAGCGGCGCAGCTTTTTCTTAAATGGGCCAGGCGCCCAGCAGTTCACAGTTCGCGGTCATCGAACGATGGTCCACAAATTGAGTCCCTAGTGGGGCTCCGCTAGTGGAGTCCCATGAGCAGCCGCGTAGGCGCCATCCCTGTACACGCTAAGCGCGGTGGAAGTGGCGTTCCTTGTTTCGTGGAATAGGATAGGGACCTGGGTGAATTGGGTCAGTGAGTTGCGCGCCCCCTGCAGCACGGCGTTCGTCGACGACCAAGTTGGGCATGCACGCGCGCGAGAGAGAGAGAGAGAGAGAGAGAGAGACAGAGACAGAGATAGAGACAGACAGAGAGAGAGAGAGTGACAGACAGACAGACAGACAGACAGACAGACAAGCCCCGTGCGGGGCTCCGCTAGCGGGGCCCTGGAGCCGCCGCCCAGGCGCCATCCCTGTACACGCTAAGCGCGGTGGAAGTGGCGTTTGTGGCGGATCTGTTTTTGGTGCGCGTGCGTGCGCGTGTGTGCGTGCGTGCGTGCGTGCGCTCGCGTGCGTGCGTGGCGTGGTGGGTGTTGGCGTCGGTGGCGGTGGTGGTGGGTGGGTGGGCTGGGCGGGGTGGCGGTGGCGGGGCGGGGCGGGCGGGGGTGGTGGTGGTGGTAGCGGTGGTGGTGGCGCTAGTGGCGGGTCCTGAAATTTGGAGCTGCGCCCCCTGTAGCGTGGCGTTCGTCGCTGATCACTCTGGACCTTCGTGCGAGTGCACTTGGTCGCAATGCTAGCGCGGCAGCGATTCTGATCGTTTCCGATTGCGGCGCAATTCGTTTGAGTTCGGCCGTGCCAAGGCCCCAATTTGGCCACTGCCTCCTGCGCGCGCGCTGCATGCGCCCCAAAAGCGCTTGATAGCAGGAATTTCGAGCTGAATCAAGGTCGGCATGACTTTTTTGGGGCGGCAGTGGTTTCCTGCCAAGTTCGTTTTTCGGAGCGCGGCACCAGACCGCAACCATCATCAAAAACAGTGCCTCCCCCTTAACCTCCACCATGAAAAAAAAGAAGCGGCGCAGCCCCCCCCCACCATAAACACCACACCAAAACAAAAAGAGAGAGAGAGAGAGAGAGAGAGAGGAGAGAGAGAGAGAGAGAGAGGAGAGAGAGAGAGAGAGAGAGAGAGAGAAGCGGCGCAGCCGCTTCTCTTTTTTTATGGCCCGGGCGCAGTTTGACGCCTCGCGGCCATCGCGCGAGAATCGACGATTCGAGCCCCCGTTGGATGCTCCGCTAGTGGAGTCGCAGGAGCAGCCGCCCAGGCGCCAAGTTGTGCTTGCGATGGGCTGGGGGCTTGCTTGGGTGGTGTGTGCGTGCGTGGGGCGGGGGGGGGTGGGAGAGAATTCGGTGTCGAATTGTTGAGCTGCTTCCCCTGCAGCATGGTATTTGTCGATGACCAATGTTGGTTTGCGTGAGGGCGCGCGCGGTCGCACTGCTCGCGCGTCTGCGATTCTGATCATTTCCACGCGCGGCGCAATTTGGTGCGAGTTCGGCCGCTCCCAGGCGAAATCCGCGTTGGACGATGCCGCAATTGGGCACGTGCTTCCTGCGCCCGCAAATTGAGTCCCTAGTGGGGCTCCGCTAGTGGAGTCCCATGAGCAGCCGCGCAGGCGCCATCCCTGTACACGCTAAGCGCGGTGGAAGTGGCGTTTGTTGTTTCGTGGAATAGGATAGGGAACTGGGTCAGTGAGTTGCGCGCCCCCTGCAGCACGGCGCTCGTCGACGACCAAGTTGGGCATGCACGCGCGCGAGAGAGAGAGAGAGACAGAGATAAAGACAGACAGAGAGAGACAGAGAGAGAGAGAGAGAGAGTGACAGAGTGACAGACAGACAGACAAGCCCCGTGCGGGGCTCCGCTAGTGGGGCCCTGGAGCCACCGCCCAGGCGCCATCCCTGTACACGCTAAGCGCGGTGGACGTGGCGTTTGTGGCGGATCTGTTTTTGGTGCGCGAGCGTGCGCGTGTGTGCGTGCGTGCGTGCGTGCGCTCGCGTGCGTGCGTGGCGTGGTA
>CAUYUJ010003658.1:0-182500 GCA_963575745.1 Prorocentrum cordatum
GCTTCCACCACTAAGTCGTCTTCTCTTCAAATGCTGGAATAAATAGAAATTCGCCGTTTGAAAAAAAAATTGAATTTCCGGTCAAAAAATGAATTATTAACATCAGTGAAAATAGCAGAAATCATGTAACACCTTTTTTTGCTTCGTTGGGAATTACTGAATTGAATAATTAGCGCGCGGCAGACCAGGAGAGAAGTATTCACAATGAGTGCGCAAAAGGTTAGCGGCAGAAGAGGGGAACAGCATTCGCAATAAGTGAGCAAAGGTGCATGGAGATCGATTCCATCGGCGCATGGTTGTTTGTAATGTGTTGCATTTCGCTCGCTGCAGAGCCTTTTCGGGCCATGGATCCTTCGGATCTAGTGCTCGCGAGCAGCTCCGCGGGCAGCGCGCGCCATGCCCTCCAGGCGCTCCCTGCCGTCAGCGGAAGCAGGCGCAAGCATGCCGCGTCGCCAGAGCAGCGCGGCAGGATGATGCGGGATGCCAAGAAGCTGAAGCGAGCTCAGGCGTCCGCGCGCTCCTTTCTAAGGGGAGGAGGGCGACGACGTGGATGAGGAGGAGGAAGGCGATGAGGAATTGGGAGTGGGGGGGGAGGAAGAGGAGGAAGGCGGGGAGGAAGAAAGGGGGCGGGCGAATCTCGCCCCGCCCCCCCGGCACGCTTGCAGGCGGAGCTCGACGCCGCCGTGGAGTCCAACGCCGCGCTGGTGCGGGCGTGGGATTCCGACAGGCTGCGCAGGGCGGCGAGCAACGGAGGAGGGGGAAGGAGGTGGGGGAGGTGAACGGGGGGCCCAAGAGGGTGAAGGGGATGAAGGAGGTGAAAAGGCGAATGAGGTGGAGGTAAAGGAGGCGCAGGAGGCGGAGGGGAAGGTGAGAGGGGGAGTTGAAGGGGATGGAGGATGTGCAGAGAGTGGGGTCCTCCTCCCTCCTCCTCCTCCTCCTCCTCCTCTTCCTCCTCCTCCGCCCCCTCTTCCTCTTCCTCCTCCTCCTCCTCCTCCTCCTCCCCAACCTGCCCCTTCTCCTTGCCCTCCTCCTCCTGCCCTTCCTCCTCCCCCTCCTCCGCCTTCTCCTCCTCATCCTCCTCCTCCTGCCCCCCGCTCCCCCCCTTCCATCGTCGTCGACGTCGCCGTTGCCCCAGTCGACTTCGCAGTTTGTTGTCGACCTAGCCGTCCTCGCCGTCGATGTCGTTGGCGTTGCTGGAGTTGTCGTCGTCGCCCTTCGTGTTCGTTCTAATCGTCGCCCTCCTTCCGCCTCTGCGCCCGCGACGCCATCCGTCTCCGGCAGGCTGCGCAACGGCGACAAGATTGGCCGGGACGTGGACGACCAGGATCAGGCCCACCCGAACTCGTTCAGCTTGTCTGGAGTCCTGCAGACTGCGTGGCGCCAGTTGGGCAAATCTCGGGCCGATCTTCGTGGCGACATCGATGGCTCGAGTCGAAACTTAGCTATGTTGTGGGTTGCCAGCGAGGCCCTCTGGACTACGCAGCAACAGTGGTGGAGGGAAACCATGGATGAGATATCGGATGCCAACGTAAGCCTCGTGGTAAATCTATTTTATGATGCGTCTCCCAACAGAGTCAGGTTCGGAGGTCTTCAGAGCCAGCTTCAACCTCACGCAAGGTATCCAGCTCTAGTGCCCTCAGACAGGCCTGGCGTCGAGCCCCAGTGGAAATCAGTAGACCTCGACACTTATAGGAAGATCACTGGCAAGACCGCGCCACTCAATTTCGGAACCGTCGAGTTGCTCGCCCAAGGCGTGTTCGCCCATTGCATGGTTCCCAAGACGGGTCTTTCGTTCAGCTTCCAGTACTTTTGCAGGCCTTCGGTTTTGCAAGCATGCACGGGCTCCTGTCTTACGTCAGCTTTGGAATTGGAATGCGGAGAGGTCAGCGCAGCAGGCGCGGAGGGCTCTTCCAATCAAACGCCTCCTGACTGTTTGCGAGGTGGTCTGAGGGAGGGCATCTGGGGGGGGGCCTTAAGGCCCCAGGGGAGGTCGGGCCCCTGGTTGCCTCATGGTTTACAACGATGGGGATGCCTGGGACTTTCGGAAGTCGCGGCCTTGGTGGCCCCGGTTATTCTCCGCCTCCTCCTCCCCCTCCTCCCCATCCTCCCCATCCTCCTCCTCATCCTCCTCCTCATCCTCCTTCTCCTCCTCCTCCTCCTCATCCTCCTCCTCCTCCCCCCACCTCCACGGAGCTTGGAGGACGAGGGGCGGGCTAGGTGGCGGAGGAGGACGGCGAGCGGTGAGAGGAGGAGGACGAGGAGGGGATGGGGGAGGGAGGGGAAGGAGGAGGAGGCGAGGGGGGGGAGGGGGAGAGGAGGAGGAGGGAGAGGAGGAGGATGAGGAGCGAGAGGAGCAGGAGGGAGAGGAGGAGGTGGAGTTGTTTTGACTGGCGCACCCGCCTCAGGCATTGCAAGGCTATGTGCTCCTGGGCGGTGCCCATGCGCGATTGTATCTGATATGCCAGACAACCACTCTGCGAACAGCAGGCGCCAGCAGAACATGTTTGAGGAACTCCCTGGAAATGCCTTCGGCATTGAAGGGCGCTGCGGCGCCCACCAGGCGCACAGGTGCATCAGTCATGGGCAGCAACGTTGCATCGGAGATTGCTACTCGGTATATTGGACCTGCAACCGTCCAGAGAACCAACGCCGATTGCAGCAGACGTTGAAAGATCTCATCAGCAGCGAGCTCGTCATCATTCATGGCCCTCCTGATGCGGCCATGCAGCGCAAGCAGCGTCAGCTAGCTGAACATACCATCTTCCGACGGGAAGGGTGGATTGCTGCTGCTGGTCGCGATTACGGATCAGAATATGTATCAGATTCACCATTGAGCCGTGCATTGAATCGATTCCTCACCATGTGGAATGGCGACTGGCGCGTTCCGATGGTGGCTCACCATTGCATTGGCCCGAGCTGCTGCGCGGACCGCCAGGAGTCGATAGACGGCCTGTTCGCGGCCGCGGTCCACCTCGACCTCCTTCTAGGGGTGGGCGCGGACACCCCGGTGGAGAAGGATTGGAGCAGGTCCGCAGAGGAGGGAGGATGAGTAGCAGCAGGAGGAGGTGGATGAGGAGGACGAGGATGTGGAGGAGGAGGAGAGGGAGGAGGAGGAGGCGGAGGAGGAGGAGGGGCAGGAGGAGGAGGAGGAGGAAGAGGAGCAGGGGGGGTGGAGGGGGGAGTGCGAGGAGGCGGGGAAGAAGGAGAGGGGGAGGGAGGAGGAGGAGACGGAGGAAGAGAGCTGGCCCAGGTGCGGGGCAGCCGCTGGCAAGATCTCGTTCGGCATTTTGGTCCACGAGGTGTTGGTTCGGACTTATGTCGCGGCTATCCCGCGGTGGGCCAACGACAGACCTGCCAACAGCGAGCACGCCAGGGCTGGGGAGGTCGAGAGGATGCGGCTCAAGTTGAAGCGGAAAGCCTATCGTGGACGGTTGGCGTTGACTGAGCCGACTCGCCGCAACCGCATCATTCAATGTTGCTATCTTGGAGGCCCGATTGAACGAATGATGTCAACCCTCCAGCACCGGGATGGAACTGGGAAGATCTTGTACGACCTCACCTCTTCGACGACCAGCGTCAATCCGATCAGAACTTGTTGTGCGTCCCTTTGCAAGATGATGTCGGACGTGGACCGTGGATTGTTGGGGCCTGTCTTGGAATATTTCGATGGCCTCGATCGTGCGGCATTCATTGCGGAGACCCGTTCGGTTGGTGCGATGTTCCTCACGGCTGTCAAATGGAGATTCTCACAGTATGAGCACTTCCCGTTTCGATGGGCACAGATGGCTCACCCAGCGTGTTCCAAGGCTGGCCAGTCGGAGGTTTTCACCGAGTTCTACGGGCTTCCAGAGTGCTGCCTTGATCCGCATTTCTCTTGTAAGCTTCGGAAACTAGTGCCCTCTCAGGACCAGCTCCAGCAGAGCAAGGAGTTCTTTCGTTTGATTGTGACCTGGTGCCAGAACTTCCAGGCCACTGGCATGTTTTGCGAGCGTTTGCTTGCCTTGACGAGGCAGTGCGCGGACTCTGGTGAAGGTTTTTTCTGGGTTCCGAAGCGCGTCGGGCCCCCCCCTGGTCCCCCCCCCGCCCCCCCTGTCGAGCCTGTCGACGCAGGGGCAGAGGGGGGCCAGAACGAGGATGGTGATGGTGATGCTGAGGGGGAGGAGGAGGGGGAGGAGGAGGAGGAGGAGGAGAAGGATGAGGAGGATTGCGAGGAGGAGGAGGATGAGGAGGTGGAGGAGAAGGAGGTGAGAAGAAGGAGGCGGACGAGGAGGAGGAGGAGGAGGTGGAGGAGGATGGGGGATGCGTGAGGGCGCGCTTTGGAACCTGGAGGGGGCCGTGACATCGAACGCGCGTGCAGTTCTGCGTTGCTGGGGCAGGCGAGGAACTACCACTGCGGCCTCGGTCGCCCAGATCCTCGCGTTCGTACTCGTGACCAGCTGATCGACGCGGGGCTCGACATCAGGGCGAAGGCCAAAGATGCGCCCAAGCGGAAGTCGAGGCCAGCCAGCGGCGCAGTTCTCCATTTGAACGCCCTCGACGCGAAGAGGAAGGAGGACGGCGTAGTGCTCAAGCGGGACGAGTACCTGGCTTGGCGGAGAGATCGTCTGAAGGAATGGGATGAGTTACCGCAGGCCGCGAAGGGTGCGGCGCAGGCCGAAGCGGAGGCGGACCACGCCCGCAAGTTACAGGTTTCAGCCGACGAGACCTGCGACATCGACGTCGGGCCCGAGGTCGATCTCGACTTGCACCGCCACCAGTCGCGGAAGCTGCGGACGATGCTGGACGAGGGCGGCGACAAGCACACTCCTTATACTGTTGAGTCTTTCAAGGCAGCCATCGAGAAGAAGCTGCCGCGAGATACTGCGAGAGCGCCCGGGTTTACAGCGTGCGCTGACTTGTTCAGAGATGACCAGCGTCGGAGGTTGTTCGTTCAGTTCAGGAGTCGGGTCGCATCCCCGATGAGCGGCAGTTCGGCTACCGGCAGCCATGCGGCTTGAAGCGCCCTGGCTTGTGTTCGACTGATGATGCCGAGCTGCTTGTCATTTTCAAGACCACGGCAAAGGCTTTCCAGAAGGTTACAGATGATCTGCCGTGCGGTTCCTTTGTGAACATCCTGATAGTGGTGGCTGACGGCGACGACACGACGTCTGTGCAGTCATGGCACATGACAGGATACAGGCGGGGCGCGCGGCCCCAGATGTCGATGCTGTGTGCTGCGCAGATGGAGGACGACGGCGCCCACTTGCGCGCCCGCTTCGACGCTCAGACGTTTGGGCCCCGCATGGCGGTCACCGTGTTCGCATCTTTGTTTCGGGCATGCGCTCCGACGGTTGCCAGCATCATGGAGGTCTACGTGTCCATGGGCGCCAGTCGGTGAGCGTGGCGACGGGGGCGCGCCCGTGACTAGCGTGAGGTTGCGGGAGGGCTGGGAGGCGGAGCTCGTCGCCACAGAGCAGCTCATCTACCCGCCTAAGCCCCGTCCCCCGAGAGGCGGCGGCGGCGGTCCGCGACCTCCAGATGACGGTGATCCCCGACGTTGCTTACGCGCCCTTGGTGGTGAGGAGGAGCGCGGTGGTCGAGGTCGGCGTCGCCGGGAGGGCGAGGGCTCTGGTTCGGGCGCTGACCCGAAGGGCGACGGCGTCGACAGCTCGGACGAGGACTTGGGGATGGTGACGAGAAGGATGAGGAGGATGGGGAGGCGGAGGACGAGAGGAAGAAGAGGCGAAGGAGGAGGTGGTTGCTTGCGCACGCGCGATCGGGCTTCGGCTTGGCAACTCGGCCAAGAGAGAGAGAGAGAGAGAGAGAGAGAGAGAGAGAGAGAGAGAGAGAGAGAGAGAGAGAGAATAAAAGAGAGAGAGAGAGAGAGAGAGAGAGAGAGAGAGAGAGAGAGAGAGAGAGAGAGAGAGAGAGAGAGAGAGAGAGAGAGAGAGAGAGAGAGAGAGAGAGAGAGAGAGAGAGAGAGAGAGAGAGAGAGAGAGAGAGACAGACAGACAGACAGACAGACAGACAGACAGACAGACAGACAGACAGAGAGGGAGATGAGGTGTAGGATCTGTCTCTCGGAGGAGGGGAGGGCGACAAGGACTTGGCAGCATAAATGGAACATGACGAGGATGATGAGGAGGAGGAGGAGATGGACGAGGAATAGCCCCCCTCCCCCCCCCCGCCCCATCACCCAGTGCCCTCATCTCGGGGGGGGGGGGGGCGACAGGGGGGCTCCTTAAATCTCGGGGAGGAGGAGTGAAGAGGGCGCCTCAGGACTCCGACGACCCCGTGCCGCCGCCGCCGTTGCCTGCGGATCTGCATGTCCCGGCACCTCCGCCCCCAGTTCCAGCGGCCCCTCGTCTTCCCAAGGGCCGCGACGGTGTCCCGTGGAGGCACTGGAAGGTGGGCAAGTTCGGGTACTTGGTCTACGACCGCAGCGGGGATCCCTTGGGGGCTCATTGCGTGGTTCCAGCGCATGGGCAATGCCGCCTGAACAAGGTTGGCAGCGTGAAATCCTCGATGACTGCTGCTGCTGCTTCTCCTCACTCCTCACATCCCCCTCCCCTCCTCCTGGAGCCTCCATCTGTCGTCCTCTCTCTCTCTCTCTCTCTCTCTCTCTCTCTCTCTCTCTCTCTCTCTCTCTCTTTCTTTCTCTGTCTGTCTCTCTCTCTCTCTCGAGTCTCGCTCTTTCCCCCCCCTGCTCTCTCTCTCGCCAATCTATTCTGTCTTGCCCTCTTTCTCTCTCTCTCTCTCTCTCTCTCTCTCTCTCTCTCCTCTCTCTCGTCTCTCTCCTTTTCTCTCTCTTTCTCTCTCTCTCTCTCTCTTTCTCTCTCTCTCTCTCTCTCTCCCATCTCTCTCTCTCTCTCTCTCTCCTCTCTCTCTCCTCATCTCTTCTCTCTCTCGTCTCATCAGTCTATTGTCTTGCTCAGAAGGTTCCAACAGGCGCCGCGGCTCTCAACAGGCTCGGCACAGGTAGCCCCAGGAACCGCTCCCGACGGGGGATGCTTCTCAGGCATGACACGGTTGGTCTCCAGAGGCAAGGGAACGGGTGAACCTGTCTAGTATGTATCACCTCTCTCTCCACACTCTCGATCTTTTGACTCTCTTGCTCTCTCTCTCTCTCACTCTCTCTTTTGCTCTCTGTCTCTCTCTCACACTCCCTCTCTCTCTGTCTTAGTTTTTTGCATATCATCCCCCGCCTCCCTTCCTCTTCCATACCCCCTCTCTCGGAAGCGTAGACGCGGGCAGAGTTTCCAGTTGATTGTCGAGCTGTCTGACCCTGGTAACGCGCCCCTTGGATCCCGTGAAGTCGACCGAACTTGTTTTTTTGGCGCGTGTGCGTGGACTAGCGCTTGAAATCCTCAGGGCGTTTCTGGATGAGCATTCTGAGACTCTTCGACCGCGGCCCGACGGGGCCCCAGTGAAGCCTGTTGAGGGCTTCGAAGTCCTTCTGGACCCCCCCGCCACCGCCCCCAGGATCGCCCAAGAGGCGGGCCCCGTGCCACCCGGAGCTCCACCCCCCCCTCCACCGAGCACAGGTTTGCAAGAGGTTGGGCTTGGGCTACCTGGTGGCCTGGCTCATGGAGTCCCATCGTGCTGGGACCAGGTGCGTCTGCAGAGATTCGCATTTCGCGTTCGCAACCTGGCTTCGTTCGAAGGCAGGACTGCGCCAGAGGAGACAGGCGAGGGACTGGCTCGTGACGGGCGCTGCCGAGGTCGTTCCATCGCCAGGTGCCACCTTCGAGGAGCTCCTCGACCTGGAGCGCGTCCACAGGCCTGCGGGGGAGTTCTTCGAGCCCGAGGAGATTGCAGGCTGAGCAGCTCCTGGGGGCTGTCGTTGGCGGACGCCGCTGGGGTTGTGCGCGGCGCCGCCAGGGCGCCGACGGTCGCCTTGTTGCTGGGAGAAAACACAAAAAATACAGCAGTACATGGGGATGATGGCGATGAACGAACGATGCGCGTCTATACCTTCGGGGGTGGACAGAACCCCCAACAGTGACACGTCGATTAGTGAATTGTCCGTTTTCGGTTCTCGAGAGGGCGCCGTGGCCGTTTTTTCCAGGCTTGCGCCCGCCAGGTTTGGGCCTCAGGTCGTTTTCACTAAACCACGTTTTACTAAAGGGGGGTCTGTCCATCCCCGATACCTGCGGGGGGATGGATGGGGAGGACGGTGGAGGCGATCGGTGCTCTCGGATTGCCATGGGCGCCGCATAGGCGACGTTGCCTTGGGGGCCCAATCCCTCCTCCCATCCCCTCATTCGTCCGCTGTGGTCATGGGCGCGCATTGCTCGATCATCAGATCTTTTGGAGCGCGGGAGGTCCGTCACTCCATCCACCCTCAGATCGCATTCGGTCAGAACCTTGACTTTCGCTTCGACTGAACAGGGGGCTGGGTTCGGGCCGCCACTTCCCCTGCCCCCCCCCCCGCCCCTTCTGTTGGTCCCCCCTCTGTCGACTTCCTGCCGTTATAGCCCGCCACGACTTAGTTATCCTTCTCCTCGTATCTTTTCGGGGGCAACAACTTCGAATCAAGGTGAGTTGAGATCTGCGCTATCCGAAATGCCGTGGGATACCTGAAGCGGCCCCAACCGCCGCCCCCCTCTACCCGCCCTCGCCCCCCGCCGATCCGTTGAGAGGATGGGGTCGTCTCTACCGATCCTGAGCTCATCAGGCTCAGCTCAGGAGTTCGTGTTTTGGCATTGCGCCGCCCACGTGCACCTCAGCTCCCACGAGAATTGGTTGGCCAGCCATGGCATCCAACGTGAAGGGCGCTCCGATGGATGACAACATGCCCTTGTCTCAGATCGTGCGCGCTCGAGCGCCCGGGGCGGCCGATCCGGGGACGGGGCCCAGGGGCCAGAAGGAGAAGGCGCCGAAGGAGGCCAAGGCGGCCAAGGCCGACAAGACGCCCAAGGCTGAAAAGGATGCTTCAGACCAGAAGGAGCCCAAGGCGCAGAAGAAGGAGCGCAAGGGCGATAAAGAACCCAAGGGCGAGAAGCAGCCCAAGGGCCAGAAGGAGTCCGAAGACTCGAAGGGCCCCGCGGCCAAGGCGGCGCCCAAGACAGAGTCCAAGGCACCGAAGGAGCCCAAGGACCAGGCTGCGGTCAAAGCCCAGGAGCTCAAGGACCAGAAGGGCTCCGCTGTCTCGCAGCAGTCGAAGGCCTCGCAAGCGCCGCATGCCTCAACGGCGGTGGCGACGGCCGCGGCGGCTGCTTCTAAGCGCCCAGCCCCCTTGTCGAAGGAGGAAGAGGCGAGGCGGCTCCGCCGCAGAGGCGGCGCTGAGCAGATAACTTTGATGATGGCGCTGTCGCGGGCGCCATCAAAGGCACCCCGCCCGTCTGCGCCCGATGACCTGGCGGCGTCGCCCATGCCGTCTGGTGCACCTGATGAGATCAGACCCGCCCCTGGGAAGCAGCTCCTCGATGGGCCACCGCCGCCGTCGTTCTCACTCCCTGAGAGCGTGCTATCGGCCGACCACTCCCACGATGCCAGCGGCGCGGGCGCCGCGGCCGCTACGCCTGAGTGGCCAGCGCCGTTGTGCGATGGCACGGCCACGCCCACCGCAGCAGACATCGCGCCACCAACGCCAGACGCTGCTGATGCGGCCGCGGCTTCGGAAGCCGTTGCGCTTTCCTTCGACAGCCAGACCTTCGACGACGGGGTTGATGCCACCGCCAGCGGCCAGGGCAAACCGCATGCTGCTGCCGCCGAGTCAGGAGAGCCGATGAGTGAGGAACCCATTGACTTGGACGCTGACACGCTCCCCTTCGCAGGCGCGGCCGCGGTGGGCTCTGGCGAAGCCGTCGAGGAGACAGGCGATCAGCCGCTTCCAACGGCGCCAATGGCGCGCGATGAGGGCACTGAGCCGCAGCGCGTGGCGGTCGGGCAAGGCCACGCGTCCTTGGCGCCCGACCAGCTGCCCCTGGCGTCGCCCATGGAGTGCGACCCTGCTTCTGAGGGAGGCGACATGCCGCCGTCAGCAGCACCCATGGAGTGCGAGGAGGGCAACGCTGAGCAGATGGCGCACGCCAAGCAGCCGCCCGTGGAGCGCGAGAAGAGCGACGCTCAGGACTTGGCGGACGCGAGCGCGCCAGCCTCCCTTGCGGCGTTGGCCGCGGCCGCCGCAGCTGCGCAGGCTGCGAGACTTCCAATCGGGATCACCGCTGCTCCCCGGCATCCAAGGAGGAAGGCGGACGGCAGGAGGAGCAGGATGATGAAGGAGCAGGAGGGGCAGGAGGCGGGGGAGGAGGAGGAGGAGGAGGAGGAGGAGCAAGAGGAGGTGGAGGACAGGATGAGGAGAAGGGGAAGAAGGAGTTGGGTCGTTAGGAAGTTGCATAGCAAACGTTCCTGTTGGCCCCAGGCTGAGCGCCCCCAGCTCTCCGTGGGCCAGCTCGTCTCGACGAGCGGGCGCAGCGCCAGGGACATGCTCGGCTTCGCCGGCAGCATGATGTCCGCGCTGTCGACGATCCCCGAGGATGAGGAGGCGAAGGCGGGTGATGAGGAGCTATTTTGACTCTCCTCCTCCTCCTCCTCCTTCACCTCCTCCTCCTCAGCAAGCAAGGCAACTGTTGCAGTTGTCTTGCTCGTTTGTTTCCTCGGGTCACAAATGCCCCCCGAGAGCCCCCCAAGAAGGCTGCAAGCGGGCCCGAGACGGCTCCGAGAAAGCCCCGAGAGGGCCTTGGGGAGGGGCAAAGATACCTCCCAGAAAAGCCACCCTGCGGAGCCCACGGATCCACCCCCCCCTAGGGGCCCGTGGACTCCCCCAGGGGGGGGCGTCCGTGGACTCCTGCGGTGGTATTCTTTGTAGCTCTCTTGGGGCTCCTCTCGGGGCTCCAAGAGGGCACCAAGAGGGCTCCAAGAGCCCCCCAAGAGGGCCCAAGACGGCGCCAAGAAGGCCCCAAGAGGGCCTTGGGGAGGGGCAACGATGCCTCGCAGAAAAGCCCCTCCTCCTTCCCCCTGGGCTCCTCCTCCTCCTCCTCCTCCTCCGTCTGCCTCCTCCTCCCCCCCCCCCTCCTCCTCCTCCTCCTCCTCCACCTCCTCCTCTTCCTCCTCCTCCTCTTCCTCCTCCTCTTCCTCCTCCTCCTCCCTCTCTGATGTTCATTTCCAGAGATCCAAAATCAGCCCTGGGAATTTCGGAATCATTAAAAATCTGCTAATTCGAAATTCCTCCCGGGACTTTCTGCGATTTTCGCCCGCTGCGATTTTAATTTCCCGCCTCGACGGGAAATTATAATCGCAGCGCCCCGGGATTTTCTGCGATTTTGGTTTTTTTATTCGATTTAATTATTTTCAGGCCGTTCGGAATTGAATTTGATTGATTTTCGGAGGCTTTGAAAATCGCAGAATTCAGAGGTCCTGGGGGGCCCGGGGCTTTGACATCCTGGAAGGGCAACACTTGCCACCGTCGTGGGCTTGTTATTGCGCAGCCGCCCTCTGGAAGGACAGCCGCGCCAGGGGGAGTCGCAGCGCCAAGTCCCTCGCGAAGTCCGACCTCATTACTCCTCGCCGTCTGAAACCTCAGCCATCCTGGGTTCCGGAGAGTAAGTTGGAGTTCTTGGTTGTGAAGTATCTTTCGAAGATGTCTGATTCTCAGGAGTCTGTGTTCTTACATGCCATCGCCAACGTCCCCTCAGTGCTGGGCCTCAACAAAGTGCCTGTGTGGAGTCTGTGCGCTGGAACGGGCATCATGCACCACTGCATGGGCGCGATCAGCGGGGTTCTTCGGAACCAGTACGGTGTCGACATTTGTTTCGATACCGTTTTGATCGCGGAGCTCGACCGCAGGAATCGCGAGCACGTCATTGCAGAGACCCAGCCCACTTTCGCAACGGAGAGGATGGAGGAGCTTCATGAAGGAGACAGCGTCCGCAACGTCGTCGATCCCGAGCATGTCCGCACGCAGCACCTCCCAGAGGTGATGCTATCTAAAAAAGGGATTGGGGTCATGTAGCTCAGATCCAGGGTCCACGTTGCTTCGCCGATGCATCGCGACGGTGACTTGTACTTGTCGGCGATGCATCGATATTGGGGATACACCTCGAACTGCGTAATAGATGCATCAGCGATGCGGTGCGACCCCCTGGCCCCTTTTACTACGACCTTTTTTTGGGAAGTCTGATAAAGGTTGTATGGCTAGATGCGGGGTTCCCTTGCAAGTCTCGCAGTCCTCTCAATGCGGCCGCTTCCAGCAACCTGGGCTGTGTTCAACAAGGTACTGGTACCACTGGAGAAGGCTTTCAAGCGGTCGAGCGAACGGTCGATGCTCGCAAGCCTCTCGTCATTACATTGGAAAATATTAAGCAGTTGGCTAGCAAGCCCGCTGGAGGCATGAGCGACATGGAATGGATGAACATGAAGCTGCGTGAGAAGGGGTGCTGGATGCACTCCCTCATGATGGACGCCCGCGACTTCGGGGCACCGTGTGAACGACAGAGGCTCTGGTGGGGGGGGGGCCAAGAACCTGGTGGGAAATCACGATGTCATTTCTTCGTTCTTCATGCAGTGTCTCAACGCTTTCCGTCATGCGTCTGCGGCGAAGATCACTGACTTCATCACTGCTGACCCCATCGAGAGGACTGCGCAGGCCGAAGCACTCGGCATGCGCACGCACCAGCAGGACGGGGCGAAGGACACCGCCAAGAAATAGCTCGATTGGAAAGTATCGCATCACTTCTACTTCTCAAGTTGGGGCTTGGCCTGGCCCGCGACGGCTGACACCATGAAGCACGTCGACTTGGGGGGGGCTTCTCCCACGGGAACGTGATGCGGCGGGCTTCCTCGGTACAGCGTTCCAGCCGAAGGCGGACTTGGAGTTCGTGGATGTGAACATGCAGCTCCTGCGGTCCGTCGGCCCGCTTCTGGGCGAGAACGGCAAGCTGAAGGACAAGAACGCGACGCCGTGGAAGTCCATCGTGCCGACGCTCACCGGGACGGCGCGCTTCTTGGTGCGCACGCGCTCTCCTAGGAGGGTGCGCCTCATGGAGGGCTTCGAGTGCATGAGGCTCATCGGCTGGGGAGACGAATGCTGGCCGGCAGGAATCAGTCGGATCGACGCCGAGGTGGCCACCACCAACCATAAGAGGTACAGCGAGTTGCTGATGGAAATGACTGGGAACGGCTACTGCGCGTGGCACATCATCCCGTTTCTCCTCGCGCAGCTCGCGACTATCGGCAAGTTCGGATCGCATGCCGACCAGTCCATCGAGGAGGACATCGAGGAGCTCATGGACATGGAGATTGACACCGCCATGAGCTGTCAGCGTCCTTGTTCGGTAAGCGCGAGCTCAGACTGAGGGCGCGTCAGCCTGGGGGCCGCCCCCTCGTCCTCCTCCTCAGCCTCCTCCTCAGCATCCTTCTCGTCCTTCAGTTCTCCTCCTCCTCCTCCTCCTTCTCCTTCTTCTTCTTTTCCTCCTCTTCCTTCTCCTCCCCCTCCTACTCCTCGCCTCCAACGCCCTCCCAACTCTGCCCCGTCGGCCCTGCGCAGGGAACTCGTCGGTTACAGCTGGGGCCCTGGGGGCCGCGAGAAGACTAGAAGGCCCGAAGGGCCGAGAAGGGTCCTCGAGTCACCAGGGTCTTCTGCCCCCCATCAGAGTACCTCCATCTCCCTCGTCTTCCTGCTAGCGAATAGGCGCGGGCCTGGGTGGTTGGTAGCACCGTGAGTCTGTGATTCGAAACAGCGACTTCTAGATTCACCATCCCAGCCCCCTCCCAGCGCTCGCTGCGAATCACAGGCGGTGGATATAGAGACCATGCCGACCACGCTAGGGTGACAGGCCCGCCCCTCTTGTTCATCATGGGTCTCAGGGGCTCGGCGCTGGCGTCGGGGACGGCGCGCGCGAGGCTGGCTCTGGCTTGGAGGGCCGAGCTAGGTGGTGTGACGCCCCCCTCTTCGCTGAAGCTTAGAATCAATAGTAGATGCAAGCCCTGGAAAGACTTCAGGGGGCGCTCCGTCTCGGCATCGTGGCTCTTTCCCTGTTCATGGCGCGCCCTCGCTAGCTTGGCCGCGCGCAGATTCGTCTGCCGCGCGTTGTCATTGCGGCCGCCAGCGCGGGCGCGTTCATGAAGAGGGAGGGGCAGGGCGATGACCAGGGTGGCAACGGCTGACGGCAGCGGCAGCGGCGACGGCGACGGAGGGTCGGGGCTTTGCAGCTTTCTCCCCATCGGTGCAGCGATTTCAACGATCCCATCGGTCAAAGATTCAAGCTGGCTTTTCAAGAGCCAGAGGATCATCAAGGTCCTGGGTGGGGGCCCCCAAAAAGTAGATGTTCCACTCCGTTATTTGCGCCGTTCGTTGTTTCGGGCCCGAAACTTGACGTCAGGTTCTGGCCGAGATTAGCCTTGGCCCTCGTGGGCCCAAGTGATGCCCACCGTTCCCTTTACTCCGCTTCCCTCCCCTTCTCTCCCTTCGACTCCCTCTCCTGCCTCTGTTCCTCCTCCCTCCTTCCCCACCTGCTGCTTCGCCTTCCCCGCCCCTGTCCTCCCGCTCCTGTTCTTCCTGCCCACTCCCTAGACCGCCGGCAGCGTTCGCCCTGTTGACTTTGGCAAGCTGGCCGCGTTATCCCCCCCCCCCCTGGAGCAAACTCCCGACCTGGGCCTCCCGTTCCAATCTCGCAGCTGCTAACCAACGAGTCAAGCTCTTCAGTCCCGAAGCCTTGCGCGCCCACGCCCTCGGCTTCCATCTTCTCGACCGCCCGACCGACGACCTGTCGCGATGGCGGCGGCCTCGAAGCACCTCCAGGACATGCAGGGGGCGTTGAGCGGCGGCGCTGATCGTCGCTCTCGCACCGGCGGCAGCCGCAGCGGCGTTGGAGGTTCCGACGTCATGGCGGTGCTCAGGCTGGGAGGAGGAGGAGGAGGAGGAGGAGCAGCAGGAGGAGGGCGAGGACGAGGAAGGCAAGGAGGAGGAGGAGGAGGAGGAGGAGGAGGAGGAGGGAGGAGGAGGAGGAGGAGGGGCTTTTCTGGGAGGTATCTTTGCCCCTCCCCAAGGCCCTCTTGGGGCCTTCTTGGAGCCGTCTTGGGCCCTCTTGGGGGGCTCTTGGGGGGCTCTTGGAGTACTCCTGGAGCTTTCTTGGTGCCCGCTTGGAGCCCTTCGTCGTACTCGGGGCCGTCGCAATCGCCGAGGGCATGAAGTCCAAGTAAGTAGGGTTCCAGGCCAGAGAGGTCTGTGCCGCAGTCATCGTGAGGGTCCTCCACGTGCTGCTTCCTGGCCTTCGGTACATGGCCCTCCTTCAACTTGGCCTTCTGGCGAATGCGCTCATCGGTCGGATAGGATTTGACACGGTCAATCCTCTCTCCCTGTGACCCAAAAAACGTTCCCGCCTTTTCGGGCCGATCTGTCTTCTGCGGGCAGGATTTGACATGGTCAATCCTTTCTTCCTGTGACCCAAAAATGGTTCCCGCCCTTTCGGGCCGATCTGTCTTCTGCGAGCCCTGGGCCTTTGTGCGGTTTCCTGGGCTCGGTCCGATGCTAGCAGCATGGTTGCTCTCTGCCGTCTTCTTGTCTTGTCCTGGCCCACGCCCTTGACTATGATGTCTGGCGTCGCGCCACCTCCACGAATTTCGAGGGCATCGCAAGTCAAGGAGATGAGTCGTTCGGGCCCCTCTGTCTGCCGAAGGACGGACTCGGGCGACTTCAGCTGCGGCAGAGGGGCCCGAACGACTCATCTCCTTACTTCAGTGCGTGGGGTGGGGCCAGCCGACTCAACGTAGTGCGACTTTCGACTTCCTCCCCAGAGGCCAGACGGCCGCAAATGCGACACTTGCCCGCGTCGCGACAACGACCTCGACCCGATCGACCTGGCGGCGGGCAAGCGCGTCTTCATGTATTGGGGCCGCAAGGCCGACGCGCGGGGGTGCACCCAGGGGACCGTGTGCGGGTGCTGCACGAGGTGGTTCAACGGCGACGTCAGGCAGCTCCCAGGGATGACCTACGCGAAGTTCAAGGGCGTTCTTGGAGCTGGGCCAGAACGCGTCAAGGTCTTCGGCGTGATCATCGACAAAATGATTGCGTCCATGATTGAGTCGGGTGCGAAGCGCACTGCTCACCTGGACTACGACGAGGTGCACGACTGCGTGCTTCAAGAGGTCGTCATCAAGGAAGCCGTGAAGACAGGCCTTGGGAAAACGTTCTACCCGATGGCGAGCTACCAGAGGACCAAGGGCGACTTCGCTACGAATGGCTTGGCCCAGACGGAAGGGCACTACCTGGGCGAGGACGAGAACGGACTTGAGGGCGTCTGGGTCCCAGACGTGGACTGCACCCACTACGGGAAGGTCGAGCGCCACCAGTCGGTCAGGACGGTCAACTTGGGCTCTGGCTCCGTAGAGTCAATCTCGCAGAAGCAGGCGCAAGTTTTCGAGATGCTGTTCCCGGGTTCGCTCGCCTCTCTCAACATCACTGGCGCCATCGACCAGGTCATCGGCGTGCCTCCTGCTGCCGCCGCTGGCCGCAGCGACGCGCCGCCGCCGCTTGCAGGCCCTGCTGCGTCGCGCCCGCCGACTGCCGACCCCGCGCCAGCGGCGGCGGAACAGGCAGCTGGTGGGGCCAAGCGCCGCGGGCGAGGAACTGGCGGCGCATCAGCTTCCGGCAGCGGCGGCGAGTCGAGCGGCTCGAGTGGCGCCACCGCGTCCGCAAAGCCAGGCGCCAAGAAGCGAGGTCGGCCGCCTGTGAAGAACCTTCTGATGGAGGTGTCCGAGTTGGAGTCCCGCTTCTTCAGTGCAGGCTCCGACGACGCTCTCATGTGGGGGAGCGAGCAGGATGCCCAGATCAAGCTCAACCTCGCATTGCTGACAGACTTCTCTTCGAAGCTGCGCACCCTCGAGGACCCCGACGAGCATCGCCTGTGCAAGATCAGCGAGAAGAAGCTTGCTGTGATCAACGACTTCCTGGGGCTTGCCGCTTTGCCATCCGAGGAGATGAAGACCAAGTGGGATCGGGTCCGAATCCAGCGTCGTTGGAGGGGGAGCAGGGGGTTAGCAAGGAAAGGGTGCCTCTCCCCAGGGCCCTCCGATAGGGGGCTCATGCGGGCCTCTCTCTTTCCGTTCCTGGATCCTGGAGCATCGCGGCTGTCTTGTAACTTTTGGAACCCTTGGAGCCCAAAGCCCCGAGAGAGCATCCAGGACAGCTCCGAAAGGGCTCCGAGCGAGGCCCTTGCAAATGCCCTGCAGGAGCGCGTCAGAAGGTCTGACTGGGTGATCCTGCGGGGCGTTTCCAACGGGATTCTTTAGAGCTTACTCTATTAGGGATCCCCCTGGGGGTAGCGTAGTGGAAGCGATGTGAGGTAGATTTTGAGGGCGTGCTCATTGTTGTTCGTGGTTCGTGGGGGCTCGGACACTTGACCGCGTCGGCTACCCGTGGGCCTTTCTGGCGCCGCCGTGCCCCCCCCTCGCCGCGCTTCCCCGATCTGTCTCGCTCGCCCGCCAATCCCGGCTCTGCAGAGCTTCCCAGGAAGGGTCCTTGGAGGGGTGCGAGAGGGTGCGCGCTTGCGCAGACATCCGTTCTGGCGGGCGAATTCGCTTCCTCTGAAACGTTCCAGGGGGCTTCAGACCTTAGCAAACCTCTCAGTCGACGGGCTCCGAGTTGGTCCCAGCATTCCTCGAAGATGGCATCGAGATGTTACGAAGAGATGCCGCCCTGCCCTCTCTCGCTCGTCCTTGCCTGGGAGAGCGGGGATGGGGGGTGGGCGGGCGGGTCCTCTCTGGTGGCCATCTGCGATGCGTTCTTGGCGTTGTCTTGGGTCCCCGGCGTAAGCCCCCCTACGAGGCACGACCTCGCCGTTATTACCTTGGCGCTCGATCCCGCGACGACGTTGGATATCCCGCCTCACCTTTGCTGGATGCGGAAGAAGCTGGGCGTGGTAAAGGCAACTGATGCCAAACAGTTTTTCACGCTCATCTCTACCCGGGCCTTGCGTGCAGTCGGACTCGCTCCTGCCGCCATCTGCGAAGAGCAGCAGCAGCTCTTCGCGGACCGCCTTTCGCATGCTCTCCGCATCAAGACTGAGGACAAGCGCGCGGCCGCGTTGGCCGCTCTGACGGCTGACGACGAGGATTTCGACTACGATTTCGAAGATGAAGTCTCCGAGTGGTGGGCTGCGTTCCAGGTGATCTACAGCGCCAAGAATGTCACGTACCCCTCTGTGGCCGACGTGGTGGAGCACCTGAGCGACGCCATTGTGATTATTGAGGGTGCGCTCCCTGCGAAGAAACAGGCTGGGACGCAGTTGGGGACTGCGCTAAACATGTGGAACCCTGGGCAGTTGATCTTCCGCGAGGCCAAGGAGCTGCTGGAGAAGGCCAAGGCCATTGTTTCAGCCATCGAGCCCGTCAACGAGAAGATCGCTGTCCTCAACGCCAGCGTGACGCAGTGCCTGCCAGACGTTTTTTCGCGTGATCTACATTGGCTGGATGGGGCCGTTGATTCGGCCAAGGCAGTCGTGGAGTCTCTCGCCTCGCTGTCCCATTGCATTCCCGCTTGCGTTCCCAACAATAATGACTCCAAGATCGTGACGGCGATGACCAAGTGGATCGACTTTCTCATTCAGGGTTGGGCTACCGTGCTGTCCCCGATCCTGGTCAATACAACGACAGGGGCTTCGCTTGCCAAGTGGGTCGAGGACACCGGGGACCGCCGCCGCTTGCTTGAGAAGTACACCGAGGCAACGGCCAAACACAAAAAGCATATCCCGATGATTGAGGCCAAGACCAATGCCATCCAGCAGTTGTGCAGCATCGGGGAGGCCTTGAGCCGTTGGCATTCGCTCTCGAGCTCGGGGGCCGCGAGCAATGCTACACCAGCTGACTACAAGTCTGTCCTGTCAATCATCGCGACCAACTTGAAACCGATCCACAAGGATGCAGTGCAGTTCTTCGCCGACCCAGAGGCTCCGCTGGCCCTGCTGGCGTCGCCCGTGCTGGGCTCTGCAGGCGAGCGCATGCAGGAGATGACGACGGTTGCAATTGAGATGAGCGGCCCCATCCTCATGCCCATCCTCGACCACGTGCTCCTTGTTCTCGGCGCTGCGTGCTGTGAGAAGCCGTGGTCATGGAACGATCTTGACGAGGGCGGAGTCTCAGCCGTCGCGGAGGCGAAGCACCCGGTGAACATCATCGCGGATGGGCTCCAGTTTGCCTTGGACATCGGCGACGAGACGTTGCATCGCCAGCTGTCCTTCGCCGTCTCGGCCAGCCAGACGTTCCAAGCGGTGGCTACATTGGCGAAGTATAAGCACGTGCGCGCAGCGGCCAAGACCTTCAAGGACTTGCTCTTGGAAAGCTCCGCGGTGGCTCAGTGGAAGGAGTTGAACGCCCGCTGGGACAGCCTGCAGAGGATCGACCTCGCGACGCTGGTTCACGGGGCTGAGCTCGCCCAGTGCCGAACCTCATCTGCCTCTGTTCAGCCAGCGGCCGAGCCTCCAAAGTCCCCTGGGGCTGCGGCTTGGCGGCGAGCTTGGCGGTGGCAGGTGTGATTCGCATTGCCGAGCGTGTTCGGCTTCCGCTTCAGGTGTCGTCGGACTTGAAGGCCGACAAGGGTGGCTCGCTTCGTTTCCACATCGGGACCTTCGACAAGCGCCTGAACCATGAGTGCATCATGCAGTCTTTCGAGAAGGACATCTTGGACTTGAAGGCTTTCTACAAGGCAGCCGTCGAGCAAGATCTCCTGTCGATGGCGGGCAACCTTGAAGCCGAGGTCCCAGTGCATTCCAGCACGGCCATTCTGGGGAACACCGATCAGATGGATGCTGTGATTGGCGCTGACCACGCCGCCATGACTTCCGTCTCCATGATCCTGAAGGGCGTGATGAAGGTGGTGTTGGGCTTCAACAAGACGTTCACTGTGGCCAGTCTTGAGGTGGTTCAGCGGGCCTCAGCTGCTGCCGACAACGCCCTCGCCACAGTGGCGCTTGCCGCGGCGCTTTCAGCCACCCAGCGAGAGTGGCCAGGGAAGTTTCGGTGGCGTCCCTTCGCAAGGACATCGCGAAGTCTGGATGGTCACCGTCCGAGGAGATCGACGAATTGTTGTCCTCATGGGCCGCCGGGTTGTACCTCGACCGCGAGAAAGACCAGGAGGAGGAGGCCAACAAGGAGGATATCGATAAGCTTGACGCCGAGCTCTTCGAGGATCCCAGACGACAAACGGGATGATTGGTGGGGGGAGGGAGGAGGAAGAGGAGAGAGATGAGGAGGAGGAGGAGGAGGGGGGGGGATGTGAAGGAGGAGGAGGAGGAGGAGAAGGAGGAGGGGGAGACTCAAGACAACTCGGACTGTTATCCATGGGATTGCTGTGGCGCTCTCGTCATCGTCCCCTCGGCGGCGACGTCGATTTCCCCAGCCCCGAGTCGTCTAGGTTGGGGGTCACTGACCCGATGGGCGTCATCCAGACTCCGTCCGCCCCCGCGCTCCTCTCCCTCCTCAGCCTTGCATCCCCTTCGCTCCTCCGGTAGGGTCCCTCTGAATGAATGTTCGGATGCCCCCCTTGGTCCTTGGCCTCCCGGGCTCTCGCGCCCCTTCCCGCAGGGGCAGGCACCTGATCCGACTGCGGCGGCTTCTTCCTCTTCGAGTCGCAGGGGGTTCGCGGGGAGGATGGCGAAGCCGCCGCTCCCCGGGCTGAGGGAGTCCCCAGAGGACAAGCAGCAGTCGCCAGACGCGGCGCCTGCGTTCAAGAAGCGCAGCCTCGCCGAGCGCATGGCTGCGCGCAAGGCCCGCCGCTAGGCCTCCAGGCGAGATGCAGGGCGCGCGGCGCCTGCGCAGGCCCCAGGGCGAGGTGGGGGAAGAGGATGAGGAGGAGGTTCCTCCTCCTCCTCCATTTCCTCCTCCTCCTCCTCGTCATCCTCTTCCCCCTCCCCCCCCCCCCCTTTCTCTTCCCCCTCCTCGGGGAAGAGGTGGAAGAGGAAGAGGGTCGGAGGAGGGGATTTGGATGGGGTTTGGAGAAGGAGGAGCAAGAGGAGGAGGGGCATGGCGTGGAGGAGGAGGAGAAGGAAGAGGAACGGGATGATGAGGGGGAGGGGGCCACCTAAGGATAAGCAGGAGGAGGAGGAGGAGGAGGAGGAGGATCTGAGGAGGATCAGGAGGGGATGTAGGAGGATTGACAGGATGAGGACGATGGGAGGCGCGTGCGAGACAAGGATGTGTAACATAGGGGGCAAGGAGGGCTTGCGCCTCACAGCAGGCGGCTGTTTTCCCCTCGGCGGCGATTCGACGCCTCCTCTTTGATGAGCTGCCGAGGGACTGTGCCGCGTTACAACTAGGGTGCGAGAGAGATCAGAGAAAATGAAAAAAAAAGAACCGTCCTACTCGCTGGTGGAAGTCTGGCTCTTGCTCTCCTCGGGGCTTTTGCTGACGTCGGATGTTCTCTCATGCGGCCTTGATTATCCTGTTGTGTCTTGTCATGAAGGCGTCGGAGGCATGGCTTGCGATTTTGTCAGAAATCGATTCCTGCGTTTCGAAGGTTTGTGGTTGTAGACGGCTGCGGTGCGAATTTCAGGGCCGACATTGTTTCTGCATCGCACTTTCCCGTGTGGGCCCGTGTGCATGGTGAGATCAGGCTTCGTTTGTTGAAGGTTGTGCCATATCTGATCCATGGCGTGAAGGTAATCGCGATGCTGTCCTGCGCGTTGCCGCCCACAGGAGATGGATTTAATGAATTATTTATTGATTTAGTGAATTATTCGAATTGTCCAGTTTCTGATAATTTAATTTTCCAGATACTTAATTCATTTTTTCATGATTCGAATTTCTCTAACAAAGGTAGGCTCCAAGGTAGTGGTGCGACCGAACGCAACAACCGAACGATCGACAGGCTCCGCTACCAATATGAAATTATCAAAGCCCACGAAGTCTTTGATGGCAACGAGAATCAGAAACCAGAAAACATCTGAGACGTTTTCACGGCGTGCTCGGTCTGACTCGAGGGCCCTGAAAAGGTTCGGGCCAAAGTGCAATGGTACACCCGCTATGCTACAGCCTTGCTCTGCACTGTCTGCACACTGCAACATAGCATACACACAAGATTTACAGCGTATATCTCACAGGAGGAGACATGGTGGGTTGAGTTGGGCAGGGCGGCAGTGGCGGCGCGGGGAGGGGCACGACGGGGGCAAGAGGGGGGGCGGGAAGAGACGGCACTGGCGCGTGGACGCGCTTCCAGTGTGTGGGGGCAGACGCTGACCTCATGTCGTGGCCGCGACGGCGGCCGGGGAGATACGCGGCGTGCATCGCATGTGGCAGGACAGGGATGGCAGTCCTGATCGCCAGGGCAGACGGCAGTGGCGTCACGACGGTGGGCGGCAGTGGCGGCGCTGTGGCGGGCGGCTGTGGCAGCGTAGCTGGGGGGCAGGAGCGCGCTGTCAGCAGCGAGGGGGGGGGGGGGGGGGGGGGGGGGGGGGCGGCAGCTGCGACATAGGAGGAGCTGGAGGAGTTGGGAGGGGCGGCAGTGGCAGCAGAGGAGGAGGAGGAAGGGGCGACGGTATAGGCGTGGACGGAGACCATGGCAACATGGTGGGAGGGGCGGCCGTGGCAGCGGGGAGGAGTGGAGGAGGGGCGGCAGCGGCTGCAATGGCAGCGTGGTGGGAGGCGCGGAGGGGAGGGGCGGCAGCGGTAACGGTGGCAGCCGGCCCAGTGGCTGCTCAGCGAGATGCGGGGGGCGATGCTGGAGCCCGGCCTCGCGCGCGAGAAGTGCGAGCAGCGGCAGCCGGCCCAGTGGCAGCTCAACGAGATGCGGGTGGCGATGCTGGGGCCCAGTATAATCCGCTACAGCACCCAGGCCAGCGCCTGCGAGGAGGGACAGTGGCAGCCAGCTCGGGCGCTGCTCCGCGAGACGCGGGGGGCGATGCTGGACCCCCTCAACCGCCTCAGCACCCGGACCAACTCCTGCGACAAGGGGCAGCGGCAGCCAGCTCTGGCGCTGCTCTGCGAGATGTTGGGAGCAATGCTGGAGCCCACCATCATCGGCTACAGCGCCCGGATTGGCGCCTGCGAAAAAGCGCAGTGGCAGCCAGCTCTGGCGCTGCTCTGCGATTTGCTGCGAGTGAAGTTTCCAACCCGTCTCCCGATTCCCACGCCCCTCTCCCCTCTCGTCCTTTTGCTTCGCTGCCGCGGCCGGGCGCGCCCGAGCGAGGGCCGGCAGTGGCAACTGGCTCCTGCGCTGCTGTGCGAGATGTTGGGGGTGATGCTGGAACCCACCGTCATCGGCTACAGCGCCCGGATCAACGCTTGCGAGTAGGGGCAGAGGCAGCTTGGTCTGGCGCTGCTCTGCGCGATGTTGGGAGCGATGCTGGAACCCACCACCGTCGGCCACAGCGCCCGGGTCAGCGCCTGCGAGAAGGGGCAGTGGCAGCCAGCTCTGGCGCTGCTCTGCGAGATGATGGGAGCAATGCTGGAGCCCACCATCATCGGCTACAGCGCCCGGGCCGGCGCCTGCGAGAAGGGGCAGTGGCAGCCAGCTCTGGCGCTGCTCGGCGAAACGTTGGGAGTGTAGTCTCCAACCCTTCTCCCGCCCCCCACGTTCCTCTCCCCTCTCGCCCTCCTGCCTCGCTGCCGCGGCCGGGCGCGCCCGAGCGAGGGCCGGCAGTGGCAGCTGGCTGCGGCGCTGCTGTGCGAGATGTTGGGGGCGATGCTGGGGCCCACCACCATCGACCGCCGCAGCGACCGGATCAGCGCCTGCGAGAACGGGCAGCGGCAGCCAGCTCTGGCGCGGCTCTGCGAGAAGTTGGGCGACTTCTGGAGCCCACCATCATCGGCTACAGCGCCCGGATTGGCGCCTGCGAGAAAGCGCAGTGGCAGCCAGCTCTGGCGCTGCTCTGCGATTTGCTGCGAGTGAAGTTTTCAGCCCTTCTCCCGATTCCCTCGCCCCTCTCCCCTCTCGTCCTTTTGCTTCGTTGCCGCGGCCGGGCGCGCCCGAGCGAGGGCCGGCAGTGGCAACTGGCTCCGGCGCTGCTGCGCGAGATGTTGGGGGTGATGCTGGAACCCATCGTCATCGGCTACAGCGCCCGGGTCAACACTTGCGAGAAGGGGCAGAGGCAGCTTGGTCTGGCGCTGCTCTGCGCGATGTTGGGAGTGATGCTGGAACCCACCACCGTCGGCCACAGCGCCCGGATCAGCGCCTGCGAGAAGGGGCAGTGGCAGCCAGCTCTGGCGCTGCTCTGCGAGATGATGGGAGCAATGCTGGAGCCCACCATCATCGGCCACAGCGCCCGGGCCGGCGCCTGCGAGAAGGGGCAGTGGCAGTCAGGTCTGACGCTGCTATGCGAGATGATGGGAGTGAAGCTGGAGCCCCTCATCCGCTACAGCACCGGGGCCAGCGCCTACGAGAAGGGGCAGTGGCAGCCAGCTCTGGCGCTGCTTTGCGAAATGCTGGGACACAGCGCCCGGATCGGCGTCTGCGAGAAGGGGCAGCGGCAGCCAGCTCTGGCGCCGCTCTGCGAGATGTCGGGAGGGCGGCAAAAGCCAATCACCCGCTACAGCGCTGGGATCAGCGCCTGCGAGAAGGGGCAGTGGCAGCCAGCTCTGGCGCTGCTCAGCGAGATGCTGGGAGTGAAGTTGGAACCCATCATCCTCCCGAAGGTGGCGCCCACCAGCCGCTGCAGCACCCGGATCAGCGCCTGCGAGAAGGGGCGGAGGCAGCCAGCGCTGGCGCTGTGCTGCGAGACGGTGGGGGTGTATGCAGTGGCGGCAGTGGCGGCGACAGCGGACGGGCGGGGGCAGTCGCAGCTGACCCCGGCCCGGCTCAGCGAGACGTTGGGAGAGGTGGGAGCGGCAGTGGCAGCATCGTGGGAGAAGAGGGAGGGCCAGGCGGTGTGGACCTGGCGGTCCCTTCCGACGACGACTTATGAAAACAAAAGAACCACGTGCTTCGTGGGCCCATAGCCCGTGCGGTCGGCTGAAATAATCCCACCGACGGTTTTGGCCGCGTTGCCGGCCCGTGGAGAACAGGGTCGACTCGCTGAAGGCGTTTCCCCGCCGCTCCTCCTCATGCTTTACCCAGGCACTTTGCCCGTGCCGAATGCGGGCTGGGACGCAGAGGACGCTGGCCGCGGCCCCTCCACGTGCCCCATCTCTTGAAGCCAGCTATGCGCTTAGTGGCTTCCCCCTTCGTCGCTGTTGGGAACGATCATCACTACATTGGACCCCCATTTGGGCGTGTAGCCCGCGCGGTCGGCTGAGACAAGCCCACCCACGGTTTGAGCCGCATTGCCGGCCCGCGGTGGTCAGGGTCGACCGGCTGAAGGCACCGCCCCATTTGTTCCCCGCTTGCAGTGGATGGCTCTGGCCACGGTTTGTGCCACCTCCTGGGTCCGAGGGGCACTACGCTGCGCCATGGTGCCCGCGGCCACCCGTGGGTTCCCACTCCTGAGGGCGGCTGAAATAGCCCCACCCAGGCTCTGCCCGTGTGAGTGCGCGCCGTGGTGCAGAGGCACTGGCTGAAGGCCCTTCCTTATGCGTCACCTTTCAAGTCTTTGAAGTCTTGACGAGTGCCTATTGGCCTCCCCCCCATCGGTGGCATGGTGAGTGATCGGCGTTCTCGGTGACGTACGCGCACTGGGTGCCACGTTAGTGAGTCCGCCGCGCTTCCACCCCGTTGCGCTCTTTTTCTGCCCCGTCTCCGCTCGCGTTCCCGCTCGCGCCTTCCGGCTCCGCTCCTTTTCTTTGGATGCCGGTCGGTGCTCCACCTGCGGGTCCGGCCTGTATTATGTCTGCCCTTCCGTGGCCGCCTCTCTTCCGCTGGCATCCGCCCAGCGGCTTGTGCTTGGGTCTGCGTGCCCTCCGGCAGGGTTCCGGCCCGGCCCCACCTGCGGGTCTGGCCTGTGTTCGGTGGTTGCCCAATTGTGGCCGCCTCTCTTCCTAATTTGTTTTTCAGGTGCATTTCGCGCGTTCTCGCGCCAATTATCTTGCGCTGTGCCCCAGCCTCGGTCGCGCCGCCCTCAGTGCTTCTCCATGCGGGCCGCGAATCAAAAAAAAAACACCAGTGCATGCTGGCCACCTTCGCTCATCACCACCAGATTGCAGTGGAGCACAATTGCCCCCGGACATGGGCAGGAATGCAGAAGCACGACATCGCCCTGGAGGCCCCCATGCGCGTGCTGGACGCGATTGTCCAGCCGGCGAATGTAGGCCAGCTAAGCAGTGGAGATTGCTCCATTTGCCAGCTGCACCAAGCGTTGACGGGATCAGAGGAGGGGCTAGGCAGTCCGCGCACCATGTCGGACTTGAAGTACATAGTAGGCGGGGTCGCCATGTCCAACCGCCGCCTCGACGAAGACCTCCCGGCCTCACCAACTGCGATGGATGCACCAACACGGGGCTACAGGGAGCAGCCGGCGCCTGGGAGGATGATGACACCCGTCAGCTGCTCGCCCAGAACCGCGCGCAGGCATGCATGAAGGGTAAGAACTGCAGATAGCCCTGTGACATGCGCTGGGCCAGTTCCCCAGAAAGCAAGGGGCTCCACGGTCCTGACCCCGACCAGGCAGTTCCAAGAAGGCCATGCAGCAACGGCTGCAGGAGTACAAGCGCAGGATGGGCGACGAACGAGCGCGCAAGAGAGCTCGGACCCCCCCCCCTCACTGTCCAACCTCCCGCAGGGGTCCGGACGGCCCAACGAGGCCTCGATCCCTACATCCCCGAGTGACCTCGTCATGCGGGTGCCGCGCCCCTTCCAGCCAGCCTGCGCCGGCGCCGCCCTCACACCGCGCAGGCTCACCGACGGCAGGTTTGGTGCAGAAACGCACCGCACTCAAATGTACTCGGCCACGTGCGACACCTGCCCCCCCGGCCCCCCCGCGCTTGAATGGGTGCCCGGCCATCCAGCCCCGGGATGCTTTATACGGCGCCCAGAGGCGGGCGCCAACTGCAACGAGCAGACAGGACACCCGTCGTGGGACGCAATGCCCTTCTTATGGGTCACACGGAAGTGGAGCGCTACATGGGCTTGCAGGAGGTGCCTCGTTCACATTTGGAACATCGCCCCGGGCGTCCTCGACCGAGTACTCGACCGCCACTCCGACGAGGTGTGCCCCGCCACCCCCACTGTGCGACAGGCCACAACCGACTTTCCCGAGGACTGGTGCAGAAACGACATGACGGCGCATTTTCCCCAGCCAGCCAGGCCTCGGGCACAGGCACTGGCACGCTGGTCCCACCAGGCAACGATCAGTCAGCACAGCCCCCCGCTGCCCACGAACAAAGGGCTTCGGCCGACGGAGCCACCACCCCCTACTTCTTTCCCAACCAGCCACCGCCCCCTGCACCCCAGCTGTCTACATACTCCACCCACCGGCTGGCTGGGGAGGAGTCGAGAGCCCCCGTTCGCGCTCTAGTGAGGTACCTGATTGAGTGGAGCCACGCATCTTACACCCTCTGGGAGGCCTATGTGCAGCGACTGCGGAAGAATATAGTGGGCGACGTGACCGACGAAACGGGATGGCCTTTCGAGCAATTGCTGCCCTTCCTGGACTCAATCTACGGAGAGGAGATCCCCAGCAATGGCCACCCCCCAAACATCCCATGGGACGGAAAGAGGGCTGCCGCGGCCAGGGTTGTCACACGCCTGGCGGATAGCAACCCAAAGTACAAGAAGGAATGGGAGCACTACGCCGGCAACCTTGACAACCAGAAAGGGCAGTGCCCCTTCCGTCAGCCAGTACACGTCCTCGCGCAGTTCCTCACGGAGCTGGAGAAGTATCTAGCCAGAGGGGCAATCGAACTCCTCGGCGCCCAACCCCAGGACGCGGCGTCCAGAGGGTCAGAAGAGGAGTCGCCCGCTGCCAGCTGGCTCAACAGTCCCCGGGAGAGGGCGGAACTGCCCACGACCGACCAATGCGCGGAGGATCACGACGCCACCCTGGCCTGCGCCAGCGCCTCCCCCCAGCAACCCGACGCACCTGGCCTGCCCGATGGGCCCCCCGAAGAGGTGCCTCCCTCGCCAGATCACTGGAACGGCGACGGCGACGTGGAAGGCATCGACTGGGATGATGACGCCAAAAAGAAATCCGAGACGGACGACGGCCCGCCAAGCCCACCCCGACCCAGAACAACAGGACGGCTCTGCACACCGGGGTGGCGACGCAGACAGCCCAGCTCACACTTTTCCGACGGCGGCCCAAGGCCCCCCCCTATATGGACCCAGCCCCCCCACAGGGCTGAATCCGAAGCCTGGCCCCCATTTGCGCGGGCGTCAGATCGAGGGGCACCGCGCGACGCATGGAGGAGGGGCGAAGCCCCCCCCTAGTGAGGAACGAACCTGGAACGTTCGCATCGGCGACGGCCGGTCATTCAGACAATCGGGGAGCGAAACAAGCCGCCGACCACCCACAATCGCCGGAGACCGCAACAGAGAACACTCAGCCACGCCGCCCCGCAGCTCACCCAGGCAGCGCCGCAGCTCACAGGTATGGCGGCGCGACGCACGGACAGCAGCTATCCCACCGGCGCGCCGAGACGACCCCATGGGTGGCCCCCCCCATGTACCTGAGACCCATCGGCGAGGCAGACGTCACAAGGGGCGAGCCTGCACCAGAAAAGATCACGCGAATGCAGAAGATGCTGGGGGCTGCTTTCAATGGGGCGTGGAGCGCCTGGGCCAGAAAGGCGGCCCACAAGCAAGGGAGCTCCTGGGTCAACATCAAGTCTGACCCCTGGCGAAACACGCCACAGCAGTGCGCCGACTTCCTCCAGGCATGGAGCACGGTGGGATACGACGCCTACGAAAAGAACAGTGAATACCAGCTCCACGTCGACTGGCCAAACGGCATGGAGAAGCAGCGTAAGCACGCGCAACGCGACAATAGAGCACGCGCAGTGGACCAGTGGAACCCCCCATCGGAAGCGGAGGCAAACACCCGTGGACCGATGAGGGCCAAGAGGCTGCAGAGAACCCCCCGTATGCCTCCGAGGGCAGAGCCGCACGGACAGGGGCATCTGGATCTGCAGCCCCCTGTCGTTCTTGGCAGTCGTGGGGCGCGTGGGAGCACCAGCGAGACACTTGGACCGACGCAGACTGGAAGGCCAGGGGGAAGCGGTCTTCCCCCAGAGGAGGTACCCAGTACGCAGACACGCGTCAGCGCGGGTGGGACATCGACCCCAAGTGATCGCGACAAGGCCTTGACGCTGACGCCCAAGAACCCCCCCCCCCCCAGGTCGGAGGGGTCTGCCCGCCCGCTCAGGGCCCCTTCGAGGGCGTGCCTCACGCCCCCCCCCCCCCACCTGCTTACTGGGTCCCACCCCGGGTCCCGGGAAGCATGCCCCGCGTAGCCTATCTGCGGCTCAAGCCTTTCTTCACCCAACCATGTCAATTCTCAGAGTTGCCACTCAGACTGTCATGGAGCGCAGCGCTTGCTTTTGGGGCAATGACGACCTGGGGCAACTGGGGACAGCCTCCCCCGCCCTCTACAAGGTGGTCTCCATCGCGTTGACCTTGTGGGCTATTTGGGACCCACCGTTCCAGGCGGTGCCCGCTGGGTCGGCAGCCCCATGGCCCTCTACCGACCCTTCACTGCGCACAGCGATGCAGGGGAGAAGGACTGAGGAACGAGGCGTGTCTGTCCCCAACAGTCCTGCCTCCCTCGTGGGCGCCCCCCACGGGCAGGGATTGGTTTCACCGCAGCGCCAGGCCTCGGCCTTAATGCCCCCGTGCCACCTCTTTTGGGGCTGAGGTGCACCAGTGCCCATGCGCTGTACACTAGACAGCCCGCGCTGGTCTCGTGGCACTCTTCGCACGGCGGGCGGTGGCTGAAATATCCCACCCCCAGTGCACCGGGGATGGTGGCCATAGGCCCACCCCACGCGCTCCACCTGACTCCAACGCGCTGCACCTCACGCGCCCCCCCCCCCCGACGACGCTGCCCTGCAGCTGGGACATAGCGTTCCCCAGCATGATCAGGCGCCTTGTTCCCCCCGCGACCGAGGTCCCACCGCGTCGCGCTGTGTGATCATAGCGGCCTAGGTCTTGCTGTATTTGCCATGGTGTCGCCTCCCCCTCCTCCTCCTATCATTCACGTGCTTTTGCGGCTATCGGCTGCGTCTCCTCATCCCCCCTCTCCTCCTCCTGCGGTTTCGGCCGCGCGCGAGTTCCCCCCTACCGAGGCTCTTCGAGCACTTGGGTCTATGCACCACCTGGCGGCTCTCTTGCAGAGCTCCGAGGGGAGGTCGGGCCGCGCTGCCGCCCCGCGTTGTTCTGACAACTCGGGCCTCTGCTTGCCCCGGCACCGCCGGGGGCCGGACCTGGGGTGAGTGCGGCGCGGCAAGTGGCACACCCTTTGCGCGACTGTCGACGTCCCCCTTCTGGTCCACCACGGCCCCCGGTTGACGCGCGCCGCTTGGTTGCCCCGTCCGCCGCGATGGATGAGCTGCCTGCGTTGTTCGCCGACGACGTGGTCCACCCGTGGGCGGGAGCCTCCATCGTGCTCTTGGTACTGCACAAGTGGTTCATCCTTTGACAGTATTCATGCTCTCCTACGAGTTGGACCGTGGTGTTGGGCCACGCCTGCTGCTGTTCCCCCGACACTCCGGGTCAGGCAGTCCAGGTTCGGACTCCGCGGCTGCGTCGACGTCAGTGCAATGGTCGATGGCTCACGTCGGATCGCGCCCACGAGTCCATGTGAGTGAGGCTTACCCGGCCACCCCTCTTCTGCCCGCGCCTTCCCCGCTCTCTTGCCTCCTAGTGGTGTGCGGTGCGGCCGCGCGTGCTGCCCTGCCACTTGGCTGATCGGCCCTAGCCTGCGCTCTCTGGAGTGTACGGTTTGAGCTGGCGCCACTGTGCGACTTCTCACCGTCTACTCCAGTCTGGTGCTTGCGTCCCCGTTCTCGGGTCGCTTGCGTCGTAATGGGGGGCATTTTGCCTCTTGCAGGTGCACTTGTTGCGTCGGCCTGGGCGCCTTCGTAACCAATTATCTCGCCTGTGCCCCAGACGTGCTTGCCCCGCCTCTTGGACTCTTCCTTGGGGCCGCCAATCACAAAAAAGTATGCCCACCAGTCTGGATGTCGCCAGTCTGGAGGAGCAGCGCGGCCTCTGCGCCTTTCGCCACGCGACCAGCATCTTACTGGGATACCTCGCTGACGTGGACCCCGCGGCCCTAGCTGTCGGCGCCATCAACTCCCTGGCGCAGCAGGACCAGGTCCAGACCGTCATCAGTGCAGCAGCGGCAGGGAATTTCCCCGCAGCATACTGGCTGGACAGACGCGGCGATGCAGCAGAGGCCTCCCCAATTGGGAAAACCCTGGGACAGGAGACGCAACAGGACAACGCCCGCAGGCTGGCGCGCGAGGCCCCCGGCAATGAGGGAACAAAGGTCGCGCCCCAGACCCAAGCCACAACGGTTGAGCAGGACAGCGCCGGGCAGGCCTGCAAGACAGAGACTGAGCCGCGGGAGCCCAGGAGCCCCGTGTCGCCAGACTGGGGCGAGAACCCAGGGACCGCAGCCGCAACGGCTAAGGACAGAAGTCCGAGCGGGACCCCCGAACCTGCTGCCACGGAGGACGATGGCGACGACCCCTTCGGTGCATTTTCAGCGGCGCCCCCCAGCGGCTCCCCGTGGTCGCCCTGCGCGCAGACCATCGATAAGAACGCAGCCAGGGAACTCCAAAGGGCCAGGGGCGACGCCGCACCGGCCAGCGCATCGCCCTGGGACCGCGTGGGGGCCAGAGCAGACCGCGAGCCCACCCCGCCTCCCTGGTGCCAAGGACGCGACCGCCCAGTCTCCGAAGACACAGGGGACGGGGAAGGGCGCGCCGCCAAGTCACCAAGGTGGAACCCAGCGCGACGGGAGCCGAGCAAGGAACCCTGGAAGGACACCAGCGCCGACAGGCGGATGTACGAAGACCTCCGTGACCCCCTGGGCGGCGGTCCCATGTGCAAATGCTCCCTGGCAGTCGCGAGCCTGGACAAAGATGAAGCCATGCAGGCCGAAATCGCGCGCCTGCAAAAGACGTTAGGAGGCGCCTCCAACGCTATATGGCACGCGTGGTCCAAGCGCGCGGCTCTGGACCAGGGCGCCAAGCGACAAGAGCAACCCCCTACTCAACACACCCGAGACTTGCTCGGACTTCAGGGAAGCCTGGGGTCGAGCTGGCTACGACGCGTACCGGATTGCCGCAAGCGCATGAAGTTCTCCGAGCGGCGCAGCGCCCTCGCGCAGGCCCCCCGTGCATCTGGCAGCCGCGACACGCCGGCACCCTGGTCAGCAGGCGCCCGCAGGGGCGGGGGCGAGCCGCGGCGCAGGCCCCCTGGGCAGCCGGCAGTCCATCGGGAGCCCCCGACCACTGGCGAGGCTGGCAAGGCTGGTCCTCATGGGGACGTCACGACACGCCATGGACAGACTCCGAATGGAAAGTGGGAGGCAAGCGATTCTCTCCACGCGACGACCACCGCGGCGCCGAAAAACGAGGCAGCTGGTGGGCCAAGAGCGACTCCGCAGCCTAAGGATGACTGGCTTCCGCCATCGGATAGCAGGCCGTGGCGGACGCAGGCGCTCGCACTCACCGTCCAGGTGCGCCCGCCACCTCTGCGACGGCTCCGGGGTTCCCCGCCGCCGCCTGCCATGCTCGCTGGCCCCGACTGGGCCCGTTTTACCTCGCTGCGCCCGGCCCAGGCCGTCATGCCCGGGGCCGCCCTCCGCTGGGGCTGGCCCCCCCCCCTTCTCCCCGGCGCAGCTTACCTAGACGGCCTCCGCTGGTTAGAGGCGCGTGGGCAGCGCGCGCTCCGCCGCCCACCCGCCACTTCTTTCGGGCGCGCCGTCGGGCCCCCCCCCCTCCTCGGGCGCCCGACGCTCCCCCCCCCCCCCCCCTTGCGCCCCTGAGTCGCGATTGGCTCGCGTCTGTAGAGGCCTCGGCCACCCTGGGAACGGCTGCCCCGAGATGGCAGACGGCCCCCGCGGCGCCCCGGACTGGAGCGGGGCCGTCCCAGCTACCCTTCCCTCCAGACAGGACGCATGCTCGGGCGAGGCCCAGCGCGGGTTTCAGTTTTGGTGCGCCACAGGCGCATGGTTGGATCAGTCTGCCACTTGGACAGGGCGGCCGCGTAGCAAGAGAAAATCAGCTCCGCGCCGTTGCCGTCGTGCACTCTGAGACGGAGAGGCGAGGCAGCCGTTGGGAGGCCGCCCATTCTTCGCTGCGGCAGGTACGGCCCTCCCTGGGCCATCTCCTATATGAGCAGTCGTTAGCTGCACCCCTGGTATCCCCGGCGCGCTGGCAGGCGCCGCTCGACTTGCAATGCCGGCGGGCCGACGGTACCGGTTGCAACAGACCCATAGCAGGCAGCGCCTACCTTGGGGATGCCCCGCCATCTAATCGCCCCCTCCGTGGACGCTCCGTCTTCTACCAAACCCTGAGCAGCCGTTAGCTGCATCCCTGGAGTTCGGGCCCGGGCTTTGGCCCCCCCGCCGTCCCCCTGCATCGCCGGGTGTCCCTGGTGCGCCCCTCCGCGTGGATGGCCGGCGATGTCTGTCCCCGCCGCCCCTCCCCTCAGATCCCTCCCGTGCAGGGCGGGCTGCTGGGTTTACGTGCCCCCGGATCAACGGGGGTGATCGTCCTCTGTGCGGCTCCTCACTGGACTTTTCTGCCACGCCGGCGATGTTTATCCCCGCCAGCCTGGCCTGTCACACTCAGTGCGACGCTCACCACGTTCTGACAGCTGGTGAGTGGGGCCAGGCCCTCAGGGTTCGCCACAGGCCGGCGCCCCACGTGCTCGGGATGGTGGGCCCCGGGAGCCCCGTGGTCGCTTCGGATTGGTTCAGCCTTCCGTCTCACACCGCGCTTCCCTTGGACCCGTCCCAGCCATTCAGGCAGGTCTTCGACGTCACCTCGGCTGCTTAGCCCACCTGGCTTGCATACGCCGTTGGTACGGACCTGGACTTGGCGCCCCGCTGGCGACTCGTTCATTTTTCACCTCGCCTTTGCACCCACCAGGCGTGTGAGGGGTGTGGGCATCAGCTCGCTTACGTCCTCGCTTTCACTGTGTGGTTCACGCCGCACGGCGTACATTGAATTCTCTGGCATTTTGCCAGGATTGCACGTTGCCCGAGCTTCCCTGGGTGCCTTCAGCCAGTCAGCCCTCGCCGTGCGGCTAAGCAGCTGCCTTGTGAGTTGACCGGGCTGGGCTGCGTCGCGCCTAGCAGCTAATTAGGACTGTTTCCGCGCCCCGGACAGCTTCTCTTTCCGCCTGCGCCTTCGCTTGCGGACGCGACCGAAAAAATATCCCCACTAGCCCATCCATAAAGGATGTCCAGGCGAATTGAGAGGTGATCAGGGAAGTACGGGAGCAAAGAGTGGGACGGCCGAGCCGTGAGAAGTAAAGAGGGGGGGGGCGAAGGAGAAAATTGGAGGGATGGGTGAGGGAGTAGGGAGAAGGAGGATTAATAATATATGGATGAGGAGGAGGAGGAGGAGGAGGAGGAGGAGGAGGAGGAGGAGGAGGAGGAGGAGGAGGAGGAGGAGGAGGAGGGAGGAGGAGGAGGAGGAGGGGGAGGAGGAGGAGGAGGGAGGAGGAGGAGGAGGAGGGAGGAGGAGGAGGAGGAGGAGGAGGAGGAGGGAGGAGGAGGAGGAGGAGGAGGAGGAGGAGGAGGAGGAGGGGGGGGGAGGAGGGAGGGGGAGGGGAGGAGGAGGCTGGGGGAGGAGGAGGAGGAGGAGGAGGAGGAGGAGGAGGAGGAGGAGGAGGAGGAGGAGGAGGAGGACAGCAAGCAAAACGGCCAGAGGTCTCTTGGATGCTTCTCGTGGTTGTTTGGGGTATGTCTTGGGCGTCTTGGGACATCTTGGGGGTCTCTTGGCGGTCGTGGGGGGCTCTTCGGCGTCTTGGGTGCCTCGGGGGGGGCTCTTGGGGCCGCGTGGGATCCTTTCGGGGGCCTCCTGTGGGCCTTTTGGCGACCTCTTGGGGCCATCTTTGGGCCATCCTGGGACCTCGTGGGGCCTCCTGGGCGCTTCTTGGGGCCATTTTGGAGGCCATCGATCAAAGAAAGGGATGGTCACATTTCGCGTCCCCCGCCCCCCCCCCAAGAGGCTAAAGTGGGGACGGCACCCTCGTAAAACCAATGAGTTTGGCTTCTTCGCCGAGGCCGTTTTGGACGTTCCGACACCTCGCGGAACACCCTGTCCAGGTCCAGGGGGGGGAGCCAGGGGAGGGGTCAAGACGCCCTCCTCGCCCGCAAGCCGTCTCGCTCACTCCCACCCGCCCTCCCAACACATACGTAGCACCCGAGCCTGACCCGAACCGCAGCATCTGCAGCAGTCGTCTTTGGATGGGCAGCTACTAGGGGCGAATCCGCCGCCGCCGCTGCCGCGCCGCCGCCGCCGCCGCCGCCGCCGCTGTCCGCCGCCGCCGCCGCCACCGCGCCGCCCGACGCCGCCGCCGCCCACGCTGCCAGATCGCCGTCGCCGCTGCTGCCGCCACCGCTGCCGCCGCCGCCGCCACCGCCGCCGCCGCCCCCGCCGCCGCCGCCGCCCCCGCCGACGCCACCGCCGCAGCCGCCGCAGCCGCCGCAGCCGCCGCCGCCGCCAAGTGTACTCTGTATTGTTTTGTTGACAGGGATGGCGGGGGGAGGCCTCATCGGGTTCGTTGCGCATGCTTTGATTTTGGAGACCGGGTGTGTTTTGTATTGTTTTTTACAATGGATGGTGCGGGCAGAGTGTGTTTTGTATTGCTTTTTTATGAAAGGGATGGTTGGGGGGTGCCCGCATGGACCTGGGTTGGCTCCCAATCGCCTGGGGGAGGGGGTGTCTACTAATAGGGAACAGTGATAAACCTTTCCCCGAAGGGGAAGAAGGAGGGGTGGAAGAGGAACCTCCTTAAACCACCGACGCCCAGAGGGCTGGTGGGATTCATATTCTGATGATTTTGTTGAACTCGCTGATGCATTTTGAACCTGCCTCCGTATGCTGTGCACTGAGGGTTCCCACACAATTTCGGACATGTGGCAAATCCCATTGGTTTCTCGACCCTGACCCTGCTGATCTGCGGGGGGGGGCCGTCGAATTTCAGACATGTGGCAACTCCCGCTGGTTTTTCGACTCTAACCCCGCCGATCTGCGTGATGGAGCGCCGCCGATGTTTATGAATGTTGCCTCGGGGATGCGATATAGCATAATTCACGATGGATAGGGCTTCGGAAACGCGAGTATTCCGTACATTACGAGGGTTTATGGCTTCCTGGCTGAGACTTTAGATTAATATACGAGGATTCATGATTTGGGGAACGCGAATGTAATACACTTCTCATTAATTTACACAGGGCGTATGGCTTCGGAGACGCGAGTGTAATATTATGTGTGAGGGTTTATGGTTTCGGATGTTAGAAAAACGCGTAATGTACGACGGTCTGTGGCTTTTAGGTCGCACGTCTAGCGTAAGTTCCGCAGGTTTATGGCTCCGGAGACGCGTCTATGCCATACTTTAACAATGGTTTATGGCTTCGGACACGCGATTATCGCGTACTTTACGAGGGGGTATGGTTTCGGTGTCGTAACAGTTGTGCTATTTTCGCAGGTTTATGGCTTCGGAGACGCGAGTATTTTGTAATTTACATGTGTTTATGGTTTCGAATACGCGAATATAGTGTGATTTGCGATGGGTTCGGCCTTCGGGGACGCGACGATTAGATACTTTCCTATGGTTTAGTACTCTGGGAACGCACATCTTATATGATTTGCACGGGTTTATGGCTTCGGATTCGCCAGTATTGTATACTTTGCCAGGGTGTATGGCTTCGGGGTCGCGAACCATGCGTGATTTGTGAGCGTTTGTTGCCTCGGGGACGCACGTATTGCGTAATTCCAAGAGGGTTTATGGCTTCGGTAACACGAAGATGGCGTATTTTGCGAGGCTTTGTGGCTTCGGGGACGCGAATATTGCGTACTTCGCGAGGGTTTATGGCCTCGGGGGCTAGACTATTGCGTACTTCTCGAGGGTGTATGGCTTCGGGGGGCGCGAATCTCATGTATTGTTACGTGTCCCCCGCCCCCGCCCCCAGAAATTTGGCCCAATGGTTTTGGATGCGAAAACGGCACAATGAGGAAGACAAGGGGGAGGAGGAGGTGGAGGAGGATGAGGTGGAAAAGGGGGAGGAGAGGGGGAGGTGGAAAAGGAGGATGATGATGATGATGAGGAGGAGGAGGAGGAGGAGGAGGGGAAGGAGGAGGAGGAGGAGGAGGAGGAGGAGAAAGAGGACGGCCTCCGCGGCTTGTTGCGAGTCCCACAACGCTTCCAGTTCCTGCTGTTGCCGACATTAAATTCAGAGACTTCCGCCATCCCGCCATGCGGCCGCCCCTGGCGCACCGTGGTGCTTTCAAGCGCAGCGTCTCTGTAGTGTACGTGCGCAGTGCTGTGTTGCACGCATGCATTGGACAGTGTCGCGTACACAGGGAGTGGCACGCAGGCATTGGGCATTGTCGTGTGCACAAGGACTGTGGTCCACACAGGCGATTCATGTGCTGGTGGCGCGGACCCACCCTGGCGGGTGCACGCCGCGGCCGCCTTTACCGTTACCCCCCCGACCGCGCCCCCACCTTTGGAGGTAATTCGTGCGACCTCTAATGGTTTAACATCTATATCCGTAAGGGCTTCGCCCCATGCCGCCGGCCCCCTGTGTCGGATCACGGGAGATGCAAAAGCTAAGTCATGAGGTATGGGCGCCGCCTTGAAGCAGTGTCGGGACCTGTTTGATTTTCGACCCTGACCTTGCGAATCGAAGTGAGGGGTGCCACCGAATTTCAAACATGTAGCAAATCCCTCGTGTCTTTGGACCCTGACCCTACGGATCTGCGTGAGGGGTGCCGCCGAATTTCAAACATGTGGCAAATCCCTTGTGTTTTTGGACCCTCCGCCGATCTGCGTGAGGGGTGCAATCGAATGTCAGAAATGTTTCAATCCCCTGTGTTTTTGGACCCTGACCCTGCCGATCTGCGTGAGAGGTGTCACCGAATTTCAGAAGTGTAGCAAATCCTTTTTGTTTTTGCACCCTGACCCCGCCGATCTGCGTGAGGGGTGCCACCGAATGTCAGAAATGTAGCAATCCCCATGTGTTTTTGCACCCTGACCCCGCGGATCTGCGTGAGGGGTGCCAGCAAATTTCAGAAATGTGGCAACTCCCATGTGTATTTGCACCCTGACCCCGCCGATCTGCGTGAGGGGTGCCAGCAAATTTCAGACATGTGGCAAATCCTATGTGTATTTGCACCCTGACCCCGCCGATCTGCGTGAGGGGTGCCAGATAATTTCAGAAATGTAACAAATACTTCGTGTTTTTGGACCCTGACCCCGCCGATCTGCGTGAGACTTGTGAACTTTTACCCACCCCAGCAATTCAGACAACACGCTCAGGGCGTGCTAAACCTGCCCGTTTGGGCCTCCCCCCCCTCGCGCGGTCCATCGACAAGGAACAGTAAGCAGCAAGAACCAGAACTGTAACAGTGGAAATTGGAAGCTGCAACTAGTACAGGAAACTGCGAACCTTCGGCCTACAGCCTGGTGGCCCCACAAGGGGGCCGGCGGATCTCTCATGCGCGGTCGGCATGCCAATTCAGATGTCCGCTGGGGAAGACTGTCCACGCGTGTCGTGTCCGCAGGTGTTCATTGCCGGCTTGGCCGCACTGGGGCGCGCTGGGGCGCAGGTGTTCATTGCCGGCTTGTCCGCAGGCGCGCTGGGGCGCTCCAGACCTGCGACTGGCGACCGAGCTTGAGTGGCGACGCCGCGCTCTGGCCATCCGCGGTGTGTATCACTGCTGGGCCCGCTGCGCGGTCGCGCGATGGTCGTTCGATCGCAACCCCTTGTGGCCCAAGCTCCGGGAACTCGTGTGACAATCGTAGTGCTGTTTTCGTTTTTCTTCTGTGTTTCAACATCCTTCTTGCCCGCCACGCTACTAGGCGCACGGGACGCCCATTGGAAATGAGGGTACCTAGAGGGATATGTCTGTTAGTTCTGCTCGTTCGTCTGTCTTCTATTCCCCCTCCTCCATCAGTGGTCGCCAGCAATCGGCGAACATTCGCAGACGGCTATTCGAGGATTCGCTCGGTGGCTGGCACACGGGAGTTGCCTGTTCGCCTGTTCTTTGTTTGTGTCTTCTTCCTCCGTGTGTTCGTTGTTTGTCTCCCTCCCCGACCTCCATCCTCTACTTTCTTGGGCGTCCAGTGCGATCTTCGATCCAGGGCGTTGGGCGAGAGAGGGCGTTGGGCGAGAGAATTCTTGAGCCTGTCACCTCGCCGCGTCCTCTCCTTGTTCTTCCTTGGTCCTCCCGCTCTTCGCCTGGAATCCGTGGTTGATGAGTTTCCAGTGTTGGATGGGCATGGGAGCTGCCTTGTCCACCCAACGCTCTCAGGCTCATTGTCTTCGCCGCAATCATGAATTTGCTGTGAGCGTCTGTCAATCTCTTCCTCCCTCCCTCTTCCTTTGTCCACTGTCCAGAGGCAGCTCAAACAGCAGCTCTGGCGCGTAGTAAACTCTCAATCGTCGGCATCTGAATCGTGCCAGAAGCACCTGTCATCTTAGCTGTTCTGTCCTCCGTTCCCTCTGCTCCACTGGCTCAGCTGGATCCCTCTCCCTGGCCCAGCTTAACGAGCAGCGCGCTAGAGCCTGCCACCTGCGTACCGAATTGGTCAATGCTGAGGCTGCACACGGCGACTTGGTACGACAGTTTCACCAGGAACAGCTTTTGCCTGCCGATGTTCTTGCAGCACCCTGGCTCTGTATGGACACGCTCCTGGACGAGGATAAGCTGGCAGATGTCTTCGGCGATATCGAAACTTCGGCTTTCCAAGTGACGAGGCGGATATGGCCCCGGAGGACGCTGCAGAGCTCAAGTCGCGCATGGACCAGCTCGAGGAAGGTTTCAGCGGCTTGGCCAAATCGCTCTTCTCGGAGGCCTGGGAACAAATCGAGCACATCAAGGAGGAGCATGCGGCGCACGCGACCCGGATGGCTGCCAAAAAGCGTCGTGTCGACACCGACGGCGTTGCCTCGGCGGCTCCAGGAGAACCAGCTGCAGCCCCGGCTTCGAGGCTGGCGCCGGCGCTGCGGCAATGGCGGCAGCCGAGCCCTCCGGTGGAGCACCAGCTACTTCGGCATCTCTCCGGGCGTGCGCTGACGCCATCGCAGGACCAGCTTCTGAGCCACGCCCCCCTGGAGGCACAGTTTCTGCCTAGGCCAGTGGAGACCCGCCCTTGGCCCGCCCTGCCCATCGGAGGCTCTATTTTGGCGTACCTGCTGAGCGGGCTGCTGGGGCCATCGATCGAGCTGGGTTCCTGTTTCCTCCAGCGGGTTGTGTTTTTTGATTGTTATGTTCGCGATGTTTGTTCCTCCTCCTCTCCCTCCTCCTCTCTCTCCTCATCCTCCTTTCGCCTCGAAGCCGTCTCGCCCAAGCAGTTTTCACTGTGGCGCAAGGCGCAAGCGAGGACTCCAGCTCGCTCCCTTGCGAGCCGCTGGTGTAAGTCATGTGCAGCAGCCTCAGTCCCATGCTCAGTGGCGGTCGTTGCTAGCTCGCTCTCTCGATACTGTTGATTCGTGCTCTCGATCTGTCAACCAAGATCCAGTCAGTTTCTTTCGCCATTCGAGTTTTTCGGGCCAGGCGCCCATCGATTTCCCTCGGCCGCAGTCTTTCTATCCTGTGATGTCTTTCGGGAAGTCAGCTGCGCATCGATGTGCCTTGATTCAGCCTCCTCTTCAGTCTCCGTTAGTGCCTCTTGCCTGTGCTTCGGGGTCTGAGGGAGGCTCTGGGCTGGATAGCCCTGCCTCGCCCCAGTCATGTAGTTCGAGTGGCAATGTGAATCTGAGATCTCAGAACGCGGGGCCTGGAGTGGACACCCCGGTCCCGCTCTCGTAGCAGGCCGTCGCGGGCGGCGTCTCTAGCACGCAGGTTTCGCCTTCTTCTCTCGATGCGGTAGCGCTCAAGGTCCGCACCATGAATGCGAACTCTTGGGGAAGGATGAAGGTGTTATTGGAAGACCTGCAAGCCCATCTAGTGCTCGTGCAAGAGCACCGGCTGTTCCTCCCGACGACATCGACCGGGCAAGCGCTTGATGCATCAAGCGAGGCCGGAAGTCGTTCTGGGCCCCAGCGGTCCCCACCCACGCTCAGGACACTTGCGGAGGGGTTGCGATACTGGTCCGATCTTGGCTCGGGTGCACTGAGGTCCCAGGAGCGATCACTACCCCTGGGCGTTGTATCATCGGCTCTGTCGAGGTCCCTGGCGCCCCCCCGATCATGTGCGCGTCGGCGTATCTTCACAATTCGGAGGGGCCCTCGGATGCCAACCTCAACCTTTTAGCCCGTCTGGGGACTCAGCTGTCTTCGATTCACCAGCCATGGTTGGTTGGGGCTGATTGCAATTTCGTGCCAGCGGAGTTGGCTTCCTCGAGCTTTGTTTCAGAATTGCGCGGCCGCTTAATCTTTCCCTCGGTCGCTACTCATTACCCTGCTGGCCCCCCGACGACGTTTGATTATCTAGTGTGTTCTGGGGGCCTGGCTGAGGGTATCAAGTCGGTCGACACGATGTTGGACAACGATCTCTCTCCCCATCGGCCCGTGGAGCTCGTCTTCCACACCCGTTTGGCCATGCTCCAGGGCTTTTGCTTCCGTCGGCCCCCTCCCTTGCCCTGCACTTCTGTTTTCGGCCCCGCCCCGAAAGACTCGTGCTGGGAAGGTGAGAAGACGCCAGCCGATGCTGCTCTCAACAGGGTCACTGCGGGAGACTTCTGGGGTGCGTTCCGTTAAGAGTGCCTCGCATTTCGCTTTGATTCTGCGTCGCCAGTGCTCTCCTTCGGACCTGGTCCCCATGAGCTAGAAAGAAAGAACAAAGGTTTACTCCGACCACGCTGGGCCCAGACCTCATTGCCATGTTTGGCGTCTCCCCCCGAGGCTTCGGACTCGGGGGGTCGGCCCCCAGTTGGTTTGGACGTCCATCCTTCATCAAGATGTGCAGGCCAGATACCCTGAACACTGGGCCATCCTGTGGCTTGGGCAGCATCTTCGGGCCTTCATTCACGCCACTCGGGCTGATCCTTGGTCCACTTCGCCGCAGAAGTTGGACACTCTGCTCCAGGCGCGCCCGTCTGCGATTGCGTCGGCGCGCGCAGACTACACGCCCCGCTTTGAGCAAGTGGCTCGAGTTGTCTCCTCTCTTGCCTCCTCCTCCTCCTCCTCCTCCTCCTCCTCCTCTCTCTCTCCTCCTCGTCCTCCTCCTCCTCCTCCTCCTCCTCCTCCTCCTCCCCTCCTCCTACGCCAGGGGACGTCGAGACCCTTGCCGGCCTCTATGCTAAGGTCTTGGACGCTGTCAAGGCCGCCGACGGCAAGTACGCTGCCAAGAGCAGGGTGGATTGGTCGGCGTGGTTGCACGTTGGATTGGCTTGGGGAGCCAGGAGAGTGCACAATTGTATCAAGGATGCCGCTCCCCGGAGCCCCTCCTCCACCCGCTCCTCCGACGGGTGCATCCTTAGTGATCCTCTCTTCCCTCCTGCAGTCGGAAGGGGACAGGTTCACTGCCCGCTCGGGTCAAGGAGTGGGGGCTCAGCCGGACGGGATGTTGTTTGACCCTCTCCCTCGTCTTACCGCGGATGATATTCGGAGTATTTCGAAGTCCTATCGAGAGGCTTCGGCGGTGTTTGATGGCTTCATTGCCGCCACTTCTCCTTTCTTTCGGGCAGTGCGCTCGAAGTGCTCAGCTCGATTCTTTCCCTGATGGAGGCTGTTGGGTGCCTCCCTCCCCAGATATCCGTGGTTCTTGATTTCCTTCCCAAGCAGGCTGGCGGCTACAGACCGATTGGGGTGTTCTGCTCTTGGTTTAGGGTCTGGGGCCGCTGCAGGCGCCCCATGGCCGTGGACTGGGAGCAGGAAAACCTCAGGAGGTATTGGGTTGCTGGCCTAGTTAGGGGTGCGACTGACGTGGTGTGGCGTCAGGTTCTCGCTGCCGAGAGCGGGCTGGCCAGAGGGAGGCCCTCATGTAGCGTGCTCTTTGACCTCCGGAAACTCCTGCGAGCAGCCTGTCTGAATTGGCCGCGAGATGCATGAAGCATTGTTTTCCTTTCATCATCGCTCGCTTGTGCATTTATGCTTATCGATGCGACAGATTTCTGTATCTTGGACGCTATCTGGCGGGCCTTCCTTCTCCATCAATGGCGTCATTGCCGGGTGCTCCGTGGCGACTTCGTGCATTCGGGTTTTGTAGCCAGGACGGTTATGGTTATCCTAATCTTCGTCGCAATCTCGACCTCGACGTCTACATTGATGATCAACGGCTGTCGTGCACCGACCTGCCCCATCGGGTGGCCAAGGCGGTCGTCAGCGGAGCCCGGCAGCGACTGTCGATGGTCGAGCGTGTTTTCGATTGTCTTTTCGCTTTGGAAAGAAATTGCTGTTGCGGCGTCCTCTAAGGAGCTAGGTATTGGGTACGCATCTGCTCTTGGAGGCAAGTTCACGGACAGTGCGGTCAACCTTGGCATTGACTATACTGCCGGCCGTGCTGTTAGGGTTGCTGGCCAGTCGGCCAAGATGAAAGCTCGATTGGGGAAAGCTGCCCGCTGTTCCCGCCGGCTTAAGAAGCAACATCGTGTGCCCAACAGGTCTGCGGTGCTCAGGATCTTCTCGTCTGGGCCTCTCGCGGGGGCGCCCTACGGACGGGTCCGAGGTCACGGGCACGAGCGATCGAGACCTCGTGCTTCTTCGGCGGAATCTGTTTTCATGTGTCAGGCTGCCCGCAGCCCCGGTCGTTAACCACGGCCGCCATTCTAGATGACGGCCCCACGCGGCGCAGTGTTGTTTCTCCCATCCTCAGCCAGACGGCTGCTTATCAATGGGCCACCCCTTTGCACACCTTGAGGCAGGCTTTGAAGTCGGTGTTCGGAAAGCCCGCCTGCTCATAGAGGCAGGATGTGGGCCCCATCAGCGCCCTGCGCATGTCCTCGGTTCGCCTGTGTGGCGCATGGAAGTCTTTATGACGGTGATTGATGATCGTGGCCTTAGCCTCCCCTTTGGAATCCTCTCCCCGGCCCTCACCAGGATCCTGGTCAAGGAATGCTGGAGAGAGACTCTGGGGAAAAGCGGGGCGTGTTTCCTCGGGTCTGACATCGTCCGCGAGGTTTTACATAGCGAATGATACACGGCCTTACAGAAACCAAGGCTCGGGTTTTATCACCGATTTTTTTTGTTCACTGGGGTCCGGGCCAACTCTCCTGGCTACCTTGTCGAAGATATGTGTCCTTTCTGCGGCTGCCAGGATACCATCTTCTACCGGCTCTGGGAGTGTTCCCATGGGCCTGCTGCCGAGCTTCGCGCTGAGCTAATGGACGCCAACATCATCGAAACAGCTTTGGCAGCCAAGGCGGCCGGTGACGACTTGTTCGTTGTCACGGAGTTCGACGATGGACTTGTTCTTGCGTGTCACCGCGAAGACCGTAAAATCGAATGGGCAACGGCTTGGCGGAGAGCTGTGGTGGGGAAGCCTCTTCGTGGACGGCTCGTGCGCCAGGCAACCCATTCGGGAGCTCAGTAAAGCTGCCAGTAGCGTCAGGATGGTAGACGACGCTGGTGATCACATCACGGAATTTCGTTCCCCTGTCTGGGCTCCGTATCCCAAGACCCCCCAGAGTGCAGAACTGAGCTGCTTCACTTGGGCGAACGGTTCGGAATATGATTGTATGTCTGTATACTCGTTCTGCAAAAATGTGGTCAAGCTAGCGTGTCGTCCTCGGGGTGAGCAGTTGTCGGGAAGCGAGTTTACTCGGGTCCCTTCTTGTTGATGTTCGCAAAGGGTGTTAAACCAGCGCTGTGCTTTTTTAAGGTCGCCGCCCATCGTGATATCGATGAGGTTGGGATTGACGGATCCGAGCGCTGGAAGCGCAGAGGCAATCACCACGCCGACATCAGTTCGAAGCTGGCTGTCGATCTCCACCCGAAGACTCCAACACAGTCGGACATGGCGAACACGCTTGTCGAGCAAGCTCGCGTCACTCTTTCGAGCGCCGCCAACTTCCTTCATCTATGGCCAGACATCGATTTGTCTTCGGCTGAGCAGGTTCCGTACCTTCCTGTTGCCCAGAAGCCTGGGCCTGGCCATCGATGGGAGCGTCGGTCCGGCATCTGGCGTTCTGCCGTCTGCTTGCGTGGCCCATGCGCTTCGGAGCGCCCTGCGCCAGGCGGTGCTATGAGTTTTCGAAGCTCCGCGCTGCCAGGCAGGATTTACTAAAACATTGCACTATTGCGTCTGGTTGTTCGGACAGTTCGGTCCTGTTCATTTGCATTCGGTAAAAGTGCCATTCGAGTGGGGGCCTCGGTTCGGGGATTCGGGGCGCGCTGTTTTCCTCCTCCCCACTGGGCTGCTCGGCATGGGTGGGAGGGTTTGTGCAAGGGCCGCCACCCGCATCATAGCAAACAGAAGCTCGGCGTCACGGTTGAAACGGACAACCTGATAACTTCATGCCCGTGAGAATAAACACTAGGGGATCATAAAGTTCGGGGTTCAGGGAGAGATAATAAAAGTAGCCCAGCAGACCTCAGCATAATCTCGAAGTAAGAGATGATCAAGAGGAGACCAAGCCGAGCACGTTTTGAGACATCCTTGGCGTTTAGTTTTCATAGAAATATCCTCAACAATGGCTCATCTCGCTGGAGACATCCTCGACAAATCCCTTGTTTCGCTTGAGACATCCGCAAACTATTGCTTATTTCGCTTGAGACACAGTCAAACTATTGCTTATTTCGCTTGAGACATCCTCGAAATAATTGTGTGTTTCGCTTGTAACGTCCGCAAAAAGACATAGAGGGAAAGTGTGATCGCTTCGCTTGATGTTGCTATATCAACATCGCTTGATGTTGCTATCTCAACATAGCGTTTCGAGGTGATAATGAAGTTCGGCCTCAGCGCTCGCCGCCCAATTTGAATTTTGTATAGGGCGACGATAATCAACTCTAAACACTGAAGGGGGGGTCCCTTTATTATCATCGGCATGCGGTTACTTCGTTTTTAACACATGATTTGGTTTTCGCCGAGCGGCCCAGTCCCCTTCAACAGGGACGACGGTGGGTCGCTCGTGTTTTTGTTTCTGCTCTGCCGCACTTCCCTCTATTGCAGCATGAGGCTTAGCCTGCAACTAACACCCCTGCAGTCCACGTGGGCGTTGAGCAAGAAAAATCTTTTTTTTTCCCGTCCCGTGACCTTTCAATGTGGTCTCTAGTTTTGTTTGGCGCCGTCGAGCTGCCGACGTGCCTCGACGACCTATGCGAGCTTCTCCGCATTTTGATTTTGAGGATTTCCAGCAACTGTCTTGCTCCTACCCTCTCCCTTTTGTCCCTCTGTCTCTTTCTCGTCTTCCCCTCTCCGTCCCTTCGTCCTCCGTGCCATAGGTGGCGCTCACATTAAAGGGAAACGACTATCTGGTGATGGGTACGCGTGCCACTTCGCAGTCTCATTTCCGATTGTGGCAGCGTCTCTCACGGGATTGTAAATGCGGTCGTGGGGAAATTTCCCAAGCGCGCGTTCTTTATTAGTAGTGAGGCAGGTTCGATGACCATGGAACGAGGAGCGGAGGCACATGGAAATGGACGGATGATGAAGGGAGCATGGCGGGTTGGAGGAGAGATGTTGGACATCTTGAAATAATGGGTTGTTGAAAGAGGTGATTTGGGAGTTGTGTAATGGTGGTTTTCTGGCGCCGACCTCAACGCACATCGCGACATGAACCCAATGTCGCGAGACATTGCCTGGCTTGCGCTGGAAACTCATGCGCGCGTCTCGCGCGCACGCGGTTCTACATACGCAGGGCCATCGGCATCCCATTCTGGCGGCGTTTTGTTGGAGTGCCATAAGGTGTCGCTACATCTGGCCATCCCAAGTCTCAAGCCAGTGGCGGGACCATCGGAGCAGGCCCACGGGGCCCTCATCTCTCCAGCGGAAAGCTTCGTCCGATGACACACGAGTTGGGCGGCGGCCTGTTGCTTCGCGCGAGCGGGCGAAGTCGGCATGCGATTCCTTGCCGTGTTGCGGTGCTGCCGTGGCGCGGTGACGTCGTGTGCCGTGCCGTGCCGTGGTGCCGTGCTGTCGCGCAGTATCGTGGTGCCGTGCCGTCGTGCGCGGGTCGGCTGTGCGCTGGCCTGGCGGTTCCGCTTGGCTGGGGCTGGGTGCAAATACCAGTTCGGCGCCCTGGCCAGGGTGGTGGCCGAGCTTCGCTTGGTGGCTGACGAGGTCGGCCCGTCGCCCTCCCTGGGGTGAGCTTGCTCGGGGCGTGAGCTTTCTGGGCGTCGTGTCCTGGAGGCTTTCATCCCCACAAGACCCGCCCAGCAACGCCATGCATCCTTGTGCCCTGTGCCACCAGAAGGCGCGCACTCACGCCCCGGAGTCACGGGGGACAGAAGGACCTTCTCCAGAATGCCCCCCTCCCCTTCGCCCTGCTGTCACCCATCCGGGAATTCCCCAGCATCCTTGCCCCTTGAATCAAGGTAGGAAAACCACCCAGACCCCACAGTCGGCGTTTTCTAAAAAGGCCCTGGGCGTTAACTAAACAGCCCAGCCCTGTTCGATTCCTTCCTTGGGCGCGTTTGTGCGCGTTCAGTAACGTCTTCGCTTGTCGGGTTCTTGATTACGGGGGTGGAGTTTCTACTCTCTGCTGAAGCCCTCCGCCTCATCCCCTCTCTCTACTTTTCCGCCCTCCCCCGACGGCGGCGACGACGGCCAGCGGAGGCGGCGACGGCAACAGCGACGGCGGGCGGGGCAGGCAGCGCGCGAGCGCGGACACGCCGATGTGCATCGGCAGATGCGACCCGCAGCGGAGCGGGCAGCGCCCCGCCGCTCGTGAGGGGTGGCGCGGGATTCAGGGGCGGTCTGACCGACCCCTAGCAAACCATCCCCTTCCGTGACGTGCCCCTCGCCTCGCCTCCAGGCGTATGTGTGCGGCCGGAGGGAAGCTTGAGAGGCGAGGGTGACGCCACGGAAAGGGATGGTTTGGTAGAGGTCGGTTACGCCGCGCCTGAGGGAGGAAGGTGGCCGAAAGGGGGGGACAATCGCCAGAATTGACAGCTGCGGCTGGGCAGGCGACCCTCGTCCCGAATTCACAACACGCGAGGCGGCACCCGCCGCGGTTGGACAGGAACTGAACTGCTGTCGGACGTCGCCCCAATTCTGGCTCTCCCCATTTCGGTCCTCCTGGCCGTTGGGCAAGAATCGGGGCGGCCGAAAGGCGGGGATACCGGGAAAGTGAGTGCTGCGACAATTGCTGCGTGCAGCTGGTTTGAGTGTGAGTCTGGTGGTCGTTTCGGCGCTCTTCTTCGGCAGAGGGAAACAGGAAAGCGGAACTGGAACTGGAACCAAAACCAAAACGAAAAAGGCCGCAAACAAAGAAACCCAAAGCGGAACCATAACCAGAACCGGAACTGGAACGGGGATCTGGAGGGCCCCCCGACCTAAACAAGAAGAAGAAAGTAACCGGAACCGGAACGGGAACCGTGACTTAGGCTTTGTTTCGGGACGCGGAAGAAGAAGGAAACCGAAACCGGAACCCGAACCAATACATGACCAAAATTTGAGGCGTCTTTGGGCACAAAAAAGAAGAAGGGAACCGAAACCGGAACCAAAACCAAAACCGGAGCCATGACGACCGTCACGGACCATTGTGATGTGCATAGTTAGTTTTGTGGGAGTTGTGGAAGTTGTGAAAATTATGTTGAAGATGCGGAACAATAGTTTTTTATGTAAATGAACTTTCCCCTATTTTGAAAGCATCTATCCCCAAATTTCCACCTATCTTCAACCACTCGAATTCATGTAATATCACAATTTTCAACAATCGCGCTGCGAATGCATATTTTTTTGGTCAGTCACGTTTTTCCATGTTGTTGCGTTACGTCAGCCCCACATAGGGTTGTTTTGTTGTTGATTTGCCCAGCGCTTTGCGACGCCAACGCTTGCCAAACGCGTTGCGTTGCCTGCGTTTCGCGCCCCTTCCGGCCAAACGCATTGCGTTCCAGTCTGAATTCAATCATGCGCTTCGCGCTTTCATGTAATTCAATCGGGCGCTTTTCGCACCAGTATAAAAACGCGCTGTGCTCCATTTTGGATTTCAAGCACGTTGCGCTCCACTTCAATTGTGTTTCTCACGCATGTCCCCACGCATAAGCGCCATGGCGCTGTCCTCTTCTCCTCCTTCCTCTCCTCCTCCTCCGCCTCCTCCTCCTCCTCCCCCTTCCCCCCCTCCTCCTTCTCACCCCCGCAAGCGCATGTCGCTGTCCACTTTAGCGCAAAGCGCTGTCGCGCGCATTGCCGCCGTTTTGGCTCGAGCGCGCACGCGCTGCCGCGCGGCCCGCGCGGGCCTAGCGACTCGTTGTGGGCGGCGTCCGCGGCCCGCAGAGCCAGGCCGAGGGCCGCGACGCCATGGGGGATCTGAACAAGGATCTGCGGGCCCGCCTTGGAGTGACAAAACTGTTTCTGCAGCAGGTCTCAGCGAGTTTGCGCGCTACCACTTCTGAGGTCCAGGCGAACGCGTTCAGATCGTCCGCGAGCTCGGCGACGGCCACCCTGAGACCGACTGAGGCGTCAGACCTGCCGGCTGTAGCAGCGCAAGTGGGCTTTGCTGCGAGCGATTTGGCCGCGGTGGCCGAGTCGCTGAACGCCGCCGCCAAGAAGAAGGAGAAGAAACAACGGAATCCGATGCGGGATTTCAGGGCGGTTTCCGGCTACCTCGCAGAGGCCGAGTGGGGCGCCATGTCGAACCAGCGGGGGCGGCCGCTAGAAGTCAGGGAGGCCCTCAACCGCATGGTGGCCTTGGGGGCGAGGGCGCCATCGGAGGGCGCGCAGCGCATGCTGTCGGCGTGCCTGATCCTGCCGACAGAGGACACGCATGCGCACGGCAGCCAGGCGAAGAAGATCCAGACGTTTGACGCGCTCAAGAGTGCCCGGAATGCACGGTTGCGGAAAGTGCAGAGCCCCATCGAGATCATCGAGGCGTTGCCGCCGCCCACATCGCAGCACAAGGAGAAGCACTCCCCCATCTTCGCCCGAGCCGGCGCCGACGGGGCGCTGCCAGTTTCGAACAACATTGACACTGCGATGATCGAAGCGATGGCCGCCGCATTAAATTCTAGTGGCAACGGGGCGACATCGCTTGACGTGCCAATGTTGCACTTGCAAGGCGGCGACTTGGACCACCAGTTGCAGAACAAGGCGAACAGCTTCTCGCGGGAGCTCCAGCGGCAATCGGATCGACAAGACCGCATGCGGGATGCAATAATGATGGGAGTGTCCGCCTTTTGATGGCAGACGCTGCGGGTTGCCCTTCGGGGGCGCCATGTTCGGCCAGCCCCGTCTTCAGATCGACGGCGGGCGCGTGCAGTTCAGCGCGAGGCAGTTCCGTAGTGGTGAGTTCTTCGCCCCAGCTGACGCTGGCGCCGATGAGGGCGGCGGGGGCGCCGATGCAGCTGCGATTGCGCCGCCGCCTGCGGCCGCGCCTGCGCCGCCGCTTGCGGCCGCTGAAGAGCCCGCGCCGCCTCCTGCGGCTTCTGCGCCAGCGCCTGCGCCTTCTGCGATTGATTCCCCGGGGCCCATGGACGAGAGGGGCGCGAGGAAGAAGCTGGAGGCCAAGCTCGAGGCGGCGAAGGCGAAAGTGGAGGAGCGGGGGTCGGCGGCGAAGGCCAAGGCGGAGGAGGCGACGGCGGGCGCGAAGATGAGCGGGCAGCCGAAGGCGAAGCCGAAGGTGCAGAAGGAGGAGCAGGCGACTGCGAAGAGGAATGTTGATGCTGCGAATGGAAGCGCTTCGATGGCTGAAGTGGCGTCGGAGGATGAAGGTGAGACGGTCGCAACGTCGGGGGGGTCCGCGAAGAGTAAGCAGAGCGCGCGCGCCTGCCAAGTCGCCCAAACACCACGCGCCTGCTAAGCCGAGACTGGAGACCAGCGCGGCGCAGTTCGACGCGGAGCATTCGCGCGAGAACGCGCTATTGCGGATTTCGAAAAAGAGCGGCGGGATGTTGCACATGGGTTTCCGATAGGGAGTAGCGGGGTGCCGCGTGTTCAAGACGATGGCCGCGGCGATGCCGGCGGCGAGGAAATGTGTCTTAGACGGGTGCGCGTGGTGCGGGAATTCAGCGATGCTGGCGGAGCGATCGGACCGCCGGCGGCCTGCGCTGCGCTGCGCAGGCATAGCGTTAGCGCTGCTTTTCGCTGGCAGGGAAACTGATTCATCCCACCTCCCCGTAGCGCCTGGCGCTTTAGCGTTTAGCGCTTATCCTGGGCCCTTCAGATCTGTTTCCCCGATCCCGAGCGCTTTGCGCTGTCCTCCGGGCTCCAGCTCTTCCTCGCGCCTGACGTCTCCTCGATAACATCCACCCCTTTTGCTCCTCCGCATCCCTTTCCTCGTCGCCGCCGTCAGGCGCCATGAGCTCAGGAGTGCAGCGCAGCGCGCTCGGGAGGGTTGAGGTTAGGATTGCAGCGCAGAGCGCTGGGAAGGCCATGCTGCTTTTCTGCGCTCTTACAGTGCAGCGCAGCGAGCGCGCTCAAGCGCAGGCGCTAAGCAGTATCCACGCAGCGCACGCGCTAAAGCCATTGGCAGGCCTACGGCTGCGCCCCATCTAGACGCGCCTCCGCGGGTCGGGGCTCTCTGCCGTGAACTGAGACAGTCATCCTTGTCTCCTCGCGGCATGCCTGGCATTTCGCCAATCCTTGAATTTGCCGCCGCGTTGCTGCCTCTGCCTCTTCTGGCGCGGTTCTTGGACTCGTTCTCCACCATCGCCTCCTCCGCCGCCTTCTTTTCTGCAGCATTGTGGTGGCGCGACGCCATCGGCAGCTGTGCAGCTTGATGGCCTTCCTCCGAAGACGTCGCCCAGTACTTACGCATCAGTTCATACGCATGCGCGCACGCGTCAGCATCGCCCTTGCGAAGTCAGCCCTGTAATAGCACCCGCTGGTCTGGAGGAACCCGTTGGCTCACCCACTCCACGTTTGAATGTGTAGCCGCGTTCCACTGCCCAGTCGCCTGCCATACATGGTATTGATGCTATTCGGCTGCAGCCTCAAGCGCCTTCGCCTGCTCCTGATGCCAGCGCTGCCACTCGGATGCATTCGAAGTTGGCGGCCTGGCTGGCCATTTGCTTGCTCCCGTGCCGCAGGCATGTTACTGGGCCATGTCCACGGGCCCCTGCAAGTGCTCATCGGCATGCTCCTTCCACTCGCTCTCCGCGTGGCCCGCGGGCCTCTTCGCCTCCTGCGCCTGCTGCTCCTGATCCCGCTCCGAGCGGAGCCGCTGCTTATCCTGCTTCCACTCGGCCGCTGGCCACTTCTGCTTTTGCGCCTGCTGCTCCTCGCCCCGCTTCCAGCTGAGCCACTGCCCCTTTCGTCCGCGGGCCACTTATGTTTCTCAGCCTGCTGGCGCTGGTCCACCGCCCCTTGCCGCTGATGATGCTGCTGCTTCCACTTCGCGTCCTGCGCATCGCCCCACTGATCGTCCCACTTATCGCCCCGCGCCCTGTCCCGCTGCTCGTCCCACTTCTCGTCCTGCGCCTCGCCCCGCCGCTCGTCCGGCTTCTCGTCCTGCGCCTCGTCGGCCTGCGCCCGCTGTTCATGGTGGCGCGCCTGGCCCTCGTGGGCCCACTTCTGCTCCGAGACCTGGTCCTGCTTCAACGGCTCGTGCCATGCACGCGCAGCCTTTGCTCCTTGTGCGTGAGTGGCCAGTGACTCGACCAGCTTCTGCTGCAGGGGTGTAGGCGCAAAGTCCTGCTGCTCCATCTCCTTTTCCTTCAGCTGGCTGGCTCGAGTCATGAATTCCCGCCTCTTCGTCATCGAATTCTCTGCTATCCCGTACTGCAGGCTTTGTGTGCTCTCGGGCGCTGGCCCCAGCGTCAAGGGGGCGCCAAACGTCCTCGGTGGGGGTGGGGGGCTTTGCCTTGCTTCGGGGCCTGCGGTAGAGGTGGGTAAGTCGTTGCCCGATGACGCCAGGTCTGTAAAGTTTTTTCTGTACCAGCCTGACCAGAACCGGCCGTGAGAATCTCCTTCGCTGCAGCGAAGGTCGCTGCCGAGGCTGCGCGCAGAGCCAATCGCGGTCGACGGACTGAGCCGAGCGCGACGGCCACGGAAGACATGAAGTGATGCCCGCGAGTAGGGGCAGCGCACTGCGCTTGGAATGATACTTCGCGAGATTAATGTCATGGCCCGCGTGTCCAACAGGGAGGGGGCCCCCGCCTGAGACTTCCTCGCAATGCACGCATGGCTGCGTAGTGAGTGAATGAATGAGTGGCGGCGATGGTGATGATGATTGCGCTGATGATGACGACGGTGATGATGATGATGCTGGTGATCTCCCCCCGGACCACCGCCCTGACAAAGGGCCCTGCCTGAGCTGTTTCATGCGCGGGCTTCCCCGCGCCCCCTTCGACAACAGGGCTCGAGCACTTGGGGCCGCGAAGATTCGTCCAGCGAAGCAGAACCAGCCAGCGATGCTGGCCGCCGCCGCTATTGAGCCGAGTGGCGCCCAGACATGGGACGAGGAGTGCCATGAGGTATCGGAGGCGGGCTGCCCTGAGATATTGGTATTCAAAGATGGCGGGGCGCGGAGCGCGCCGCGGCGCAAGTGCGCGGCCGCCCCCGGTTCTGTTTCGGCACATTGGGCGCGCGCGCTGTGCGCGAGGAAGAGCGGCGTATTGAAGACGGCTACCAAGGGGCACTTGGATTCTGCTGAGCACAACGGCAAAATTGGAGAATGGAGAATGGCAGCGCCTAGAAAATTTCCAGGGGGTTGAAACATGTTACAGGTCGACAGCGAGAAAGTGGTAAGGTCCGACAAGTATGGGGGGCCGACCTCTCCCGAAGATGATGGTCTCGGCGGCGCAGGGTGGGATGGCGCAGCGCCGGCGGAGGAGGCGCCGGCGCGCGCGGCGGCGGCGGCGGCAGCAGGGGCGGCGGGGACGGGGGCGGCGTCAGCGGGGGCGGCGGAGGCAGCGGCCCCAGCGGCCAACGCCTCCGCAGCGGCGGCAGCGAGCGGGCTCGGAGCGGCCGCCCTTTCCGCAGGGTCGCCATCAGGGGCTGCGTGGCCAAGCGTTGCCGCGGCGGCGGAGCCCAAGCTAGGCGCCCCATCGGGGGCGTCCTGTGGCTCGAACGCGGTGGCGGCGGCGGGGCCGATAGGGAACGTGGACCCCGTGCTTGTTGCGAGCACGATGGTTGAGCAGAATGGTGAAGCGACGAGGGGCTTAATCGCCAGTTTCACCCAGAACGAGGAGAACACGGAGCTCGTGCTGAAGAAGGTGGACGAGGCTTTGAATGACCCAAGGGCTCGACTCGCGCCTTCGTGAATGGGATGGGCCAGGTCGGGATCCAGACGGAACTAGCGCGCGAGCTGGCTAAGAAGCTGGACCAGGTCTTGCAGAAGACTGCAAAACCGGACGCTGGCTAAGATGGCTAAGCAGCTGGAGCTGACGATGGACCAGGCCTTGAAGAAGAATAATGAAAAGCTGGAAAAGCTGGAGTCCGTCATGGATAAGCTGGAGCCCGTCCTGGAAAAGCTCCAGCTGGGCAGCAATGAGGCGGCGGCGGCGCCGAGCGGCGCTGGCCACGCCGGGGGCCCTCCGCAGTCGGATGGAGAGACCGAGTGGACCGCGCAGTGGAGAAACTGGGAGGAGGGGCATGGCGCCAAAGCGAGCGGCTGGAACGGCTGGAAGAAGTAGAGCAGCCACCTGCTGTATGATTGTAGAATCGCTCTTGCCCGCGAATCGGGCCGTTACTCTTGCCCGCGAATCGGGCCGTTAGCGCATTGCCGTTGTGGAAAAAAACGAAGAATCACTCAAGCGCCTTGCGGTGTCGCGCTGTCCCAGATTTCAGATCATACATGTTAAGCACATAGCGCTGCGCCCGATCCCCATATTCCAGAGCCTACAGTTGAAGCGCATTGCGCTGTACATAGTAAGCGCATGGCGCTACGTCAGGCTGTGCATTTCAAGCGCATAGAGCTGCGCCCGCACTCCAGATTCCAGACCGTGCATTTGAAACGCATAGCGCCGTTCATTTAAAGCGCGTAGCTCTGCGTCAGAGAATGTGTTTTTCAAGCGCATAGCGCTGTGCCCCAACGAGGCGCCCCTAGCCGCGACGGAGCTGCGAGGTCTGTGCCGCGACGCAACCGACAGCCCTCCGCTCGGGAGGCCACGGCGCTACATGCAGAACACTCAAGCTGCAACATTCAGCGTCGTCGTCGCTGTCGTCGCCGCCCTCGTGGAGTTTGCGTCGCCGTTGTCGCCCTCGCCCTCGTCGGCGTCGCGTCGTCATCGGCGCCGCCGTGACGGCCTACTCAGAGATATAGATCGAGATCGCGTCCTCGGCGGTCGCCGTCGCCCGCGGCAAGCGCCTCATCGGCTTGACCCGTCGCCATCCCCTTGGCGGTCGCCACCGCCCGCAGCAATCGCTTGATTGAGGTCGGGGGCAACGGTCGGTTCATCGGTCGCCCCGCGGGCCCGCCGGCGAACAGGAGGCGCCTCGCCCCTCTCGCGCGCCTCTGCGACCAGACGGCTGTAGCTCGTCTCCGCCAACTGCTTCTGCTCAGCCGCCCTCGCCCTCAGGTGCCCCTGCCGCCGCGCCTCCTGCCTCTGCCGCTCCTGCTGCAGAGCGCTGGCCTCTGCCCGCTGCCGTTCTTTCTCGCGCGCCTTTGCCCTCTGCCGCCCCGCGGCCCCGTGCCCCCCAGCCATGTCCGCGATGCGATTGATCGCGCGTTCCTGCCTGCTGGTCGTGGCCTTCAGCTCCTCAATGGTCTGCTTCTGCTCAGCGACCTTCGCGGCGAGTCGAGTCCAGCGCTGGTCAGCAGCATCCGCCATCCGCCAAGCGATATGGAAAGGACGGACGATGGATATTGCATCGTAGCGCAGCGCGCTGCTATCCTTGCGCCAAAATGGCATTGCGGAAGATAGCTAGCAGCGCAAGCGCGTGTGGTGACAGTACTTGCTGCGCAGCGAGCGCAGTGCGCTTGGGGGATGGCCCATGGCCTTGCTGGACAGCGCAGTGCGCTTGAGAGGGTGGCCTAGCCTGGCGGCAACCCAGTGCGCTTCGGGGTTAGTGCGCTTGGGGGTGGCTTAGTCTTGCGGCAGCGCAGTGCGCTTGTGGGGCAGGGGCTGAGACGGCCTGCGCGTTAGAATGTGGTTGCCATTTAGACCAGACAGCGCTCCGCGCTGCATATGTATTATGTAGCCAACGTATAAGTTACCACAGGATATTCATTTGCGTCGAATTCATTGCCGCCTACCCACGACAACACGTGCCGCCCAAAGCGATTTACGCTGCGCCCTCCAAAGCGCTTGCACGTTAGCCGTCTCAAGGCTTCAGGCAACCCGCCCGCAGGGGCAGAAGCTTGCGCCGCTCGAGCGGCAGCCGAGGCGACCGTGGCAGCAGGCGCCATGGCCCATCTTCTCCCCGAGAAGAATGAAGACAATCTTTGGTTGAAACGTGAAGACGACGACCCTGGGAACGTGCGCACTTGGTTGGGGAGTCGCTGCATGCCCGAGGCCTGATGAGCGCAGGGCAGCTTAGTGGAGCACGGTGAAAGCTTGGTCGTACCAGAGTCGAGATTCGATGCTGTGCTACGTCAGGCGTCACTTGATCAAGAGTGGCCACCATGACATGACCGGCAAATTTTCTAGCCAGGTCCTGGACGATGAAGTGGAACCAGAGACGGAGTTGGATACTTACAATGACAGAGATATATACAGACGGCAGCGTGAGAAGGCCAACCTTGTCCCAAGGCCGCCAAGATTCCGCCCGCTGTCAAGAAGCAGGTCCCCAGGGCGTGCGGGGCAGCAGATCCCCAGGCCCCCGCGTCGGCGCCGGTCAAGAAGCATGGCCAGCGATCATCCCCAAGGCGTTCGGGGCTGGGGCAAAGACAAGGACAAGGGCGAGGGCAGAGGCAACGGCAAGGGCTACAAGGACAAGGACAAGAGCACGGATGATGATGGGATGAACGATCAGGTCCAGCGGCTCACCTCTGCGGTCGGTGAGATAGCCAGTCACGTCGGGTCAAAGAGAAACAACTCCGTTTCGAGCCTGCAGGTCGGCCGAGATGGCGGAGCGCTGCAACCCATCATCGGTGCTCGGGGGCTGTGGAATGCGGCCAGGGTGGAGATGAACATGCTGCTTGAGCTGCGTGGAAGCATGGACCGAGCGGCCGAAGCGTGTCAGCGCTGCGAGATGGCAGCCGAGGAGATGGCGAACACGTTCAGGGCCGAGTGCAATGTCGCTGCCGCTTCGAGAGACGTTGTTAATCGAACCATGCAGCGGAATGCCTCTGATGCGACGCCCGCCACGGGGCCTCTGATGCGACTGCTGCGCAGCGGCGGCCTCTGATGCGACGGCCGCGCGGTATAAGCGCTCGCGCGCTTCTTCGGCAGCGCAGCGGCAGCGCAGCGACAGCTCAGCGACAGCTTGGACGCTAAACAAACGAACGCGCGACCGCCCGATCATGCCCCGTGACGCTTCGATGACACCCGAGAACACCCCGATTGCATCCGATAGCAATGTTTTTGGACTGTTACCGGGGTGTTATCGAGGTGCTACCGAGTGTTATCGCGTTCGGTAGCACTCGATAACACTCGATAGCGCCTCGATAAGACCGCGATCACATGTCCATAATATTGACATCGAGTGTTATCGAGGCCGATATCACTCGATCGCAGTGTTATCGAGCTGTTATCGCGTGTTATCGAGCTCAATAACATTCGATCGCACTCGATGGCGCCTCGATTATACCTCGATAGCAGTTCGATAGCATTGCTATCGAGTGTTATCGGGGTGTTGTCGGGGTGCTATCGGGGTGTTATCGAGGTGTTAGCGGGGTGTTATCGGGCGGTCGCGCGGCGTGGTATCGGGGTGTTATCGGGGCGTTATCGGCGCGGTCGAGGTGTCTTCGGGGTGCGAGCGGGCGGTCGGGCGGCCGGGCGGTTGCAGCTGCCCTCGCCCATCCTACCTTTGCCATTTATATTGCAACGCACTTTTGCAGTGCAACGCACCTGGGCGAGGTAGAATGCGGGGGGGGGGGGGGGCGACAAGCGCTTGGAGGCGAGGGGAATGAGCGCCGCGCGATTCTGGGTGACGACGACGGCGACGACGAACGACGACGACGGCCGCGGACGATTTTTGCGCACTGCGCGCCGCAATGATCGCGGCCAACTGAGCCCCAAGGAAAACCTCAAGACATTTCCCAGGCCAAGGTGCGCCGCGCTGGCAGCGCGGGCGCTTTAATTCGCATCCTAGTCCGCACTCAGGGGGGGTAGTCTGACCGGCAGTTGCCCCGACTCACCCCCCCATGAGTAACAGAGGAAATCCGCTTCGCCGCCGCCTGTTTCAGGCGCTCGAGAACTCGTGGTTTTCCGTGATGCGAACCCCACAGTCATCGCCTTATTAAATTTGAATGGCCAATGAGCTCTCCCTACTCAGATGCCGCCGCGTACCATGCCCTGGACCTTGGCCTTGGCCTTGGCCTTGGCCTTGCGCTGGCTCTGCTGGCTCTTGGCTGGCTTGCGCATGATCTTGCCCTTGCCCTTGACCTGCTCGCTGCCCGGCTCCTCCTCGGGGTCGATAGCGGGGATTCCCGCCCTCTCGAATGCCATGTCCCGCCGCTTTGCCAGCTCGCTCTGCTCCTTGAGCGCCTTGCGCTTTGGCCCTGGCGCGGGCGGTGGCGTCCACTTCCACGTCTCCCCGGCGTGGCCGTCGCGCGCGTCCCACTCAGGGGCGACCAGCGCCCCTGGCCAACCATCGTCCGTGCAAGTCGTTGTCCAACGCTTGTGCTCGTAGAATGTTTTCTCGTGGGTGGCGCCCTCCATCTATTCGTCGAGGCCCGCGTCCTTGCTGGTCGGGCTGCCGTTGGGCATGGGCGTCGGGCCGGGCGCGGGGGGCAATCGTCGGGTCGCTCGGCGCGTCTTCGAGCCTACACGGACAATAAGTAAGAACGGCGGGGGGGGGGGCTCCAGGCCGATGCGCTTCTCACTGATGGCGTGCGTAGATATAAGGACATGACTATAAAACTACTGCTGCCCTCATCGTTTCGCAGTCTGGCGGCGGCCGCGCAGTGTCGCGGGCAATTGTTTTCACTTGTGCTGGTGGCCGCGCAACGTCGCGAACCATCGCCATGTTTCCGCCTCCGCCACGTGGGGTCATCCTGGACGCCTATAGCAACAGCAACTACATCGGAGATTCGGCATGGATGGTTCCGTTCTCGAAGCATACAGGTGCGATGCATGAAAGTGAACCAGTGAGAATGCAGCGCAATGCGCTCTAAATGCAGAACCAATGAGAATACAGCGCGCTGAGATCTAAAGGCAGCGCAATGCGCTCTCAGAGTCTGTATGTAGATTAGGATAAAGCGCAATGCGCTCAGCGTGGGTGAGCGCAATGCGCTGTCGCTGCAGCCGCGTCGGCTCAACGGCCGCTACTGGCGGCTTTGGGATAGCGCCTCGCGTTCTCAGTTGCTGTGACAGGATGTCACAGCTGCTGCCCTCATGCGCTGCGGCCATGGATCTGGGCATTGGGTCGAACGCGGGGGGCTCTTTGCTGCGGAGGGTTTGGGATGCACAGGCGGCCAAGTGGTGGGCGCCGCCTTCGGATGCTTGCCCCGATTGCTCCGAGTCCGAGCATTGGGGGATCTGTCCAACGTAGGCGTTCAAACTTCGCCACGCGCATGTCGACCACGCGATCAGCATGTCATTCGTCGAGAAGCCTGTGAGAGAAGGCGGTGAGCCGCGGAAGCCGACGACGAAGCCCTACATGCACATGCGCATGATGCGCAAGCAGACGTTTCATCCCGTGGATTCGCCGAAGAAGCGGGCGGGTCACACTAACGATTTCTTCATGAACGGTTGCCAGTGCAAGATGCTCTACGACAGCGAGCCAATTGGCTATAGCGTATTCTCGATGCTCGGCGATCAATCCAGCCAGCCTGATGTGTGTACGTGGTGCAGTCGGATCGGACACGCAGTATTCGATCACACAAATTTGGGTTACTGCCCAGAGGAAGCCCTTGGCCCACTGGACTGACACTCTACTGGCCTGGAGGAAGCCCGCGGCAATCTCTGGGCATGGTCCGCGCGGGTTGGCAGCGCGATTTACGCGGCGCTCTCGTCGCTAGAAAAATGCCCCCCCCCCCCCCCCCCCCGTGAGAATGCAGCGCAATGCGCTCTAAAGGCAGCGCCCTAGGAGTCTGTGCGTATATTAGGATGCAGCGCAATGCGCTTAGTGAGGGTGAGCGCAATGCGCTGTCGCTGCAGCCGCGTCGGCTCAAAGCCGCTACTGGCGGCTTTGGGGTAGCGCAGCGCGCTCTCAGCAATGGCAGGAAATCTCTGCGTCATCTGCCAGGCGGGCTTCGAGGGCGTCACCGGCGAGGGCATCGATATTGGATGCGCTCACAGGTTCCGCATGTACTGCGTCGAGAAATGCCGGGAGGTCGGGAACTTCGCGACGCTCGAGGAGGCACAGTGCCCGCAGTGTAGGCTGGACGCCCGCGGCCTGCTACAGGGGGAAGGGGGGCCCCTCGGCGACCGCGCGCTGGACTGCTTGTCATCAGACGAGCAGACAGTTGCTCAGCATAGTGCGTCTGAAAGGCCCGCGGAGCCGGCTGAGCCGCCGGCGGATACGGCGGAGCCTGAAGATGCAGACGACAACGGCAAGGGCAAGGACAAGGGCAAGGGCCGCGGCGGCAATGGCAAAGGCAATAACAAGGACAAGGGCAACGAAGTGACCGACACAGAGATGAGACCTGCGGCCACGGAGCCCGGAGGGCCTGAGGGCAAGGCCAAGGGCAAGGGCAAGGGCGACAACAATGATAACTAACATCGAGGTCTCGATTTAGCCAAAACATGACGATAACATCAAGACGGCAGTCGTGTTTTGCCCAAAAATGCAGCTCCCAAGCGCAGCGAAGCAAAGCCATCATCAGGGGCATGGGGCAAGGCGCGTTCAAATGCAACCAGCGCAACCTCACGGGGGCGAAGCTTGGCCGAGCCTTTAGGGAGATGCCGATATGCTTCAACGGCACTTCGCCCAATGCGACGCAGTTTTTCCAAGACACGGCGGGGGGGGGGGGCCTCAGGCGGAGGTAAGAGCTGCTGCTCTAGCGTGTATCTATAAGTTCGAGGTGGCCGAAGAGTACTTCGAGAACGGTGGCGCGTTTCAGCCGCTGGGCTATTGGAAGCAGCATGGCTACGAGACGGATGCCACCCAGGCGAAATCAAGGCAGTCTGATAAGCAGCACCACGACGTCCTCGGATTTTGCTACAGGCTGCGCCTGACGACCACAGGAGAGCGCGGGCAAAGAGGGCAGAAGGAGAAATCCTGCACCCGGGGGCGAACTGTCGGTCGGGCAAAGAGATTCAAGCCGGCCGCCAATATTACCGACAAGCCAGAAGAGCCAGCAGAGCCAGAAGCGTCAGAAGAGCCTGAGAAGAAGGACGAGAATAGCGATGACGATTCGAGTTCGAGCTCTTCCTCATCAGATTCGGACAAGAAAAGTACGAAGGCCACGAAGAATAAACAATATACGAAGACGGCAAATACGGAAGGGACGAAGAAGGCCAAGAGGGATGCTGCGAAAAAAGGAGAAGGCCAACAACGCGGAGAAAGAGCTTCAGGAAAGGAATAACGACCATGAGAAACTCTACGCCAAGCTGGGCTCAGCGGTGAAGTCGCTGCAGGGAGCCAAGGACACGAAGAGCGATATCGAGGTCACGCAGATCAAGGCGTCAAGGGCGAAGATGTCGCTGAAGGGCGACATGCCTGACCTCGAGGACCTAGGCGCAAGTGCAATATTATCTTCACCCCTGCGCCCCCCCCCCCCCCCCCCCCCCCACCCCCCCCCCCCTTACCCCACCCCTCTCCCCCCCTAGAGGAGGGGGTGGGGTTGGGGGGGGGGGGCATCAGGATGGGATGGGGTTGGCGCTCCACCCGAAGATGCAGTGAGCCTTGGGAACCAGACAAAGAAGCCGGCGGCCCTCCTGAACGTGCAGTTCAGGCAGCTTCAGCAGTTGACCATTTGATGCAGCCGGGCAAGCTGGTGCAGTCTTCGGGTATTAACAGGAATTTGGGGTGGTTGCTGAGCTGCGCGGGCTTGATATTGGGCGAACTACAGTCGAGCCAGCTGAAGCACGTTCAATCGCTTAAGCGCTGCATGGGGGGGGGGGGGGGGGGGGAGATGGAAAACGCCCAGGCGCGCTGAGCAATCAAGCGCATGCCCTATATAAGTATATAGGTATGTATGTATGCATGCATGTATGCATGCCCACCCATGTGTCAATCGCAGCGCAAAGCGCTCCTTTGATCACCGCTCCCCTTTCAGCGTTTGCGCTGTTTCTGCGCTGTGCACCTACGAACGCTCACGCTGCTGAAATCTATGTTCACAAGCGCGCTGTTTGGCGCGCTGCGGGCCCCATCGTCCGCTTCCCATCGCTTGTTTGTATTATGGTTCAAGTTTGTCTAGGCCTTTTTGGGTGTCTCGGTTGTTCATCACCGCATGTTGAAACGCGCGTGCGCCAGGGGCTCGAGGGGTACCTTCGCCGAGGGTAGTGGCCATAGCCGTTTTGGCTCTGTCTTTGTCGTTCTGGTCACCTCCGTGGCTCGGCGGCCTCCGCGATGACGCCCCCCGCCCAAAACGAGAACCCGATGGCGGGCGGCAGGAGTGGCAGCCGCAGCTGCGGCGGCGGGCCCGAGGAGAGCAACCCCAGCAGGAGTCGCAGCCGCAGCCGCGGCGACTGGTCCGAGCTCCCTGAGAGCGGGACAGGCGACGACGATATGACTGCCTGGCCTGGCCAAGGTGCAGGGCGTCCTGCGAGAGTGGGGCCCTGAGGATCACGTGGACCTCCGTCGCCAGGTCCAGGAGTGCACTCAGACGATGGAGACAGCAGCGTCGGTTTTTTTTCGAGTCGGGGAGGTCGGATCTACATGAGACGAACTGCGTGATATCCGCTTTCGGGGGCGTTGTCAACGCCTCTACGTCTTCGGAGGCGGGGCCAGCGATTCGGATTGAGTCGGATTGAGCGGCAAGCGCTACATGGGCGGCCTCAGCTTGAGCGCATGCGCTGCGACTAAACAACCCTGTTCCTCCTCGTCCTCCTCCTCGTCATCCTCCTCCTTCTCCCGCGGATCCCTTGGCCCGAAGTTGCAAACCCTGGGTTTCCCGTGTTGATGCCAAAACATCAGGGGTCAGAGATTTCAGATGGTTGTGGCAGCGCATGCGCTATGAAGGGCGGTGGGCAGGCTGAACTAGCGGGAGAGGGGGGGGGGGGCGCTTGCGCGTGGAATAAGGGGCGGGAACAACAGCGAGATCGATCGACAGCGCGAGGGCCAGATGGGGCGCGCAGCGCTGAGGTAGCAGCAGCACGGGGGAGTGTGCCTTTTTCAGCGCATGGCGCAATGCCAATCGGGGCGCTGCGACGTCATCGCCGCGCGTGCGCCACGCAGGCGCCGAGAGCACGGCGTCCGCGCGCCGCGTCTGGATGGCGCCTCCAACCTTTCATCGGTCGGAGTGCGCTGACAGCTTCACAGCGTGCTTGAACGTCTCCACCAATACCAGGTGATTGCCATCATCAACGGCGCAGGCGCGCACTCTGCCAGCAACTCCTCCGATCAGGACGGCGTCGCCAACGTCGATGGCAAGGCCGGGGACAGACGTTCGATCTGCTCTTGGCACCCGCGCCCCATCAAGGACCGGCGTCTCCCCCAGGGGGGCATCGCCGAATTCGTGGTCATCCAAGGCCATCAGGTGGACATTATTCAAAGATGCCAGGCATGACGCTTCGAAGTTTCTGGTGTTGTCGATCTGGCCCGTGCAATGCTTTATCCTGATGTGCAGCCGCTCGACCACACGTGCATCTATCACAGCGGCGTTGGTCTTCCCCTCGCGTTCCCACTGGTCGGCCGCGTCAGACGTCGCGCGGTGCTTCGGCAGGATGTTCGCTGCGCCGTGCGCCTGTTTATACAGTCCAAGCTGCTCGGCGCGAGCTTGCCGCCCCTTCGCCCGAGCCAACGCGCCCCTGCATTGCCGCGCATATCAAGTCCAGCGTCGCGCGCGCAGCTCGGAACGAGGCCGCCTGCTTGTCGAGCGCCGCGTCGAGAAGGCGCAGCCCCACGGAGTGCCTAGGAGGAGGAGGGAGAGGCGAAGGGGGGGGGATGGGGGGGGGAGAGGAGGAGGAGGAGGAGGAGGAGGCGGAGGGGGGGGAGGAGGAGGAGGAGGAGGAGGAGGGGGCGAGGGGGAGGGGGAGGGGGGGGGGAGAGGGGGGGGAGGAGCAGTTAGCCTGAGAAGCGCATGCGTGCCGAGGGGCCCTGACGCAGAGGCCCGTATCTTGTCCTCCGTCGGGAAACGGCGCTCGTCGAATATATTGTGCAACTCTTTCGACTTCGCTCTCCCATGTGCAGGGGGCAGCCACCAGTCCTTCATGTGCTCTCGGAGATCCTCGAATTTGGCGTCCAGCTCCTCCCCGCGCGCCTGCGCCAGCAAGGCAACTCCTGTGGTGAATGATCCATCTTGCAATGCCGCGTGGACCCAGTCGACGCCGCGGGTCCAGCAGGGCGCCGTGGGGCGCGACCTTGAGCCCGCAAGTCATTTGCAGTTTCTTGAAGCGGTCCTTTGTCATTGTCCCTGCAGTCCACCGAGCGTGCGCCGCGCTGACAATATCAGCAGAAGCGAACGCATCTGCACTGGTGCGCAGTCGGAACCGCGTCGGATCTGCACAAGAAGTGTCAACGAATATTGCTGGGTCCTGCTCGGCCATGCCTGAGTTTTTCTTGAGCGCGCTGCAACGTCGCAAGCGCGGCCTGAAGCCGCCGGCACGGTTGCTGTTCAACGACATGCGGTGGCCATCGAGATCGGCGAGCGTGAACTCGATGCGCGCCCAGATGAAAGTCCGTGCCGAAGACAGCAATGGGGGCGCCTGCCGTCGCAAGGCCAGTCGGGGACAGCGGGTGCAGCTTCAGGTACTTGCCGCGCCCCAGCCGCCCTCGACCTGCTTGGGCCAGCTGTGGCGAACCACCGCAAGTGTGAACCCTGCGTTGTCACTGCGCATGTTGCGTGCGCCGAGCTCCAGGCACGCGAGCGATAAGTTCATGCTCTTCCTGCCGTCGCCGACGCTGAACATGCCGCCAGGGCTGAGCTCACCGTGCCCGATAACCAGCGCCCACGGGCGCTCCTGGCTCGGAGCACCGCGCCGCCACGGCGCGGCCGCGAGCAGTTCTTTCAGCGCTCCGCCCCCTGATGCTATCGTGGAGGGTAGCCCTTTGGGCTCCGCCAGGGGCCACCTCCAGCTTCCGCCGCTCACCGGCGGCGTTGTCGACTCGTGGCGGACGCGCTCGAGCCGTTCATGGTTCGTCCTCATGACCTCATGCCTCGCCATAAGATGGGCGGGTAAATCCGCCGCCACCTCGCGAATCGCCATCGGCATCTTCGCGAGCCCCTTCTGCGTCGCGTGTCCGCGATGGAGGAGCTCTCGCAGCGCATCTCGCCCCCGACGAACCCTCGGGAGGGGCGGGGGGGGGGGGGGGGCAAGTTGGGTGTGCTCGCGTCATATCTGACATCCTACCCCTCCCTCCGAGGGGGGGGGCGGGGGGGCAAGCTGGGTGTGCTCGCGTCATATCTGACATCCTACCCCTCCCTCCCATCCCTTGCCATGGCGTAGATCCCATCTCTACTCGCGCAGTCGGATGTCGAGCAGGGCAATGGCCCCGCAAAGGGTGCGCGATGCATTGTAGATCACGGCGTGGCATGACGTAGAAGAGCACCGCAAAGCGTAGTATCAACCTAGCATTGCATTGCACGCCGTGGCATGGCACGGGAAATGACGCCAACGCTGCAGCGGGGGCACGAGTCGGAACGAGCGGAAGCGCGGAAATGAGGCCAGCGCTGCAGCGGGAGTGCGATTCGGAGCGAGCGGAAGCACGGAAATGAGGCCAGCGTTGCAGCGGGGGCGCGATTCGGAACGAGCGGGGCCCGAACATGCGGCCGGCGCCTCAGCGAGAGCAGCATTTTGAATCAAATGCAGGCGACAACCCAACTCCGGGGAATCCTGCGCGCAAGAAACAGCGCGCGGGAGGGGCGGGGGGGGCTAATATTCTCACGCCGTCATCAGTGGGAGAAGGAGAGTAGCATGCATATTGAGTAAAATTGGAGTAGGAGGAGGACGGGGCCTCGATCGAGAGCGACGGCGATGTCCTTTCGGCGCCATGTTGTTGGAGCGCAAGCGCTGCGGCGCTGGAGGTCCACGCCGCCGCGCCCTTCGCGCGGCGTTTGAGCGCGAACGCTTGAGCCAGGAAGCGGCTGCGGACGGGAACAGCGCGAGGCGCTGAATGCGGCGGGAGCAGCGCAAGCGCTGGGCGGGGGAGGAACAGCCCAAACGCTGGAGGAGCAGCGCAAAGCGCTGGGGTAGGGGGGGGCAGCGCGAACGCTGGCGGAGGAACAGCGCAAGCGCTGGAGGGGGGGGGGAGCAACGCGACGCGCTGGAAGGGGGGAACAGCGCAAGCGCCGGGAGGGGAGAGGGGCAGCGCAAAGCGCTTGAGGGGGGGGGGGGGGGGGGGGGGGGGGGCTGGGGAGCGCAAAGCGCTGGATGGGGGGGCGGGGGGGGGGGGGGCAGCGCAAGCGCTGGTGGTGGAACGGCGCAAGCTCTGGGGGGGGGGGGCAGCGCAAAGCGCTGGAGGGGGGAGGAGCAGCGCAAAGCGCTGGATAGTGCCCAGAGCGCTGGTGGGGGAACAGCGCAAGCGCTGGGGGGATAGGAGCAGCGCAAAGCGGAGCAGCGCAATGCGCTGGATAGTGTCAAATCAAAAACGCATGAAACGCTGGCAGCGCAAAGCGCTCGAAACAAACAAATAAACACAAATGCAGCGCTATGGGGGGCAGACGCAACGCATTTTCGATTTAAAAACTGCCTGGCGAAGGACCCGACCATATGCAGCTGTGAGTACCACAATTGTGATTCATTTTTTCGGTAGTGGTCCCGACGAGGCAACGAACCGCGCTAGGGGTGTGCCGAAATGGGTGGCGTGGTACACGACGCGAGCGAAAGCGATTGATCTGGGCACGTAGGCAGACCGAGCGCGGGCGAATCTGAGCGCGAGCGCGTCTGACTGCGAATGAATCTGCGTGCGAGCGAGTCTACGTGCATGAATGCGCCAACGACAAAGCATGGTGTGATTGTATATGAATGTCAACAGTTTGAGAATGACTGCCTCTGAGTACTCGTGACGCTGGGCGCGGCCGCCGCAAGGGGCTCCCCCGTGGCTCCCCGACGGCGTCGCCCGCGCGCAGCGACGCCAATGTCGGCGCGCCCCCCGCGAGGATCGCGCCGGCTTCCTCCCATCTTTTACCCCCTCTTTACCCGCTCACTCCAAAGTCCAAGGCTCTGGGCGCGGCGCAGCGCGGAGCCTCCGCGACGCGCGCAGGTGCCCCGGGGGGGTCCCGGCGACGCGCGCGGGTCGTCCGCTGCGCGGAGCAAAGAGAGCTGGCTGGCCGATAGCGGGCAAGGTTCTCGCCGCTGGGCAGAGCGACGACGGGCGAGCGAGGCGCTGGGCATAACGCAGCACGGAGTCCCCGCGACGCGCGCTGGTCGTCCCGGAGGGGCCCCAGCGACGCGCGCGGGTCGTCCGCTGCGCGGGGCAACGAGCGGCGGGGACGCATGCGCACTGTGCCACGGGGGCCTTCGGCGGAGCTCCGATGGCCTTCGGCGGAGCTCCAGTGGGGCCACGACGCGCGTGTGAGGGGTGTGCCGACATGGCGGGGACGCGTGCGGATTGCGCAACTGGGACCTTCGGCGGAGCTCCTATGGGGCCACGAAACGCGTGAGGGGTGTGCCGGAATGAGTGGCGGGGACGCAGGCGGATTGTGCCACTGGGACCTTCGGCGGAGCTCCTATGGGGCCACGAAGCGTGTGAGGGGTGTGCCGAAATGAGTGGCGGGGACGCGTGCGGACTGTGCCACTGGGGCCCTCGGGGGGGCCCCTATGGGGCCGCGAAGCGTGTGAGTGGTGCGCAGAAATGAATGGCGGGGGCGCGTGCGGACTGTGCCACTGGGACCTCCGACGGAGCTCATATGGGGTCACGAAGCGCGTGAGAGGTGCGCCGAAATGAGTGGCGGAGGCGCATGCGGACTGTGCCGCTGGGACCCTCGGCGGCACTCCTATGGGACCACGAAGCGTGTGAGGGGCGTGCCGAAATGAACGGCGGGGGCGCGCCCGGATTGTGCCGCTGGGGTCGGCGGAGCTCCTGTAGGGCCACGCAACGCGTGTAGGGCGTGCCGAAGTTAGTGGCGGGGACGCATGCGGCTTGTGCCACTGGGGCCTTCGGGAGAGCCCCTATGGGTCCACGAGGCGCGCGAGGGGTGGGCCGAAATGAATGGCGGCGACGCATGCGAATTGTGCCGCTGGGACCTTCGGCGGAGCTCCGATGGGGCCGCGAAGCGCGTGCGGGGTGGGCCGAAATGAGTGGCGGGGAGGCATGCGGACTGTGCCACTGGGACCTTCGGCGGAGCTCCTTTGGGGCCACGAAGCGTGTGAGGGGTGTGCCGAAATCAGTGACGGGGGCGCATGCTGACTGTGCCATTGGGACCTTCGGCGGAGCTCCTACGGGGCCACGAAACGCTGTGCCGAGTGGGGGGGGGGTGGGCGCATGCGGACTGCGCCAGGGGGGCCTTCGGTGGCGCTCCCCGTGGGGCCACGAAGCGCAACGCTGTGGGGGTGGATGCGCGTGCCAACCGCGCCAGTTGGACCTTCGGTGGAGCTCCCTACGGGGCAACGAAACGTGTGATTATGTTGATGATGCTGATGTTGATGATAATGATGATGTCGACGATGATGACGATGATGACGACGATGATGGTGAGAGGAGGGGGGGGGGGGAGGAGGAAGGAGGAAATGCGTTTCGCTGTCTCTTCTAAACGAGGACTCAACACCACAGGACGGCAGGGGAAAAACAGAAATTGTAGAACATCTATGTTCGCAACGCACGTTGCTACAACCATGAAAACATCTAATTCGCCCGACGAAGGGCGCGCCCATATGCAGGTGTGAGTGCCGCAATTATGATTCACTTTTTTCGGTGGTGATCCCGGCGAGGCAACGAGCCGCGCTAGGGGTGTGCCGAAATGGGTGGCGTGGCACACGACGCGAACGACAGCGATTGATCTGAGTGCGTAGGGGGACAGAGCGCGGGTGAATCTGAGCGCGAATGCGTCTGACTGTGAATGAATCTGCGTGCGAGCGAGTCTACGCGCATGAGTGCGAGTATGACAAAGCATGGTGTAATTGTATATGCATGTCAATAGTTTGAGAATGACTGCCTCTGAGTACTCGTGACGCTGGGCGTGGCCGCCGCAAGGAGCTTCCCCGGGGCTCCCCCACGGCGTCGCCCGCGCGCCGCGACGCCATTGTTGGCGCGCCCCGCCGCGAGGGTCGCGCCCGCTTCCCCCCTTTCTTTTACTTCCTCGCTGCCCGCGCACTCAAAAGTCCTAGGCCGCGGGCGCAGCGCAGCGCGGAGCCCCCGCGACGCGCGCAGGTCGCCCCGGAGGGGTCCCGGCGACGCGCGCGGGTCGACCGCTGCGCGGAGCAAAAAGAGGTAGCTGGCTGGCTGGTAGCTGGCAGGGTTCTCGCCGCTGGGCAGAGCGACGACGGGCGAGCGAGGCGCTGGGCAGAACGCAGTACGGAGCCCCCGCGACGCGCGCAGGTGCCCCGGGGGGGCCCCGGCGACGCGCGCGGGTCGTCCGCTGCGCGGAGCAAAGAAAGCTAGCTGGCTGGCTGACAGCGGGCAAGGCTGTTGCCGCTGGGCAGAGCGACGGCGGGCGAGCGAGGCGCCGGGCAGAACGCAGCACGGAGTTCCTGCGACGCGCGCTGGTCGCCCCGGAATGAGCGGCGGGTGCGCGTGCGGACTCTGCCAGTTGGACGTTCGGCGGAGCTCCCTATGGGGCCACGAAACGTGTGAGGGGTGTGCCGACATGAGTGGCGGGGGCGCATGCGGACCGACCTTCGGCGGATCTCCTATGGCGCCACCGAACGTGTGAAGGGTGTGCCGAAATGAGTGGCGGGGGCGCATGCGGACTGTGCCACTGGGGCCTTCGGCGGAGCGCTGATGGGGTCACGAAGCGTGTGAGGGGTGTGCCGAAATGAGTGGCGGGGACGCATGCGGACTGTGCCACTGGGGTCTTCGGCGGAGCTCCAATGGGATCACACAACGTGCGAGGGGTGTGCCGAAATGGGTGGTGGGGGCGCATGCGGACCTGTGCCACGGGGACCTTCGGCGGAGCGCCTATGGGGCCACGAAGCGTGTGAGGGGTGTGCCGAAATGGGTGGCGGGGACGCGTGCGGACTGCCACTGGGGCCCTCGGCGGAGCGCTTATGGGGCCACGAAGCGTGTGAGGTGTGGGCCGAATCGAGTAGCGGGGACGCATGCGGACTGTGCCACTGGGACCTTCGGCGGAGCGCCTATGGGGCCACGAAGCGTGTGAGGGGTGTGCCGAAATGAGTGGCGGGGACGCGTGCGGATTGCGCCGCTGGGACCTTCGGCGGGAGCTCCTATGGGGCCACGAAACGCGTGACGGGTGGGCCTTCGGCGGAGCTCCTATGGGGCCACGAATCGTGTGAGGGGTGGGCCGACACGAGTGGCGGTGACGCATGCGGACTGTGCCAATGGGGCCTTCGGCGGAACCCCCTTGTGGGGCCACGAAACGTGTACGGGGTGTGCCGAAATGGGTGGCGGGGGCGCATGCGGACTGTGCCACCGGGACCTTCGGCGGATCTCCTATGGAGCCACGAAACGTGTGAGGCGTGTGCCGAAATAGTGATGGTGATGCTGTTGACGACGATGATGACGATAATGTGGATGATGATGGTGATGATGACGATGATGATGATGATGATGATGATGATGACGATGACGATGACGATGATGATGCTGATGACGATGATGATGCTGCTGCTGATGATGATGATGATGAGGATGAGGATGAGACGAGGGGAGGAAAGAGAAGGAGGAAAGGGGAAACGCGAGGACCGTCTCTTCGAAACGAGGACCCAACAACACAGGTTGGTTGGGAATAAAACAAAAACTAACTAGAACGCAATTGCCATAACCACTCAAAACCTAACTTCGCTGTAACTTACACGCTGTAAAACAAAACGCTTCAACACATCTACCGCCTTCCTCATGACAATTGCCTGCTCCCCCACTGAGAGGAAAGGGGGCTCCACGATGCACGTAGAGCACCAGCTCAGGAGGATGTAGCCAATTGTCGCTTCTGTGCCGCTGGGCTTACGGGATCGTTGCGTCCTGCCCTGTGGAGGAGGAGGAGGAGGAGGAGGAGGAGGAGGAGAAGGTGGATCGCGCCCGCGTCGAGCCCCTGCTTGGCCGCGAGCCGTCCTCCTTGCGGCAGCGGCCTCATGGACCGTCAAACGAGTTGGGGGAGGAGGACCAATGGATAAGGAAGCAGCAACGAACAGACGTGGACATGCAGTGAGGAGGAGCAAAAGGGGGGAACGACGGGCAGCAGTGAGCAAGCCAACGCACGGGGGGGTGGCGGGGGAGGTCGTCGTCGTCGCTGTCGCCAAGCGTTTGTCAAGGTCAGGGCGCGCGGGGGGGGGGGGCGAATGGAGGGGCGTGAGTTGGGCGGGGGGCGGATTGCGCCGGGCAAGCGCGCAGCCCGGGGTCTGCCGCATGCGCCGCCGTCGCCGCAACCAGCTTGGTTGCCGACGCTCTGTCCGGGGCCTGCAGGTTGCGGAACACGGCCAGCGCGTATCAATGTTTTCCCATATTCATTCGCACAGACTGTTCAGCTTCTGATCTGTCACACAGTTCACTGAACCATTTTAAGACTTACACGTACTTACCCACGCCGTATCAGTTAAATTCCGACCCACTCATATTCGACTCCTGCAATGCAGCAGGCGTGACGCTTGGGAGCTCCAAGTCTCCGTTGCTGTGTGCGTTGTACCTCGGACTTTGTTGTCCCCTCTATTTCTCTCTGTCCGTCTCCTTCTCTCTCTCTCTCTCTTTACCTCTCTCTTTTGTTTTGATTTTATATTTCTTTATTTCTCTCTTTCTCTCTCTCTCTCTCTCTTGAGAGAGAGAGAGAGAGAAACCAAAACAATAACAAACATAACGAGAAAGAGCAATGTATATAGAGAGAGAGAGAGAGGGAGAGAGAGAGAGAGATTCATGATCACTGCGATACAGCAGGCGCATCACTGGGGCACCCCAAGAATCGCAAGTTGGTGTTCCACTGGCCCGATCGCGATGTTTCAGGCGTAGCTGTTCGGTGCCTTAAGGAGGTACCGCAAGGGGTTGCTGCCCCTGCCCGACCGCGCCCATATTGCGGGGATGTCCGTGGCGAAACGCTGATTTTGACACCCACGACTCCTCTCTCGTCGGAGCCCCGTGATCACCGCGATGTCGCAGTCATAGCATTCTGGCATACCATAGACTGGCCGTCAGGGAATCGCGTACAGCGGCAGAATGGAGGCAGCATACGGCGGTAGAGAGAAGCAGACAGGAACAATTCAACTCGGACTTGGACAGGCTCAATCTTATTCGCGCTCAAATTTCATGCTCAGGTGTTCATAGAGGCAAATGTCAGAAACTCTGACGTGCGTTTGGAGAGTCACGCGCCAAATAATTTCCTTACTCCTTGCCATCAGTCCATCCAATTGCTCCTTGCTTCCTCCTCCTCCGCCACCCATCCTTTCATTTTCTCCTCACACCATATCCCTTTATCCTCCTCGCTCCGCCTTCCTCTCTCCTTTCTCGCGCCTATTCGTCACTCTCCCTCTCTTCTCTTCTCCTCCCTCCCGTCTCGTGATCGTCGTCCTCACCCTCCCTTCCTTGTCCTCGTCCTCCTCCCCTTCGCGGCCTCCCCTTCCTCCTTCCGCCCCATTCCCCCCATGCTTCTCGAACCTTCTCCGTTTTACTCCATCCCCTCCTCCTCCTCCTCCTCCTCCTCCTCCTCCACCTCATCTTGTTCATCCTCGTGCTCTTCCTCCTCCTCCTCCTCCTCCGCCTCCCGTTGTTTTGCTTTTTGCCTCCCGTTCTCCCCTCGCATTGCTTGTGGGGGCCCGCCCTGCCTGCGCAGGCCCAACCAGCCGCCCGGTGAGCTTTGCCCAGCCCAGCTGACGAGCATCGACCAGGCTCATTTCCCGCCCGCCGCCCGCCGCTCACCCGCCTGACGCACGCCGCCAGCGCCCCCGCCGCTCACCGCCCACTGCCCACTCGACGCGTGCGGCCCGCTGCCCGCTGGCCGTCGCCCGCCGCTTGCCTCCCTTCCGCCCGCCGCCCGCCGCTCGTCGGGTCGAGTCCACACCGCTGGATCCGCGCGCGGGGGCGCCGAGTCCGATCCGACCCGATTACCGGATTCCGAGCTCGATCCGATCCGACGTGCAGTTCAGCTATTTTCGGATAGGTATGTCTCCGTTCCGTTCTCGATCCGAGAGCACAAGCGTGTGTGTGTGTTGGTGTGCGTGTGCGTGTGCGTGTGCGTGTGCGTGTGCGTGTGCGTGCGTGCGTGCGTGTGCGTGTGCGTGTGCGTGTGCGTGCGTGCGTGAGTGTGTGTGTGTGTGTGCGTGTGTGTGTGTGTGTGTCATGTCTGTTGTTGGTGGTGGTTCTTGTAGTTGTCAGTGGTTTGTTTTGTGCTGCTTTGTTCCTCACCCGGCAGGTTGGGGTTATTTTGTTATGTTCCTTTGTGTACACGAATTCCCGTCTTCCCACCCTGGCATACCGTGGTCTCCAGACTCCGCAGGGTCTTGACGATTCCTGAATGTCTCGCCTCGCGTTCTCGAGGAATGCCGACACCATGTCACGGTCGCCAGACCCCACAGGATTACGATGATCCTTGAGTGTCCCGCCTCCCGTCCTCGACGAATGACGACACCCTGCATACCAGACAGCCCCGAGGGGGAGGCGTCACGGCGTCACGCCGTCAAGGCGCCATTAAACCCCAGTAAAGAGGCGTAGAACATCGTTAACAAGAGCGAATTGTGCACATTGACACATGTCAAAACAGGCAGAAGGTAATTGGACAGAGCATACCTGAGTGAACCATAGCACAAAAGATTGCAGCCATCATAACGTCACACGACACACCATACCATAACACACCATATCATACCACAACATAGCACGACATGACATCTCATATTATACATCATGTAGCATAATTGACCGTAACGGAGTGCGCCTCACACGGGCATACCATGCCATAAACGAATCTGTGGATTGACAACATGCTCGGGTATTGAATACTTGAATGGCAGCGCCAGGCACACAACATAAGCGTACGCACATAGCGTAACAAACATCGTTTGTTAGAGCAGCGCAGAATGAACATTCCAAAGCATAAACCATCATACCAGGTCACAATATGGCATATCGCCACATCGCATATCATACCATACCGCAGCGTAACATAACGTAACCTAATACCTTGTCATATTGCATAAGATGACACAGTATACCACACCGCTGCGCGTCATCGCATATCACGACATGGCCACAAGGGGCATGCCGAACCTACAGCTATAACGGGGCACACCCAACACATATAGCAGACACCAATGGCGGACATTAATGACATGAGTCAAGAGCATCACCAGTAACATCAGCCACCGACATCAGTACACGGTACACACGAACACCTAGCATATGTCATTAGAGGCATCAGGAGCATGCATCAACACCATACACCACTGATCCGTAGCCATTTTGACTCAAGTCGGCAATGTTGGTTCAAGTCAGCAGTATGGGCACGAAACATTGTATGTAAGTCAGCGTTGTGATTCAATGGCGCCGTTGATATTGCTGCTGGGCGATAGCTTGCCAGACTGTCTGGCTGGCACCACTGCTGTCGGGACTGCCTGCCTCTGCTGGCTCCGGCGCAGCAAGAGGATACACCCACATGAGTCACAGGACAACCTACGGGAGCTGGGGACACTAAAGGAATTACGAGAGCTCGTTTCCGGCAAGCAAGTATTGCACGTCAAAGGTTTCGGTGGCGGCTTCGGCAACGGAGCGCGCAGTGCCGACCAAGAAGCCAGTCAAGTTCGCCGCGCTGTCCAAGCCATCCGAAGTTTCGGCCCAGACTACTTGGTGGTCGACGGCGATCCTTGGGGCGACGGCTTCCAGCGTTACGTCAAGGCTTTCGCGGACGAGTGCCGGAGATCCCATCTGTCAGTGCCAGAGCTCGTCTGGGTGAAGGACATCAAGGGGGACTCGCCCACCAGTGAAGAGCGCGCGAAGAAGCTCGGGAAGGCTTCAGAGTGGGCCAAGGAGACAGGTCTCAGGGTGGTGGTTTCGTGGCTGCCAGAATCCGCGATCGCTCGCCGCATGAATAGCTTGTTCGGCACGGGCTGCTCGGAAAAGCTGAAGGGGAAGAAATTCGACGTCAGGGGCGAAGTGCGGTTGTTGTCAGGTCAGCTGGAGTGGGTACGAGGAATGGCGGAGGCGAGCGATCCATCGCAGAGAGAAATTCTCAGGGCCATAGAAGCCGTGGAGAGCAGGGAAAGCAAGCAGTATTTCGAGAAGTGCAGCTTCGAGAATTCCGCCAAGGGCAATGCGATCTACGAGCATTTGAGGGGCGATGGGCACAAGACGGGCGCACATGGGGCCGTGAGCTTCGGGGGCGGCGAGAGCGTGCTGCTTGAGTTCGCAGCCCTCTTACCTGTTCCCTGGCTCTGGCTTCGGCAGGGAGCAGGCCGCGCTCTTGCCGTTCACGCGTGGCAGGGGCGATTCGGACCCGAAGCTGCCTGAACACGAGGGCAGCGCATTCAGAAGATGAAGAGGTGCCTTCGCGGAGGTGATGGGCGATAGGCATGTGAACTAAGACCATGACAAAGTCGGAGCGCACTGCGCGATGAGGCACGGGCCCATATTATTCGCGCCGCACATCAGGTGGTAGCGTCAGCCACTTGTTCAGGGTGTTCTCGGTGAGGTTTCAATGCTTCATGGCGCAATCGTGACGAACGCTTCTACAAAAAACCATGCACCACTAACCCTGTTTCTCGCCTCGCCTCCTCGACGAATCACGACGCCCTGCGTATCAGGCAGCCCCGAAGGGAAGGGTGTCGCGGCGTCACGCCGCCCAAGCGTCATTTTGCACGAGTAAGAAGGCATGAAGGCCACATTAAGAGCGCGCAGCCATGGTTGACACACACATGCCATAACGAACATACTATGACAGATCATAACTATCATGCTACATCATAGTACACTCTGTCTATCCTTGGGTACCAGAGAACTGGCACAAAGGGAACCTGATCCTGTTGAGTAGTATCAGAAATACTAGAGTTGGACACAACACAACTTAGCAGGACAGAGTGCAATGGAGCATCGTATACCCCGTCGTAGCATAACGCAACGTGATTGGACCTTCTAAAGTCATGCAGAATCAAACGCTGCTGAATATAATGGAAAGAAAGCAGTAGCGACCGAGCGACGGCGTCTTATCAATCGCGACGCGTGCGCCGAGGCCAAGTTGGCCAGAGTTTCAAAGAGGAAGCGCAGCACCGACCGATCGAACGACGTATCAAACGTGACGGGCGTCACGGCGTAGCGCAGGCCTGTTGAGAATAGACAATGCAGTATTCCATCGCATAATTTGTATACGCGAGCAGTGCATAGTTGAACACTCTAGAATTCAGCAGCCACCGAATGCTGCTGCCCTGTCACACGCAATATGAGAGCTGACTGAGGCTGGTCACAGGAATAAGCCAGAAATGAGTATAATGCAGCTGCGGCCAGATAAACCGAATGTTTCGGTGGGTGTCGCTCGAAACAAACTGCATTAGTGTGTGTGTGCGTTTGTGGGGGTGCGGATTCAGTACCACATTGCATTATTCAGCAAGTTGGCGAGGCGCAACACATCGAAATATTTGAGAACACATGGCACGGGACGTGGTGCTGAGGAGGATTTTGAGGAGGATACGTGCTACGGTCGACACTTTCTAACAATGTATTGGTTGGTTTGGTGTCCCATTATGTTTTGGTTGGTTTTGTGTCCCATTCTGACAATGGGCTGACACGTAACCATGCGACCCCACGGGTGTCGAAGGAGCGCGAGCGAATCAGTCAATTGCCAAACACGTGATTCATAATAGTATTGACGAGGATGCGGAGGATGATGACGACAACGATCGTCCTGATGACAATGCCGATGACGATGGCGATGGCGATAATGATGATGATGGTGTTGATGAGGATGATGATGCTGATGTTGATGAGGATGAGGATGGGGATGATGATGATGATGCTGATGATGATGATGATGATGCTGGTGCTGGGGCTGGTGATGAGGATGATGATGATGATGCTGTTGCTGATGACGATGTTAATGCTTGTGTTGGTGATGCTGTTTCTGGTGGTGGTGATGGTGATGAAGGTGATGGGGATGACGATTGTGATGGTTTTTACAATGAAGATGATGATGCTGATGCTGACGATGATGATGCTGATGGTGATGATGATGATGATGACGGTGATGCGAATGCTGATGCTGATGATGGTGATGACATTGGCGACGGCGACGAGGATGACAAGGGTGATCATGACTATGATGACGAACATGGTGACCATGCTGGTGGTGTCGGTGATGATGTTGATGGTCATGGTGATGATGATGGTGTTGGTGGTGGTAATGTTGATGTCGATACTGATGCTGATGCTGCTGATGTTGACGATAATGCGACGAAGATGATGGTGATGATGGTGAGGTGGAGAAGGAGGATGCAGATAGAAAAGAAAAGGATGATCATGATGATGCAGAGTGCGTGGAGGATCTGGATGGGGGCGGAGAAGAAGCAGGAAACTGATGAGGATATCCCGATCCTGTGTGTTGTCGGCCAGGTTCCATCAGAGTGCCCCAACATTGGCAGCTGGACTCTGACCACAGAGCAGTACGAGGCCCGCGCCGCTGCGCTGGAAGGGCAGCCGCAAGCCTGTTAATACAGCAGTCATCCTCCTTCCCCGTTCGGCTGCCGCCCTCCTCCCCCCTCCCTCTTCCCTTTCCTGCTTTCTCGTTCCTCTTTCCTTGCACTTGCTTTTTCCCAACCCTCCTTGTTGGGGTATTCGTTTTGAAAAGAGGGGTGTGGTCGCGTCTCTCCTTCTCCTCCTCCCCCGCCTCCCGCCTCCTCTCGCCTCCTGCCCTCTCTTCGCCGTCGCTGGGAGGCCGCGATCTGCGAAACTGTCGCCACTTTCGAGGGCTGCCGGTGGGTCTTGCGGGGTGAGGCACCGCGCAGATCTGAAGTATATCTCGCCGTCCCTGGGTGGGTGCGATATTCGAAACTGTCGCCACTTTCGAGGGCTGCTGGTGGGTCCTGCGGAGTGAGGCGCCGCGCAGAGCTGAGGTAGACCTCGCCGTCCCTGGGGGGCTGCGATCTGCGAAACCGTCGTCACTTTCGAGAGCTGCTGGCGGGTCCTGCGGAGTGAGGCACCGCGCAGATCTGAGGTAGACCTCGCCGTCCCTAGGGGGCTGCGATCTAAGACACGGTCGCCACTTTCGAGTACTGCTGGTGGGTCCTGCGGAGTGAGGCGCCGCGCAGAGCTGAGGTAGACCTCGCCGTCCCTGGGGGGCTGCGAGCTGCGAAACTGTCGCCACTTTCGAGGGCTGCTGGTAGGTCCTGCAGAGTGAGGCACCGCGCAGATCGGAGGTAGACCTCGCCGTCCCTGATGGGCTGCGATCTGCGAAACCGTCGCCACTTTCGAGGGCTGCTGGTGGGTCCAGCGGAGTGAGGCACCGCGCAGATGGGAGGTAGATCTCGCCGTCCCTATGGGGGCTGCGATCTGCGAAGCTGTTGCCACTTTCGGAAGCTGCTGGTGGGTCCTGCGGAGTGAGGCACCGCGCACATCTGAGGTAGACCTCGCCGTCCCTGGGGGGCTGCGACCGTGCCTGGGGGGCTGCGATCTACGAAACGGTCGCAACTTTCGAGGGCTGCTGGTGGGCCCTGCGGAGTGAGGCACCGCGCAGATCTGAGGTAGACTTCGCCGTCCCTGGTGGGCTGCGATCTGCGAACCGATCGCCACTTCCGAGGGCTGCTGGTGGGTCCTGCGGAGTGAGGCACCGCGCAGATCTGAGCGGGACCTCGCCGTGCCTAGGGGGCTGCGATCTGCGAAACGGTCGCCACTTTCGAGGGCTGCTGGTGGGTCCAGCGGAGTGAGGCACTGCGCAGGTCTGAGCGGGACCTCGCCGTGCCTGGGGGGCTGCGATCTGCGAAACGGTCGCCACTTTCGAGGGCTGCTTGTGGGGCCAGCATAGCGATCTGCGGAACTGTAGCCACTTTCGAAGGCTGCTGGCGGGTCCTGCGGAGTGAGGCACCGCGCAGATCTGAGCGGGACCTCGCCGTCCCTGGGGGGCTGCGATCTGCGAAACCGTCCTGCGGAGCGAGGCATCGCGCAGATCTGAGCGGGACCTTGCCGTCCCTGAGTGGCTGCGATCTGCGAAGCTGTCGCCACTTTCGAGGGCTGCTGGCGGGTCCTGCGGAGTGAGGCACCGCGCAGATCTGAGCGGGACCTCGCCGTGCCTGGGGGGCTGCGATCTGCGAAACGGTCGCCACTTTCGAGGGCTGCTGGTGGGTCCAGCGGAGTGAGGCACCGCGCAGATCTGAGCGGGACCTCGCCGTGCCTGGGGGGGTGCGATCTGCGAAACCGTCGCAACTTTCGAAGGCTGGTGGCGGGTCCTGCGGAGTGAGGCACCGCGCAGACCTGAGCGAGACATCGCAATCCTTGGAGGGCTGCGAGCCTCACGAATGCCGCTCGCAGAAGTATATGCGCCCATGTCACGTCATCACCTCCGTATAACGTCTCCCAAGCTACTCATGCCCCGCATTCCGCAGGGGTTGGGTACGTCGCCAGGGTAAGTAATTTCTACTCCTGGCGTCTTGCTCACGTCTGTCTCCATCATCGTTTCTCATTCGTCCTTCCCTCGTTCTTCGCCCTTCCTCTTCCCTCGGTCATGCTCAAGCGCCCTGGCTCGAGGTCTCCCGGCACCATTTCTCTGGGCCGCACCAGGTCTGCGGTGCTCGCTGGAATGACCCTTAAAGCCAACGCGGCGATCCGCCTTCACGAGCCCCACCACGTGTTTCCCAGTTGTGCCAGAAGCCATGCCACCCGCCGTGTCGCCCGGCCGCGGTGGCCGGGTCGGGTGGGCCGGGCGGGAGGAGGACGCAGGGGGGGAGGAGGGACGGGAGAAAGAGGGGCAGGAGGGAGGGAGGGAGGGAGGGAGGAGAGGGAGGAGGCGGAGGGGATTGCACGAAGTGCTAACGGGAACGGATCTTTGCTGCATGTACTGCCTTACCAGGTCCCGCCGTGCCCCTCGCGCAAGATCGTCGCCGGGCCGACGACATCCAGGGTTCCTCTCCGTGGGGTTCGTGGCGGCGCCTTTCCTCGTGGGAAGGTGGATCGTCATAAAGCATGCCAGAAACCCCTGGGGGACCCATGGGCTTTGACACCGCAGTTTGTGAACGAAGCTCGTCACTCGCTTCCTCGTCCTCCTGCCTCTTCTTCCTCTCTTTTTTTCTTCCCGTCTCCCTCCCGGCATCCTCTCTCATTCCCGTGCTCTCCTTCATCCCCTACAGACTTCTACAGACGTCTCTCTCCTCCCGGTCACAGCCCCCTTGCATGTTTTGTCCTTCCTCCTTTTCCTCCTGTTCCTCCTCCTCTTCCTCCTCCTACTCCTCATCCTCCAGCTCCTCCTCATCCTCCCCCCCTTCCCGCTCCCTTGCAGCTCCCTTTCTTTTCCGTAGTTTCCATTGTTGCGAAATGGGGTTCCAAGGTGGCCTCGGAGACCCAGTTGCCCCGAAGAGAGAGATGCAATCAGTTGCCCAGCGCGCACGATGTGTTTATTTGAGGGGCAGCACGGTTTGAGTGAGGTCTGTGTCGCTATGCGACGGAACCGTAGGTGGAGCTCCTTCTGGGTCCCGATCCTTTTGAGGGGTGTGCCGAGATGGGTGGGGGGCCGTAGGTGGAGCTTCCTGAGGGCGATCCGCGGGGAGTCGCTATTCAGATGTAGATGCCCACGATCGCGCAGGTGTTCCCACGTGGTGATTGTGCTGGGACGGCGTGCATGCCCATCCGATGATTATGTTGACGCTGGCCTTGCCTTGGCTAGAACATAACCGCTGGCGAAGTGCGCGTGATGTCTTAGCAGATGTGTCTATTTGTATGTATATATATATATATATATACACGCCATCATATCATCTTATACGATATCAGGTTATATTATAAAGTTTCCCGGGTCTACTTTTATGTCATATTTTGCTACATTAAAGCAATTTATCCATAAGGGCTTCGCCCCCTGCCGCCGGCCCCCTCTCTCGAAGTCATGAGGCTTTGGCGCTGTCGCGCAGCAGTATCGGAACTTCATGCGAGGCCGATTCGCAATCGGCAAAACCAACTGATCACAAGAGGGGTTACCACACAGGGCGATTGGTAAGACGTGTATGGTTTACGAGCTTGGTTACCACACCTTGGGATCAAAGGGCCGAGGGAGTACTCGCAGTTTGGGTTACCATTGCGATGGATGTCCGTGAGGGGTGGCACCGAATTTCAGAAATGTGGCAAATCCCCTGTGTTTTTGGACCCTGACCCCGCGGATCTGCGTGAGGGGTGGCACCGAATTTCAGAAATGTGGCAAATCCCATGTGTTTTTGGACCCTGACCCCGCGGATCTGCGTGAGGGGTGGCACCGAATTTCAGAAATGTAGCAAATCCAATGTGTTTTTGTACCCTGACCCCGCGGATCTGCGTGAGGGGTGGCACCGAATTTCAGAAATGTGGCAAATCCCTTGTGTTTTTGGACCCTGACCCCGCGGATCTGCGTGAGGGGTGGCACCGAATTTCAGAAATGTAGCAAATCCCATGTGTTTTTGTACCCTGACCCCGCGGATCTGCGTGAGGGGTGGCACCGAATTTCAGAAATGTGGCAAATCCCATGTGTTTTTGGACCCTGACCCCGCGGATCTGCGTGAGGGGTGGCACCCAATTTCAGAAATGTAGCAAATCCAATGTGTTTTTGGACCCTGACCCCGCGGATCTGCGTGAGGGGTGGCACCCAATTTCAGAAATGCGGCAAATCCCTTGTGTTTTTGTACCCTGACCCCGCGGATCTGCGTGAGGGGTGGCACCCAATTTCAGAAATGTGACAAATCCCTTGTGTTTTTGTACCCTGACCCCGCGGATCTGTGTGAGGGGTTGCACCGAATTTCAGATATGTGGCAAATCTCTGTGTTTTTGTACCTTGACCCCGCGGATCTGCGTGAGGGGTGTAGATTTCGAGCCCCCCCAGCAATTCAGACAACGCGCCCAGGGGGTGCTAAAAAATCTTGTTTGGGCCTCCCCCACCCTCGCGCGGCCAATCAACTAGTTACAGCAACCAGCAAGTAGCAGAACTGTAACACTGGAAACTACAAGCTACAACTGGTACTGGAAACTGCGAACCCGCGCCTACAGCCTGGTGGCCCCACAAGGGGGCCGGCGGATATGACAGTATATTTAAGTACATTGTCGTACGATATGGTATATCTCAGATTATTGTATACACGATGATTATTTTTAGTATCGTTCTTATCAGTATATATTAGATTGCACTTTACGGCATTCAATTGCAATATAACATATCATACCCGATGATATTATGTCATGGTATGTCGTGGTATCGCATATGGTGTTCTATTATATTATTGTACATCATAATATATCATAGTATGCGATATGGTAGTCTATTTCGTTAATACAGTATCTATTTGATGTATGCCAATATGCCATCGTATCTTATATGATAGTAGAACTCTTTTTTGTATTACGCTATTCTACATGATATTCGGTTTTCGAGTAGTGCAGTATGTTGTTATTAATATCACATGACATGACACAATGAACTACGATGCCATGTTTTTATCGTACATTATGATTTTATATGATATCGTATTGTATCATACTATATTGTGTTCTATCATATGGAAGTCTATTCTATGATCGTGTGTATATATATATATACACACATCTGACGATTCCCTCGGAAGATCTGAGTGTCTGCCTGCTGTCCTCACCTCGCCGCTGGTGGCCCATCCTGCCGTGCTTGGCGCGCGCGCCGCCCTCGCGGCCTGGCCCCGCAGGCGCTGGCGACACGCACGTACGGCGAGGCCTACCTTGCTGCGGAGGCTCCGGCGCCACGCTCCGTTCCCGGGGTTCCGTCGTCCTGTGTGTCAAGGTCCACCGCCTCGAGTGGCCCACGAGGATCAGTTCCCCAGGTCGTAGATGTGTGCAGATTTCTGCCTCGCAGTGGAGGGCGCATTCCCATTCGATCGATCCGATTCCGTTTCGAGTTCGCCGGGCTCGATCCGAGTCGATTTCGATTCTCCAGCGGTCTGGTGGGACCTGGTGATTGTATGCCGTTGTCGTGAATCCTGGCGCAGCCGATCCGATTTGAATTCGATTCCATGTCGATGCGGCCCGATCCGCCGCACATTCCCATTCGATTTCATTTTGGGCTTCGATGCGATCTGATCCTGCCCTGGGCTCTGGGGCTCCCGGCTCGGCGGCGGAGCGGCGGTGGAGTTTTGGCTCCTTGCGCTTTGCAGAGGAAGCGGCTCAAGGTATGGCCTCAGGTGGGGACATGTTGATGATGATGATGGTGGTGATGATGATGATACTGATGATGTGTGTATTCAGTACGGGAAGCAGGCACTGTAGTTGAGCATCGCCGTATGGCCACTGCCACGTTGGCTCAAGCTCTGAGTCAGGGCGCCCTCCCATTCTGGTGATGCAAGCCGCCCTTCGCCAGCTTGTCGGGCGGATCGCAGAGGGGGCCTCGACTGGCCTCGTCGTGTGGGCTGGGCGGCCGACTTGCCCCGCGTGTGAGTGCTCGCCAGTCCTGAAGTGTCCGCCACTGACTTGCACGACTGGCGACGTGGCCCACATCTCGCCGGTGACGCCGCTCACGGTTGCGGTCCTCTGCGCTGGCGTCGCCTTGCTGTCCTTCTTCACGGGCCGGCTGACGCGCTGGGGAGCTAAGGGCGGGCGGTACGCCGACGACCTGGACACCACTGCTCGGGCCCAGGTGGCTCAGTACAAAGCCAAGGCTCTGGCGCAATGATGCTGGCAGCTGCTGGCCGACACCCGCTCACCGCGTCGCACGACCTGCAGGTGGGCGACTTCTGTGTGGTGCGCTACAACGTCCCAGGTGTGCCCCTGTACCACGAGAGGCTGGTTCACTACCTGCCGTTGGGTGCCGGGCTGACCGTGTCCATCACCACGCCCGATGGTGACGAGTACGAGGAGGTGTGGGGCCTGCCCGACATCGTCGAGTGGGAGCCGCTGCCAAACCGACAGCCGGGTGGCGTGTTGATGGGTCGGCCAGGAGCGCGATACTATCGGTTCAGAGCTGGTGCGATGCCGACCGCCGCGAGCCTCACGGCGTCCGCTGTGGCTGCTGCCGGGCGCCTGGGCCAGCCCGCGCCAGGCGGGCCCTTGGTGCCAACCCTCGGCGGGCGCCTCGTCGGGCCGCCGGCGGGAGGTGCCGCGCCTGGCGCGGTCGAAGCCGGAGGCGCCGCGGCCCCGCTTGGCGGGGCACCCGGCGCGCCAGCGGCGGCCGCGGCAGCTGCGCCGGGCGGAGTAGCCCCGGCGGCGGGGCTTGGCGGCCTGGTGGCGGCGCTCGGCGGCCCAGCGGCAGGAGCACCAGCCGGCGTGCTGGTTCCAGCCCCGCTGCCCGCCCCCGCTGGGGCCGGCGCCGCGGCGGTCGTGGCTCCAGGAGCCGACGGAGTGCTCGCCGCCGCTGCCGCCGGGGCCCCAGGGGCCGCCGCCGCCCCCGTGCCCGCGGACGCGGGCGCCGCCGCAGCCGCCGCGGGCCCGCCCCCTGCGGCGGGAGGCGCGCCCGCGGCTGGTGCGGGTGCTGGCGGGCATTTCCAGGACGCGAGGGTGCTCCCGGTGGTGTACGACGCCATGGGCAACCGTCGGCGGGAGTTCCGCGAGGCGGTGCTGGCCTGCCGGGAAGACCCGTGGGCGGGGTGGCCCGTGCGCGGGCCGCGCACCGCGCTCTGGGTCCTGCGGTGCATCGTCGACCACGGCGGGACGCCGACGGGGATGCACTCTCGGTGGCGCAGTGAGGCCCGCCTCCAGGAGCACGAGCCCGGGGTGCAGGAGCATGAGCGCTCGTGCCGCGCGCTGGAGGAGCTCATCTGCTACGACCAGTGCAATGGCGCGAACCTGGCGGCCGTGGAGCTGCTCGTGCGGAACATCCAGGTGCAGCAGGAGGTACCGCGACAGGAGCGCGGGCGGCTCAGGAGGCGGTGGCCCCGACAGCGTCGACACTCACCTGTACATGGGCAGCGAGCTGACACGAGGAGGAGTGTGTGTATGCCCTCTCCTCCAGGAGTGGGCCAGCGCCCAGCTGGCCAAGGAGCAGGCGCTGCTCAAGGAGCGGCGCAAGGCCCGGGAGGAGAGGGAGCTTGCCAAGAAGGGGAACAACAAGAAGAACAAGAAGGAGGAGGAGGGGTGATGTTCCCCTCGGCCGCGCCGGTTCCAGGCGGCCGGCGCGGCCCCCTGACTGAGACGCCTGTGGGCCGTGGTGCCTCTACCGGTCCGCCGAACAGAGAGGTTTTTGACATGCTGGGGCAGAGTGCCCGCCAGCGCGACATTTTTCCGCTGCCCCCGCTGCGCCGAGATCACGTCGGCGCGGCGGGCCGCCGGGACCTGTCCAGGGTCACCAGGCGGCGTGGTGAGGCTACCAAGCGCATCCTCGATTGGGGCGACGACTGCATCGACGCCCTGAACGACTTGCACGGCCACCAGGATCGGCCGGCGGTCCCCGCCCACGCTGGTCAGCGACGCGCAGTGGAGCATGTCGAGTCGCGAGTGCGCGCGCTGGGCAAGCCCCCACCAGAGGCAGGCTTTCGCGAGGGAGCCCTTCGTGAGCTCCTCGCGGGGACGGGGATCTACCAGACGGGTGATCTCTTCCCGACGGCCGTATGTCAAGGAGTCCATTTCCTGGCCCTCGCCCGACGCGCAGCCCGCCCCGCTGTGCGCCTGCCTGGGCGAGGCCGAGTCTGAGTGGCTGGGCCGCTGGCAAAGCACCTTGCTCAGGCCAGATCAACCTACAGCAGCCGAGCGTGCTGAGTTCTGCCCGGCTGGACCTTTTTTGACCCCAGTCTCTTCAGTGAGCCTCTGCTTTACGCCGATTTTGTCGCCAAGCTGTTGGCCCGCGGCATGGTGGAGCTGAAGGGGGACTGCGATGCGGCCACCGTCGGCTGCTTCTTCGTCGCGAAGAAGAACAACAAGTTGAGAGTGATATTTGATACGAGGTATGCAAATCTATTCTTCGGGCGACCAGCTCGGACCGCTTTGCCGACGGCTACAGCGCTGGCGGCTTTCGAGAACCCAGGGCACGACACTTACACTGCCTCGGGCGACATCGACAATGCTTTTTACAGGCTGCGGCTGCCCGACGGCCTGTCGTCCTACTTCAGGATGCCCGCCCTGGATGCCAGCCTGCTCGGGATCACGCACCTGGGCGGGGCGCGGCTCGCGCGAGGGGCGCGGGTGCAGCCCTGCGTTTGCGTGCTGCCGATGGGCTGGAGCCACGCGCTGGCCCTCTGTCAGGGCGTGTCGCGGCGGGCCCTGGACACCGCGGGGTTCACAGAGGGGCAGTGCATCGAGGACGGGGAGGCCGGGGTCGTGGTCGGCGAGGAGGGCGCCCTGGCGGTCGCCGGCTACGTCGACAACTACGCTGCCCTGGGTCGTTCACCGGCCATCGTCGACCGGGCCGCCCTCGCCGTCACGCGCGTGCTGACGGATAAGGGGCTGCTCGCGCACGATGAGGAGCCGGCCGCCCGCGATGCCACTTTCGTAGGTTTAGAGCTGAAGAGAGGACGTGATCTTTCGATTAAGGCCAGGAGCATTTGGAGGCTTCGTTTTGGGATCGACGCCCTGCTCAGGAAGGGCTTCTGTTCAGGAGGCGCTCTCAGAATCATCATCGGTCACTTTACATGGGCTGGGTTGATTCGTCGCGAAGTCCTCTCTTGGCTCAACTCATGCTACCAGTTTGCAGAGCGGATCGGGCAGCGACAGGCCCGACTGTGGAGATCAGTGCGGCGCGAGCTCCGGCGAGCGCGCTGTATCTTACCGCTGCTCAGTGTTGACCTCAGCGCCGAGTGGTGGCCAGAGGTAGCCGCATCAGACGCTTCGTTGTTTGGTCTCGGAGTGAGCTCCCATCCAGCGGGTATCCTCAATTGGCCGACGCAGTGAGAGATGGCGTTTTCGGGTTGACGGGGCCCAGCGGGCTCGCGAACATGCACTTCATCAGGCTCCTGTGGACTCCGTCAATGACCCCGACAAGGCCCTTGAGAACCTGCTGGTCGACAACCCCGTGGTCTTCGACGAGGTCCCCATGGGCTTCCTGATGTCCGACACCTGGAAAGTCGTTCATGCCTCGAAGGTCGCTGGGTCCACGGACATCCTAGAGCTCGAGGGGGAGGCGCTCCTAATGGCTATTCGTCACACGCTCAGAAACACTGGGGCTCTGGGGAAGAGGATCCTGTTCATAGTGGACAACTTACCATTGGCCCTAGCGGCCACAAAGGGGCGGGCAAACTCTCGATACCTCCGACACGTGCTTCAGAAGATAGCTGCTCTTTCACTGACCACAGGGTGCAGGATAGTTCTACGTTGGGTCCCATCCGAACTCAATCCTGCTGACAATCCGTCTCGAGGCGATCACGGTTTTTTCGCTACTCCCTATCACGTGCACCTTGCCCGGCCGCATGGCGGGGCGCCGGCGGCCAGCGGCGTCGCAGGCCGCCGTCGAGCGGGCGAGGAACGCCCAGCAGGTGGCCGCCTCCACGGTGCAGACCTTCGGCCTCTCGGTCCTCGAGTCCGCGGCGGTCCGCCCGAACGCGCAGAGGCAGCGCCATAACCGCCTGGCGACGCTGGTCCTCTTCTGCCGGACGTGCCACCTGGACTGGGACAGCTGGGGGTCGCTGGACAACGCGGTCACCGCGCTGCTGAACCATCAGTTCTTGGACGGCAAGTGCTCGGACCTGGGGGCGCAGCTGATCGCGGCGCTGGCGCGCGTCTACCCGAGCCTGGCCCGGCGCAGCGGGCTATACCTGCCGCGCGCGTGCCGCGCGGCCGGGGCCTGGAAGCGTCGGGCGCCCGGGCGCTCGAGGCTGCCGATGCCGAAGACCGGCGCGGCGGCGATCGCCGGGGTGATGCTGTTCCTCGGCCAGCGCCGAATGGCCATCTACACCATGCTGACCTTCATCTGCTACCTCAGACCGCTGGAGGGGATTGCGCTGCTGGGCAGGCACCTGGTCGCCCCGGTGTCGGCGGCAGGCGCGTGCTACGCGAGCTGGGGGCTCCTTCTCCACGACTTCGAGCTCGGCCAGCACGGACGACGCGGTGCTCATCGACAAAGACAGCTGGATCCTACCAGCGCTGGCCGGGCTCCAGGCGGCGACGCACGCCGACGCCTCGCTGTGGGACTTCGGCGCGGTGGAATTCAGGATGAGTTTCAAGGCGGCCGCGGACCTGCTGGGGCTGGGGCAGCTCGCTCCGCATCCCTACTCGCTCCGGCACGGCGGGGCGTCAGACGACCTTCTGGCCGGCCGCCGAAGCCTGGAGCAGGTTCGGGCGCGAGGCCGGTGGGTGTCAGCGTCGAGCCTCCGCCGATGCACCAAGGCCACGCGCCTGCTGCGGGAGCTGCAGGAGGTCCACAGCGACATCTTCAGCTTCGGGAGCTTTGTGATGACCCACTTCACGGGGCTCGTCGAGCATGGGCTGACTGGCCCGCTTTTCGACCAGGTCCCGGCGAGCGTGAGGGGCCTGTTGCTTGCAGGCCAGAGCGGCGGGGCCACGTCCGCCGCCGGCCGCGGGCGAAAGCGGCGGCCGGCGTGACCCACCTGGTCCATGGCGGGGACGTGGGCGCCCACCTCGGCAGGAGGTTCGCTGCGAGCCTGGGCAGGGCAGTGCGCTTGCGATCACTGCTGTTCCTCGAGCTCTTCGGGGGCTGTGGCCGCGTCGCAGCCAGCGCGCAGGCCATGGGCTATGCAGCGCTCAGCCTGGACATCAACGGCTCGCCTCTTGAGAACCATCTCACCCCGACCTTCCTCAACAGGATCCTGGGCTGGATCGCGAGTGGGGCCATCGCCGGGATCTGGCTCGGCACGCCCTGCAGCACCTGGACCCGTGCGCTTCGGGTCCCGCTGCGGACTGCTGAGTGCCCTGACGGGCGGCCTGACCTTTCGCCTGACCAGTTTAGCAAGCTCGATATAGGAAATAAGTCATTCCAATTCTCCCTTCACGTGATCCGTGCATGCCTCAAACACAATGTAGGCGTCATGATTGAGAATCCCCAGACCAGCCTGATGTGGTCGTCGCCTCGTTTTCAGAAGCTTCTCAGTTTGCAAAGCAGCACTTCTGTAATTTGTCACGTGTGCCAATTTGGCGCGCCCTGGAGGAAAGCTACTCGAGTGCAAGCCTGGGCCATCGGAGAATTGTGGGAGCTGTCGAACATTTGCAGCAGGACTCTCCGGCCCCACCTCGAGCTCAGTGGGCGGGCGCCAGGCGGGAAGCATTGGACAGCCATTGCTGCCGCCTACCCCGCTTCCTTTGCCAAAGCCGCCGCTACCATACTCGTACGCACATGTGAAAGCAAGCGCTCCCTCGCTCTCTCTGACAGAATGGGGGGGGTAGCCCTGATTGTTTTTTCGGCCCCAGGCCAAGTTCGAGTTCGGGTTGCGGATGCGAGGCTCGTTCATCTGTCCAGTGGCTCGCCTGGTTGTCGCGAGTTCGCCGCCGCGCGCTGCTCCTCACAAATGCATCATCTCTTCGGCGACGAGGGTCGGAAGAGGCCCTGCTGTGTGTATTCAGTACGGGAAGCAGGCACTGTAGTTGAGCATCGCCGTATGGCCACTGCCACGTTTGCTCAAGCTCTCCCTCCCTCCCTTTTTCTTCCCCTATGAGCTTGAGTGTGGCTTCTACAGCCGGATGCGAGGCTCGTTCATCTGTCCAGTGGCTCGCCTGGTTGTCGCGAGTTTGCCGCCGTGCGCTGCTCCTCACAAATACATCATCTCTTTGGCGACGAGGGTCGGAAGAGGCCCTGCTGATAATACTTAAGATGAGGAGGATAATGAGGGGGAGGAATATCTGAAGGACGTGATGTAGGAGGGAGATTGCGATGACGGATGAGGCGGATGACGATGTTGTTGATGATGATGGTGATCATGTTGATGATGGTGATGATGATGATTATGTCGATGATTATGGTGTTGATGCTGATGTTGAAGATGGTGATGGTGATGGTGATCGTGGTGATGATGATGCTGATGATGCTGATGCTGGTGGTGTTGATGCTGATGCTGATGCGGCTGATGCGTGGTGATGATGGTGAGGTGGATGCGGGCGATGATGTTATTGATGATGGTGCTGATGCTGATGATGATCATGCTGATGATGCTGATGATGATGCTGCTGATGATGATGATGATGCGGATGATAGTGATGCTGATGATGTCGAGGTCGTGGATGCTGTCGATGATTATGGGGATGATGATGCTGAGCATGAACATGCTGATGCTGATGATATAATGATAGCGATGAGGAGTAGGATGCTGATGGCGATGGTGAAGCTGATGATGCTGATGCTGATTTTGATGATGCGGATGCTGCTGATGATGACGGTGACGAGTATGATTACGATGTAGATGATGATGATGATGATGATCATGATGATGCTGTCGCTGATGATGATGCTGGTGATGCTGATGATGCTGATGATGGTGGTGATGATACTGATGCTGGTCATGACGATGATGATGCTGTTCATGCTGCTGATGATGCTGATGAGAATGATGTTGATGATGATGATGACGATGATGGTGACGATGCTGATGATGCTGATGAGGATGCTGGTGATGATGATGATGCTGAGGATGGTGATGCTGACGATGATGATGATGATGATGATGATGAGGATGATGATGATGATGATGAGGATGATGATGATGATGATGGTGATAATGCTGATGATGCAGTTGATGCTGCTGGTGTTGTTGATTATAAGGGTGAACGTGGCATTGACGGTGGCAGTGATACTGATTGTGATAGTGATGGTGGTGTTCTTGATGTTAAGGATGCGGATAGTGAGGGGGACGAGGACGACACTGATGAGAAGGAGGATGAGGAGGAGGAGGAGGGGTTGCAGCGTCGACAGTGGCCCACTTACCATCAGCGACAACGACAGGAGGAGGACCCGTGGACGAGGAGGACGAGGAGATGGAGGATGAGGAGGAGGATGGGGAGGACGACTATGAGGAGGAATACGAGGAGTAATACGGGGGAACACCACCATCAACCCGAGGAGGAGGCGGAGGAGGAGGAGGAGGAAGTAGATGAGGAGGGTGATGATGATGAGGAGGAGGAGGAGGAAGAGGAGGAGGAGGGGGAGGAGGACGGGGAGGAGGAGGAGGAGGATGAGGAGGAGGAGGAGGGGCGAGGGAGGCGAGAGGCCTTTTTCAGCTGGACCTAGTGCCTTGCATAGCCCGCCGTCGTCGACGGCCTGGCCCATGGCGCTCCTCGCGTTCCCAGGCTGGCACAGTGCGCGGTCGCAGCAAAACCGCGCTATCGGGACGGTCCGGGCGTCGTGGGCGCCATCCCTCTTGTGTGGTCCTCCTGGCTTCAGCTGCCTGCCTCCCTCGTGTCGTCGTCGTCGTCGTGCTCCTCCTCCACCTCTTCCTCCTGACGCCCAGTTCATGCTGCGGGGCTTCTCCTGCTCCTCATCTTCCTCGTCGTCCTCCTCGGCGCGTTTATTACTGCCCGCTCGCATGTCCGCACTCTTTCCATGCACGTGTCTTTGCGTGCCACGTCTGACTTTGCCCTTTGTCTTCTCGAGCCTGCCCCTTCGACGGCAGACAAACTGACCAACCCATCCTCCATGTCTCCACCTCGGCTCCACCTCCCTGTCTCTGTTTCCCACATGTTTCGTGGGGTAATGGCATTGTTCTCCGTCGCGTCCCACTCTTGCGACGATCATTCACCTCTCCCTGTTCCTTCTCTTTCTCACCTTCACTCGCGCGCGCACCACACACAAGCGAGCATGCTACCTGACGCAGCACGACGCCTGCATGAGATACACCTATACAACCATACACGCATGATGCACATCCGCAAGACACACAGACGTGGACCGCACACATCACACAGCACACACACACACACACATAGCACGCATACACACAGCGTGATATTTTTTCACCGCAGGGGGTGCGCTGGGGGTGCGGTCGCTATCCGTCTCGGGCTCGCAAAGCGTGGCTGTCGTAGTACTTTCTCGGCGTTGCCTCGAGGCCTTGGAGGTGCGGTCGCTATCCGCTTCGGGCTCGCAGAGCGTGGCAATTTCTCGACTCCACAAGGGGGTGCTTTGTGGATGCGGTCGCTATCTGCTTCGGGCTCGCCAAGTGTGGCAGGCGTGTCTTCGACCAGGGGTGCTTTGGGGGTGCGGTCGCTGTCCGTTTGGGGCTTGCCATGTGTGATAGTCGTGTCTTTTTTTCGACTCCACGAGGGTGCGCTGGGTGTGCGGTGGCTATCCGCTTCGGGCTCGCATGGCGTGGCAGGCTTGGTATGTTCTCGACGCCACAGGGAGTTCTTTGGGGTTGCGGTCGCCAAATGTTCCTGGCCGCAAAGTGTTGCAGGCGTGGCACTTTCTCGACGGCGCAGGGGGTGTTTTGGGGGTGCGGCCGCTGTCCGCTTCGGGCTCGCGAAGCATGGCGGGCGCGGCGCCTCCTTGATGCTAGAAGACTGCGCATGGGGCGGGGGGGGGGTGCGCGGGCGAGAGCACGTGCATTGTCCATAGCAGCGGACACATTGGTTCAACTTGGCTCGGCACGCGTGCGCTTTCTCGCAAGCGCGCTTGAAATTCGGGCGGCAACCGCCTGACCTGCGCGTGGCAATCCTGCCGCCCGTAATTGCCAGTGCGGAGAACTCGCACAGATGCGCACACGGAGTGGTACTCTCCGCATTTACCGAGTACCGCTGCCAGCTTAACAATCGGTCTAGTTCATCTGGTTTGTTGGCCTGGTCACCTCGCGCGTGCTGGAATGATCCTTCGGCGGTTTTGGCTGGTCTGGTTGGTCTGCTTGGTTGCCTCGGCTGGCTCGTCCAGTTCGAACATGTAACTTTTCATAGGAAAAGACGTCGCAATATTCCCCAATCCGTGCTAGCACTGAAGCGGGATCTAGCGGATGTTGAAGGATTTGGCGAGGAGTGGGCGGCCGATGTCGGCAGGCCGCCGGGTTCCTGAGGGTTTCTGGCTCCAGGTTCCCGGGTTCCCGGTTCCGGGTTCTGGGCCGATTTCGCTGGGCGGCGGTGTTTCCAGGTTTCCGGTGCCCGGGGCTCTTGGTCCACCTCGTTATCGATCGGTCTCACCATCGATTTCACGATCGATCTCACAATGGATCTGATTCGATGTATCACGATCGGCCTAACAATAGATTGCACGAACGATTTCAGTATCGATCTCGCTATCGCTCTCGCTCTCGCTGAATCGATTTCACTATCGGTCTCACGATCGGCCTTGCTATCGTCTTCAGTATCGATCCCACTTGCGATCTGATCATCGATCCCACAGTCGCTCTCGACGTCCATATGATTGACTTTCAAGCCGTCCACTGATTTTGTTTTTCTCTGGTATCATTTGAAATATGTACGTGGGTTCCTCGGTCGCATCATTTTGGTTGTTTCGTTTATTTGTCCTCGCTCTCTCTCTCTCTCTCTTGTGTTCTCCCTCTTTCTCTCTTCTCCACGCGGTCCTCGCCTCGGCGCCGCAGGCTCAGGGAGAAAACTTCAAGGCAAAGCACTTGCGGGTGCCTGGCGGGGGCGTGCGCGTGTGGGGCGGGGGGCTCTCGTGGCCGCAGGAGGCGCACGCAGGGTGGAGGGACTGAGGGAAAGGGGAGGAAAGGAAAGGGCGGAGGATGAGAAGGCGGAGCGGGGGATGGGGGCGGAGGATGAGACGGCGGGGAGGGGGAGGGCGGGCGGAGGTGGGGCTGGGGGAAGTGGCGTGGGAGGCGAACATGGGCGGACATTGGCCAAGCAATCGGGGCAGTGATGCGCAGAGTCGATCGCGAGGGAAGGAGGGAAGGGGACGAGTTCCCCCTCAAGTGCAGCACTGTGGCAGTGCAGTTTGGTTCGGGACAGGAGGTTTGACGAGGAGGAAACAGGACGAGGTGGACGGGAAGGAGGAGGATGAGGCGGGGGGATGGGGGGCAGGGGAGGATTGAGGAGGGAAGAAGTCTGGGGAAACACGAGGGGAAGGATGAGGTTGTGGAAGATGAAAAAAGGGGGGGCCGGAGGGATGAGGGAGGAGGGAGGGGGATGATGGAAGAGGGGAGAAGGAAGGAAGGAAGGAATGACGGGGGGGAGGGAGGGAGGGCGGGAGGGATGATGATGATGATGATGATGATGATGATGATGATGATGATGATGATGATGATGCTGATGCTGATGCTGATGCTGATGCTGATGCTGATGCTGCTGCTGATGATGATGATGATGCTGATGATGCTGCTGATGATGATGATGATGATGATGATGATGATGATGATGATGATGATGATGATGGTGGTGGTGGTGGTGGTGGTGGTGATGAGGAGGAGGAGGAGGAGGAGGAGAAGGAGGAGGAGGAGGTTAGGCTCAGGACGATGAGGCTGAGGAGGAGGGGGTTTGCAATTGCGCACATGTATCGCACCCCCTCGTCAGGACTGTAGGGAACGGGAGTGTCAGGTGCGCGCTCTCGCTGCCCGGGTACTTGCCCCCCAGCACAAGCCTCGTTTGCGCGCGAGACGGAAAGTCCTTCCTCGCTTCCACTCCCATTCTGCGCCTTTCCATGAGGAGAGGGGCGCTGCGCGCGCGGGTTGGCGATTCGTCTGTGCAGTGCCGCAGCTGTGGGAGACGTCCCAGGCCAGGCCGGTGGCGACACCTGCAGTCACCTCTTCTCTCTATACTTATGCGTGCCCCTCAAAGCGCACGCGTCTCTGTGGAGTGTCTTGCGGCCGTGTGCCCTATGCAGGCGCTTTGCACAGGGGGTGGGTATAGCAGATTGGTGGTATTACCCGATCATGCTTCTCATAGGTTATCAGCCGATTTGCCAGAGTTGCGAGACCGACGCTGTCAGTCCCGGGGGGGTTTGCTACGTCATTTATTTATGTGGCCTTCCCGACCAGCACCTCTGTGGGACGGCCTCCGATCGAGGTCCAGGCGGAGGCCCACTCTGAGCTAAAGTGCCATTCGGAAGACGGCGCGACTGCTTCATTCAGATGCTGTGACGATTTGTTTGCCCATTTTTTGTGCGCCTTGTGATCCATCGTTGATTGTCTCTTGCCATTTCAATCCATCTTTGTTTCTCCCTTCCCACGTGTCCACCCATTCTTTCTCTTTCACGTTTATGATTGCGCATGTTGCCACCGCGCTCATTCAGGGGCGATTTCGGAGCGATTGCTGCGCGACCCTCACGCCGAACGGTTTCCTTCCCCTTGCGCCCGTTTTCTTTCTCCATGCGCTTCTGTTTGCGCGCGCGGAATCCCGGCGCCCTGGCAGAGTTGCACGGTGCGCGGGCCCAGGCCTGCAGGCCGGTGATCCCGACTTCGGCTTGCGATTTCGCCTCCCTCGAAGCCGCCATGTGGGCGAGGCGTGGGCGGCGGCGGGCCTCGTGCATGGCGCCCCCCGGCTCGCGAAGAGTAGGCCGAGCTCGGGGGCTCCCAGTGCTCGCAAGGAGACAGCGAGTCACATCTTGGAACAGCGCTGCTCGAACAGCGTCCAGAAGTCAGCTGGCTCTTCTTGTTCTTCTCCCCCCTGCGCGACGGACTACCTCGCGCGCGGGCGCAAGGTCGATGCCACGATAGGCGCACACAGCTGAATCGTGACTTGCTGATTGTTCGTCTGTGGATGACGGTTGTCGCAGACTCGTTCTGCACCTTCAGAGTTCTCTTTCCCGCGGATCCCTCTTCGCTGGCCCCGTGCGGACCCTTAGTTTCTCATTTTTATCGCATGTGCGCGGATGTCCCCCGTCGCGTGACGGACTACCTCGCGCGTGCATTCTTCTTCCCTTCGTGTCTTTTCATTCTCCCTCCTTTATTCAGGCCCCGCGGCCTCCGGCGGTCGTGCCCCCCCCACCCCCCCCGCGTCTGCCTGGAGTCGGGTTTTTTCTGTCCCCTGCTCTCTCTCTCTATTCCTTTTATTTTTTATTTTTTTTTCTCTCTCTCTCTCTCTCTCTCTCTCTCTTTTTGTTTGCTCTCTCTCTCTCTCTCCCCCTTTTTTGTTCTCTCTCTCTCTCTCTCTATTTTGTTGTTCTCTCTCTCTCACTCTCTCCCTCTCTTTTGTATTATCTCTTTCTCTCTCTCTCTCTCTCTCTCTTTCTTGCGTTTTTTTTTTTTTTTTTTTTTTTTTTTTTTTTTTTTTTTTTTTTTTTTTTTTTTTTTTTTTTTTTTTTTTTTTTTTTTTTTTTTTCTCCTCTCTCTCTCTCGATATATATATATATGTGTATATATATACATATATACATATATATAGTTGTTATCCTTCTTCTCTTCGCTTCTGCTTGGAGAAACCTCTGCGGGGGGGGGGGGGGGGGCAGCCTCGCAAGCTGGCGCCTCCTACAAAAGAGCACAACGTGCTCGAGGTGGCCAGAGCCCGGCTCTGATCGATAAGAGCAGCCCATTTTGGGCGGAACCGGCGCCCGCGATCGACAAGAATAGCCCTTTTCGGGCGGGGGCAACGCATATGTTTCTTTCTCCTTTATTCCTCTTCTTTTTTCCCTTTTCATGCCGTCTTGAATCTGGGGGGGGGGGGCGCGATGTCGGTGCCCCGGGCGAACTTTGTGGGCGGTTGAGCCCTATGGAGAGCCGTCATATTAGCATTCCCCTTCTTTGGATGCCCAATGGCACAAAAATAGGCCGAGGCGCCGGGGGCATTTGCTGTCGAAATCACATTGTCCTTCCTGCTTCCCCACAGGTGCACATCGGCATGATCCTTTTCTCCTGCGCCCCCACGTTCCCATTGTCATTGCGTTTCCCTCTCTTGTACCCTCTCGTATCGGGGGGGGGCGTTCTGTCGGTGTTCCAGGACCTGTGGGCTGTTGAGCCTTACGGACTTGCGTCGAGCTCACACCGATCCGCCTCCCGTCTTCCTCCTGTTTCATTATGCTCTTCTCTGCTTTTGTTTTGCCGTCGAGCAGGTGTCAGTCGACAGACGCACTCGCAGTCCTGTTTTTTGTTGTTGTCGGTCGTCGTTGCGGTCAGGCGCGTAACGTGTTCTTCTCCTACAAGTGGTTCGCGAGCCCACTATCCATTCTTTTCTACGCATGCATTGCCCAGTGTAACGCTTCTCTCCGACCGCCTCTTCGGGGGCGCTGTCGCTGCGAGGTCTGCCCGGCCCGCCAGGTCTGCCTCATCTCCTGATCTCTTTCCGCCACCTTATGACGCGCATGATCGCGCGTCGGTAGGGGGGTGGGGGGGGGGGGCGTCCCGGGCCAGGCTCGCGGCGGCGCCTGCAGTCCCCTCTTCTCTTTCCTTGCGCGTGGCCATCAAGGAGCGCGTCTCTGTTGAGTGTCCTGCGGGCGCGCGCGCTGCGCAGGCGCCATCCCGCAGGGGGTGGTCATAGAAGATTGGGGGCGTTGCCCGATCATGCCTCTCACGGCAGTTGCGACGCATCGGAGGGGCTCTCGCTCGCCATTGGGGGGTCTTTCGCCGCGACGGGGGTGGCGCCGCGATGGAAACCGCATGTTTTTGTCAGGATTCTGGACAAAACCCTTAGGGTTGCGAGCGAATCCATATGGGATGCGTGACATTTTGCGGGGGTGCGGAGGGGATTCTCGGGGGCCCCCTTGCGTCCCCGAGGGTTCCGACGGTGGGCCCTTGGCGCGGTGGGCCCCACTGGAAGCCCCGTTCGCTGGGCGTCGTTGGTCCGCCAGGCAGTTTCGGCAAAGAGGGGCTGGAAATTGTTGTTTTGTGTTCGGTTTTTGAGCGCGTTCCAAAATCCTTCCAAGGCCGATCGGGGACGAAACACGAATTGCCTTCCGAGCTCGCGTGGACACGGGCGAGCTCGAATCTGCCCGCCGCGTCGTTCGTCTTGCGCTCGCCGAGCACGCCGACCAAGAGTCGGATGGACCCTGGCTCCGGGGATAAGAACGGCAGGATGACATGGAACCGAGTAGGGCGAGGTGGGAAAGAACATGAGGATGATGAGGAGGAGGAGGAGGAGGTGGAGGAGGGAAGACGAGGAGATGAGAGGAGGCAGGGATGGGGCAGCGCAGAGGAGGGAATCCATGGTCGGGGAAGCGCAGCGCATGTTCTGAAGCTTGCCACGGGTGCGGCACGAGCGTGGCACACATCGGCTGCACGCATCACGCGCGCAGTGGGTGTTACCCGTCCTTCGCAGGAGGGACCAGCTGGCGCGTGATCGGGACCACCGTGCGTGCAGCGTGCTTCTGTGCGTCTGTGCGTTGCCCATATCAGATCTCGAGTGCGCCCTCCTCGCCCCCCTCATGTTTCTCACTGTGCAGGCGCTGGTGATGCCGTGCGGTGGCTGGACGGTCGGCATGGAAAAGCCTTTGTTGCGCTTGTATCCGCTTTTGGCTCTGCCTCCGACTTCTCTGCTGCTCGCTGCCTGCGTGCATCCTCGCGCTGCCCACCTGGCTGCTTCTCCGCCCGCGCGCCGTCGCTGCTCAGTTCGGCACTGCTTCCCGTGAGGTTCTCTGCCGGTGCCCGTTCTGAGGCTCCCCTTGGTCTCGCTGTTGTGCCCTCTGTCTGTGCTGGCCACCCCCCGCTGTCGGAGGACGCCAACTTGGCACACCCACACCGATCCCGACCGGCCTGATCCTGGGCCCTGGATCGTTGCGCGTGCCTTCCAGGCCAAACCAGAAGGGCGTACACCCTGACCCTGGGCCGAGTATGGGCCTGGCCACGATCGGTGTAGGTGCATACTTGGCGTCCTCCTGCGCTGTGCCTCCTAAGTCTTCCTGCCTCAGTCGCACCTGAGCTGACTGAGGGCCGCCGCGCACGTCCCACTTCCATCCCTTCCCCCTCATAGCCCATAGCCTCGGAGCTGGTTGGGAAAGTGATCCCCCGTGGGGGGTGAAGCGCAGTCAAGTTGGGTGGGAGGCAGGGTGTCGGGAGGTCAAAGCGCACCTCCTGCGACAGAGAGGACCACATGTCAGAAGATGGCCGCCGACGTCGTCGCCGTCGTCGTCGCCGTCGCCACTTCCGCCCCTGCCGTTGTCGTCGTCGTCGTCGTCGTCGTCTGTCGTCGGAGTCCGTTGTTCGTCCGTCCGTCCTCCCTCGGTCGGTCGGTTCGCCGCCTCTGGCGTCGTCGTCGTCGCCGTACACCTCTGCCATGCACATTTTGCTACGCCGGGCAGCCTCCGGTGGCCTAAGAGTTGCCAGGTCGTGAACGACCAGGTCGTGAAGCCAAGCGGCACGGTCAGCTGCTCGGAGGCCCCGACCGCCTCAGTACAGGCGTCGGCTGATGGGAGGATGCGCCGAACAGGGGACGAGGAGGAGGAGGAGAATCAGCAGGATGACGATGAGAATGAGGAGAAGGAGGAGCTGAGGAGGATGTTGCTGGTGATGATCAGGATGACGGTGAGGATGAAGATGAAGATAATGATGAGGATGCCGATGAGGATGATGGTGATGGTGATGACGATGCTGCTGATGATGATGGTGATGGTGATGGTGATGATGCTTGTGATGCTGCTGCTGCTGATGAGGATTATTGTGATAATGATGATGATTATGTTGTTGGTGAAGATGATGGTGATGACAATGACGATGATTCTGACGATGCTGATGATGATGATGCTGATGGTCATGATGGTGACGGTGGTGATGGTGATGTTGATGATGATGATGATGATGATGATGATGATGACGACGCTGGTCAGGATGGTGATTATGATGATGGTTATGGGGATGTTGATGGTGATGATCCTGATTATTATGATTATGTTGTTGCTGATGGTGATGATTCCGATGCTGCTGGTCATGATGGTGAGTTTGATGGCGGTGATGGTGATGGTGATGGTGGTGATGATGATGATGATGATGATGATGATGATGGTGATGCTCATGGTGATGCTGAGGATGATGAGGATGAGGCTGGTGATGCTGATACTGAAGATGCTGCTGTTGACGCTGATGCTGATGATGCTGATGATGATGCTGATGCTGCTGATGATGCTGATGATGATACTGATGCTGGTGCCAGTGCTGATGCTGTTGCTGCTCTTGCTGATCTTGCTGTTTCTGATGATGCTGCTGATGATGGTGATGATGGTGAGGATGTTGATGTTGATGTTGATGATGCTGCTGATGATGCTGATGATGATGATGACGATGGCGATGACGATGATGATGATACTGATGATGCTGATGTCCTTGATGATGGTGATGCTGATGATGATGATGAGGAGGATGATGAGGAGGAGGAGGAGGCTGAGGAACAGCAGGAGGAACAGGAGTAGCAGGGATAGAAAGAGAAGGAAAAAGGGTATGGGGTACAGGAGGAGGACTGAGGGAGAAGGCGGAGGATAATGCCCACCGTTTTCGGTCTGCGCAGCAGAACGATGGGTCAAACCTTGCAACCGCCATTTTGGGTCCAATGTGTTCCAGGACACCCCAGCCGTCGGATAGGAGCGGACTCAACGCAATGGGAAGGCTGTCACATTTGAGAGCTCACTTGAGTTGCCTCTCCCCTTCTCCCCCTCTCCCTCCCTCTCCCCTCCCTCCTCTCCCCCTCCTCTCCCCCCCCTCCTGTCCCCCTCTCCTCTCACTCCCCCTCCCTCTCACCCTCCCTCCCCCTCCCTCTCCCCTCTCCTCGCCTTCGCTCCCCCCCCCTCTCCCTCCCCCTCCTCTCGCCCTCCTGAGGCCACGGAGGACACGAAACGGTAGGATACCCAGACCACGGAGGACAGGGAACCGAGAAAACCAAGACAATGGAGGACACGAAGCCAAAGTCCAACGAACCGAGGACACGGAGGACACGGAACCGAGGGATCCCAGACCACGGAGAGGACACGGAACTTGTAGAACCGAAGACACGGAGGCCACGGAACCGAGGAAATTCTAGACGCTTCGCGTATCCCCACCAGCCCGTCCAGAAATGAGGCCCAGAGGAGTGGAGGTGATGAGGGAAGCGGGGGAGCACGCAGAAGAACAAAGAGCGGGTTAAGCCGCCATACGTTCCAAGAGGGGGAGGATGTAGGAGGAGTCGTCGTCGTCGGAGTAGGAGGAGGAAGACGAGGAGCAGGAGGAGGAGCAGGAGGAGGAGGGGGAGGAGGAAGAGGAGGAGGAGGAGGAGGAAGATGAGGAGGAGGAGATGGAGGAGGGCGAGGACGAGGAGGACGAGAAGGAGGAGGAGGAGGAGGAGAAGGAGGAGGAGGAGGAGGGGGAGGGGGAGGAGGGAGGAGGGAGAAAAAGAGGAGGAGGAGGAGGACAATGGCGAGCTTGGGGGCCTCTTGGGCCGTCTTTGGGGCCTCTTGGCGGTCCCGGGGGCCTCTTGCGTATCTCGGGGAGCTTCTTGTGTCCTTTTGGGAGTCTCTTGGAGGCCTCTTGGAGGCCTCTTGGGGGCCTCTTGGGGCCTCTTGGGGCCCTCTTGGGGCGCTCTTGGGGCGCTCTTGGGAGCCTTCGGGGCGCTCTTGGGGCCATCTTGGAGGAGATCTATCAAGAAGGGGGGGTTGCTTATTAGCGTTGCCCCTCTAGAGTGCCTCGAATCGCCTCTTGGGCCTTCCTAGAGGCCAAAATCCGTCCAAAACCTAAGGAAAATCAATGTTTTTTGCTTTCTCGCCTTTTCGCTCTTGGAGCCGTCTTGGGCCATCTTGGGAGCATCTTGGGGCCTCTTGGGGGTCTCTTGGGAGCCTCTTGGGGGCCTCTTGGGGCCTCTTGGGGCCCTCTTGGGGCGCTCTTGGGGCGCTCTTGGGAGCCTTCGGGGCGCTCTTGGGGCCATCTTGGAGGAGATCGATCAAAGAAGGGAGGGTCGTATATTAGCGCTGCCCCTCTAGAGTGCCTCGAGTCGCCTCTTGGGCCCCCCAAGAGGCCAAAATCCTTCCAAAACCTAGGTAAAATCAATGTTTTTTGCTTTCTCGCCTTTTCGCTCTTGGAGCCGTCTTGGGCCATCTTGGACTCTCTTGGGGCCTCTTGGGGGTCTCTTGGCAGCCTCTTAGAGGCTTCTTGGGGGCCTCTTGGGGTCTCTTGGGGCGCTCTTGGGGCGCTCTTGGGGCGCTCTTGGGAGCCTTCGGGGCGCACTTGGGGCCATCTTGGAGGAGATCTATCAAAGAAGGGGGGAGCCTCAATTAGGTTCGCCCCTCTAGAGTGCCTCGGATCGCCTCTTGGGCCCCCCCAAGAGGCCAAAATCCTTCCAAAACCTAAGGAAAATCAATGTTTTGTGTTTTCTCGCCTTTTCGCTCTTGGAGCAGTCTTGGGCCATCTTGGGCGTCCCAACGCGTCGCGGAACGCCCCGTCCAGGTCAGTGGGGAGGGGTAAGGGGAGGGGTAAACCCCTCCCCGAAGGGAAAGAAGGGGGGTTGGCAGAGGAAACTCTCTAGACCACCTACGCCCTAAAGGGCTGGTGGGATTGAGACCACAGAGGACACAGAACCGAGAAAATTGAGGCCACGACGGACACGGCAACGAGGAAGCCTAGGCCACGGAGGCCACGACGGACACGGCAACGAGAAAACAGAGACCAGGGACGACAACGAACCGATGGGACCGAGACCGCGGAGGACACGGAATTGCTTGTCTCCATTTATCTTTGAATTGCTTCAGCAGTGAGAATTCCGCTTCAGCAGTGAGAGTCCCTGTTCCGACCAAAGCGCCTCTCTCGGGACCGCCGGCTCGGGCCGCGTGGCAGGAGGCTCATGGCCTGGCTTTTTGCCCTCGGTGGGAGAGCAGCACCTGTTATTGCTCTGACTTCTGACCTGTATGCCTAGGTATGTGTATATGTTTATGTATGTGTCTGCGTATACGTATATGTATATGTCTATACATATAACGGGGGACAGGGCCCAGGGGCCCCGGGGCCGCGACCTCGACCACAAATGGGTTGTGCCGGGGACCCTGAGGCGCTTTCGCGGCGCAGGGGGCCCTCTTAAGATCGCCCGAAGACGGCACTGGACTGCCAGAAATCGCCTTCCAGACCACCCAAACGACCACTGACGGTAGAGATGACCCCAGAATTAGCCCCCAGAGGCCCCCCAGAGGCCCCCCAAGAGGGCCCCAAGAGGCAAACATCTGTGATTTTCCGAAGGTTTGTCGCCTGATTTTCGAGTTCTCGCCTTTCCAGTGTCCCGACGTTCCACGACAGCCCAAGAGGCCCCAATGTCTGCTCCAACACAGCCCAGAGGCCCCCAAGACGGCCCAAGAGGGCCCCGAGAGGGCCCCGAAACGGCACCCGAGGCGTCCAAGATGGCCCAAGAGCATTCCAAGACAGCCCCAAGAAGGGCACAGGGGGGATAACCCGAACCGACAGTCCGAGCTTTCAAGAGGCTCCCAAGAGGCCTCAAAAAGGCCTCGCAAGAGCGGCCGAAGACGCTCGAATGTTTGATTTACCATAGGTTTTTGACGGATTTTAGAGTTTTCGGCTTTTCGACGCTCCAAGACGGCCCAAGAGGCCCCCAACCAAGACCGCTCGAAGACAGCTGAAGCAGCCTCCAAGAGAGCTCCAAGACGGCCCACGAGGGCTCCAAGACAGTCCCTGAGACGCCCAAGACGGCCCGACAGGGCCCCAAGATGGCTCCAAGAGAGGCCCAAGAAGGGGAACGCGAACCCACAAGTGCCCGAAGGGTCGTAGTCTGTGAGACGCCCAAAATGGCCTGAGAGGGCCCCAAGACAGCTCCAAGAGAGGCCCAAGAAGGGGAATGCGAACCCAGAAGTGCCCGGAGGGTCGTGAAGACGCCTCAAGAGACGCTCAAAAGAGCCCCAGAGGGCCCCAGGAGACCCCCCAGAACGCCTGCGACAAGCCAAAAACCCTCCCAAACCAGAGTGAAATCAGTGACTTTAGCTTTCTCGCCCTGTCTCCTCCGATGATCCCGCTGAAACCTCACGATCGCTCCCAAGAGGCCCCCCTGAGGCTCCAAGACGCCCCACAAAGCCCCCAAGACGCTCGAAGAGCCCCCAAGACGCCCCCAAGCGGTCTTCGGGCCGTCTTGGGACGTCTTCAGGCGTCGGACAGCCGAAAAGGCGAGAAGGCCCAAATCTTTCAAACACCTCATGAATATCACAAATGTTTACCTCTCAGGGCTCTCTCGGCAGGCCTCTTGGGGCGCATTGGAGGCCTCTTGGGCTGTTTTGGGGCCATCTTGGGCGTCTTCGCCTGGTTTTTTGCCGCCTCAGGGCCCGGTCCTTCTTGGGGCCCTCTTGGGCCCGGTAAAGTAATGCGAGAAGCCGCCCCGGAGCCCAGAGGGCACCCCGGAGCCCAGAGGGCACGCCGGAAACCCCAGAGCAAAAGCGACCAGCCCCCAGAGATTTGAGATGTTTTGGCTGGGGCCCCTGGGAAACTCTTCAGGACTGAGGACGGAGGCTCAGGAGACTGAGCCTCTCGGGGCGCTCTTGGGACCGTCTTCGACTGCCCTTTGAATTTCTCCTGGGCACCCGCTGGGGCGCTCTTGGGATCTTCGTAGCACGCCTGGTCGGGAATCGTCTCTGCTCGGTCCACGTTCTGAATTATTACTTATCCACCACATGTTCTACAACTTGTGAGTGACTCCTGACGTTGTATGTGTGCGTGCGCATCTGCACGCAATTGTGAGAATGCCACGGGCTGGAGCTGGCTAGAACCTCAGCGCGAATCGCGCGCGTGGTTCTAGCATGTATATGTATATGTTTAGTTATACTCATGTGCACATTGATATGTACAGGTATGTATGCAGACATCCGTATATAGTTAGGAAGTTGTATATGCATGTGTAATGTATAGCTAACTGTACTTGTATATATGTTATGATATACATATGTACATGTATACGTTTATATACATATATATGTGTATACTTCTATGTATACGGTGTAGACTACGGAGGCATATTATACATTACATGTCTATGTACAGTTCCTAGGCTTCGCTTATGTTGTGCATGTAAATGTAGTTCAGCTCAATTATAATTATATAGATGTTTGTGTATATATATATATGTACGTCTCCGTAAAGACTTCGCTCGTTGCCGCTGGCCCCCTCTCTCTATCATATTGAGATTTCAGAGTCGCGTCGGTGCGTCTCGGCGCTGCCTTGGCGCATCTGGGAACATCATGCGGGGGCGGATAGGAATCATCAGCGCATATTGAGACGTTGGCGTGATCGAAGACGCCTACGGCAAATCACCGCCGCCCCCTGCCTCTTTGGAAGCGCCTATGTGGCCGAACGTTGAGGCCAGACCTGCCAAGCTATCGGACCATGTGCTCCCCGAATCGGTTGAGAAAGCCTTCGGGGAACATGTAGGCATCTTGAAGGTCATCTTGGCCGTGTGGAGGCCATTTTGTCGCTTTCGGGCCTTCTTGGAGGACGTCTTGGAGGGCTCTTGGGCCGTCTTGGAGGCCATCTTGAGCGTCTTGGAGGCCTCTTGGGCCGTCTTGGGGGCCTCTTGGGGCCGTGGGCCTCTTGGGCGATCTTTGGGGGCACTTGGGCCATCTCGGGCCGTCGGAAGGCCGAACAAAAACCAAATACCACAATCCTTCAAAAACTCATCGGAAATTAATGACTTTGGCCTTTTCGGGCCCTCCTGGAGGCCCTCTTGGAGGCCTCTTGGGCCGTCTTGGGCCATGTTAGGGCCATCTTCGGCCGTTTTGGTGAACCCCTGGCCCGTCCGACGCCGTCGGAAGCCGTTTAGGGGGCCTCTCTGAGCCGACTTGGGGTCCTCTTGGAATGCTCCAGGGCCGTCTTGGAGGCCATCTTGGGCGTCTTAAACGCCTCCTGGGCCGTCTTGGGGGCCTCTTGGGGCCGTCTTGGGGGCCTCTTGGGCCGTTCTGGGGCCATCTTGGAGGCATCTTGGGCGACCTTTGGGCGATCTTTTGGGGCTCTTGGGCCGTCTTCGGCCGTCGGAAGGCCGAAAATAAGCAACTGTCAAAATATTTGAAAGAGCGCGTTCAGTGGTCGCTTGGAGGGGGGGGGTTGAAACCGGACCACCCCCTCCCCTTGATGGAGGGGGGGGTTCGAACCCCCCCCGCCCCGCCCCCCCTCTGCTTCCCCTCTCCTTGGGCCGGCGCTTGCGTCGGCGGCGGCTTGCGACGGCGGCGGGGACGACGATTTCCATTTCTGGTCCAGCGCCGGCGCCTGCGGCGGCGGGCGGCGGTGGCGGGGATCGTCGACGAGGACGACGGTGGTGGTGGTGGTGGTGGTGGTGGTGGTGGGTTGTGGTGGTGGTGGTGGCGGTGGTGGTGGTTGTGGCGGTGGTTTGTGGAGGTGGTGCTGGTGGTGATGGTGGCGGTGGCGGTGGTGGTGGTGGTGTGGTGGTTTGTGGTGGTGGTGGTGGGTTGTGGTGGTGGTGGTGGCGGTGGTGGTGGTTGTGGCGGTGGTGGTGGTGGTGGTGTTGTGGTAGATTGTGGTGGTGGTGGTGGTAGTGGTTGTGGGTTTTTGCGATGGTGGTGGTGATGGTGAGTTGTGGTGGTGGTGGTTGTGGTGGTGTGGTGGTGGTGTGTGGTGGTTTGGTGGTGGTTGTGGTGGTGGGTTGTGGTGGTGGCGGTGGTTTGCCTCGATCAGGGAAGTGGGCAGCACACAGAGGAAGGGTTCCCCAGTGGAGGCCTCTCGGAGCGTCTTGGGGGCCTCTTGACGGTCCCGGGCGCCTCTTAGAGCGTATTGGGTGTCTCGGAGAGTTTCTTGGGGCCTCTTGGGGGTCTTTTGGGGGCCTCTTGGAGGCCTCTGGGGCGCCTGTTTGGGCCTCCTGGCGCCTCCTGGGCGCCTCTTGGGGCCCTCCTGAAGCGCTCTTGGGAGCCTTGGGAGCGCTCTTGGAGCCCTCTTGGGCCATCTTGGAGTCATCGTGAAGCCTCGGATGGCCATCTGAAGCGAAAAGGCGAGAAAGCCCAAGACATTGATTTCCCTGAGGTTTTGAAAGGATTTTGGCCTCTTCGGGGCCTCCTGGGAGAACTCTTTGGCCACTTGGAGCCGTCTTGAAGCGGCCTTGGGGCCTCTTGGAGCATCGTGGGAGCCATCTTGAGGCATCTTGGTATATCTTGAGCCATCTTGGAGGTCATCTTGGGCTCTCCCAGGCGCTCTTGGAGTCATCTGAACCAGTGCCCCCCCCCCAGGAGGCCCAAATGTGACCAAAACCTTAGTAACATCAGTGATTTTGGCAGTCTCGCCGAGGCCTCTTGGAGCGTCTTGGGTGCCTCTGGGGGCCTCTTGGGGCCACTTGGGGGTCTCTTGAGAGCCAGTTGGGGCATCCTGGGGGCCTCTTGGGGGCTTCTTGGGGCCACATGGGGCCATCTGGGGCCATCTCGGGGCCTCTTGGGGCCTCCTGGGCGCCTCTTGGGGCCATCTCGGAGGAGATCGATCACAGGATGGGGGGAGGCTAAATTAGCCTGCCCCAATCAGGAGGCCAACATGGGGGAGGGGGAGGATCAGGAAGGCGGAGGAGGAGGAGGAGGGAGAAGGAGGAGGGAGGAGGGTAAGGTGGGGGAGGATCGCTTCCCCTCCTCTCCTCCGCTCCGGCGCGCGCGCGCTCGCGGCAGACTTTCTGTCCGAACGGCGTCTCCGCCGAGAGGAGCCGTTCCCTAACCTCTTGGCGGTTGCTTCTGATGCTCGTTCTCTGTCTCTGTCTCTGTCGCTCTCTGTCTCTGTCTCTCCCTCTCTCTGTCTATCTCTGTCTCTGTTTCTCTCTCTCTCTCTATCTCTCTCTTTCTCTGTAGTTTGTTGTTTCTATCCCTCTCTCTATATCTCTACATTTCTCTCAATCTCCCTCTCTGTCTCCCTCCCCTCGAGGGGAGGAAGGGGAGTACCCTCACCTCCTGTGGCGCCGCGCCATACACAAACACACATCCACACACATACACACATCAACACACAGTCACACGTGTGTGTGTGTGTGTGTGTTGCTGTTGCTGTTGCTGTTGCTGTTGCTGTTGCTGTTGTTGTTGTTGTTGAACATTATTTATTCTAAAGAATAATTATTGTTGGGCCCCCTGGTGCGCGCCCCCCCTGCGCCGCCTAGGCCGCAGCTACATTTTCATCATTTTCGTGAGGAAGCCTCAGAAAAGAGGGTGTGTACAGGATCCGGTTGTTTTGTTGTAATCCGCTTTCCCTTGCAAAAAACAATAGAAAATGACATTTCTTGTTCTAATATAATCAAATTTCAAGAATCCCTTGCAAAAAATAAGGTAAAGTGGACATTCGCGCGCGCAAGACGAAATCCTTCCAAAACCTTAGTGTTCGCAGCGATTTTAACATAAAAACATCAAAAAACCAATGGTTTTTCAACAAAAAATTGTCAAAATCTCATCCCGCGCGCTCTTGCGGATTCGTAGGAAACCCAACACTTTTTAAACATTTCTGTCAAACGGGCTTTTGCGAGCAACTTTTTCGAACTTCTGCAACAACGGTTGCGCACCTGCCAGGGCCATCATCCCTGTCAAATAATACCATGCGGGACACATTCGTTTTTTCTTCGCGCGCGCACGCCGTCGTCGTCGGCCGCGGGGCCCTGAATAGTAGCCACGGTCGTCCGCATGCCACGAAGTGAAGTGTCCGAACGTCATAGGGCGGGAAGCTGGGTGTGGGTGGTGGCGAAGAGTCGTTTGGAAATTTGGTAGAGCTTGAACCGGCCCCCCCACAAAGTGGGGGTATTGCCCGCCTCCTATGAAAACCCTGGCACTGGTGAGAACGGAGTGTCCCCACGTGCTAGTAATTGTTGTTGTTGTTGTTGAACATTATTAATTCTAAAGAATAATTATTGTTGGGACCCCTGGTGCACGGCCCCCCTGCGCCGCCTAGGCCGCAGCTACATTTTCATCATTTTCGTGAGGAAGCCTCAGGTAATACGATGTCATCAAGATCCGGTTGTTTTGTTGTAATCCGTTTTCCCTTGCAAAAAACACTATAAAATGACATTTCTTGTTCTAATATAATCAAATTTCAAGAATCCCTTGCAAAAAATAAGGTAAAGTGGACATTCGCGCGCGCAAGACGAAATCCTTCCAAAAGCTTAGTGTTCGGAGCGATTTTAACATAAAAACATCAAAAAACCAATGGTTTTTCAACAAAAAAATGTCAAAATCTCATCCCGCGCGCTCTTGCGGATTCGTAGGAAACCCAACACTTTTTAAACATTTCTGTCAAACGGGCTTTTGCGAGCAACTTTTTCGAACTTCTGCGACAACGGTTGCGCACCTGCCAGGGCCATCATCCCTGTCAAATAATACCATGCGGGACACATTCGTCTTCTCTCTCTCTGTCTCTCTGTATTATGTATTGTATGGCACAATTGCACCATGCTGGGCACATGCGCGCCCCGAATAAGTGACCAAGTTCTGTGGGTGTGTACCCCACGCCAGTGTAGTAGCCACGGTCGTCCGCACGCCACGAAGTGAAGTGTCCCAACGTCATAGGGCGGGAAGCTGGGTTTGGGTGGTCGCGAAGAGTCGTTTGGATATTTGGTAGAGCTTGTAATGCCCCCCCACGAAGTGGGGGTATTGCCTGGTGTCGTATGAAAACCCTGGCACTGGGGAGAACACCACGCGTTCGGGTAAAATGATTGTTGTTGTTGTTGTTGTTGTGCCCCCCAAAGATGTCGGCCTCTGGAGGGGAACTTGTTTGCCGCTTTGCAATGCAACTGCGGCCCGCGACGGGAAGCCGATCCCTGGGATCCCGCGCGAGATGCTTTGGGGTCATGGCGTGAAACGTTCAAGACGTCGGAGGTCTGAGGAGGGAGTGAGGGGGAGTAGGAAAAGGGGAGGCGTGTTTTTGTGGTTTTCTCGGGGCTCACTTGTTTTCAGGGGGGGTCTTCCCCTTGCCCCCCCAACGGGTTTCGGGAACTCTAGATGCCAACTTGGGGTTGTACTTGGGATGGTTTGAAAGCGTGGCCCCGCAGTATCAATCACTCATCATGCTTGCCTCGACTGTTTGGTGGTGCGTATCTGTCTCTCTTTCTCTCTCTGTCTTTGTCTCTCTCCCTCTTCCTCTCCCTCTCTCTCTCTCTCTCTCTCTTTTGCTCTCTTTCTTTTCCGCCCTCACTCTCTCTCCCCCTCTCTCTCTCTCCCCCTCTTTCTTTCGCAATCAGGAGTTGCACTCGAGGTTCTCGCTCGGTGTGAGAACAGTTTGCCTGTCTTGTTATATTTATGTTTGTTGTTTCCTTCGGGTCCCTTGCGTTGGGTTTTCGCTTTACTTGCCCTGCATTGTTGTTTTTGTTTTCTGGTATTTGTCCATCGGGTTGCCCATAGTGTCCTGGCGTTGGTTGCTTTCGCGTGCCGGTTCTTCAGGGGTTGCCCATATGGTCTCGCACGTAGAGTCGCGCTTTTGGTTGCCGTCGACGATTCGGTTCTTGTGTAATTTCCCATATGCCAGAGTCTTGGCCTGAACCGACATCGTCTGCTGGGCGTTCCAGTTGTCGAGCTGGGGCGAGGAGGATGAGAAGGGAAGATGATCGCCCTCTCGGGCTTCGCAATACACCTCTGGGCGTCGCCGTCGTCGTTAAATCGTTCCTAAGTTCCACCCTGGCAAGTTTTTCACCCCATATCGGTTCCTTCTAACGGCCACTGGGCCCAGAAACAGTCCACGGAGGCCAGGGAAATGAGGAAACGTGGATTCGAACATCGAACATCGAATGTCGTCGTCGTCGTAGTCGTAGCCGTAGTCGTCGTCGTGGTCGTCGTCGTCCGCGCGCGCAGGAGCGAGTCATGCAAAAACATGTGCGAAGAGTGCGCCCTGCCGCGCCGCCCCGCCTCCGCCGCGCGCGGGGGGTTCCTTCTGACTTGGCCTCCTCCTCCTGCAGGACATCCAGGCTGCTACACTTTGCAAAGCCACCGTCGTGGTGAAGGGCGTGAAGTCGTATTGTTTTGTCAGCTGCGAGGAGTTGGGAGGTCTGGGCTTCGTTGCGGTTAGCCTTTCTGGTTTGTCTCCCTTATCTGTCAGACGGAGTTGGTCGACGGTCCGGACCTCGTGGTTTTGGCTGCGCGTTGCTTGAGAAGATGCAGGAAGGGTGAGTCCGCCTGGGTGGGGTGGGAGGGATTGGCCCTCCTTGGTGCCTCCTGTGGGCTTGGCCTATCCTGCGCTTGGGGGGAGGCAGGATCCCTGGAGGTGCGTGTGGCGCGGTCATTCTACCCTGTGGCGCCAAGGGTGTTCCCCCCCCCCTTCGCGGGTAGCTAGGGAGCATGCTCAATTATGCGTTGCTCTCGTGCTTCTCGTTCCCCCCCCCTCCCCATCCCTCTCCTCCTCATCTTCTCCCTCCCCCTCCCCCTCCTGGCGATGGGCGTCTGCAAGCGTCCAGAGGCGTGCTTGAGCTCCGGGTTGCTAGATCCAGGCGCACAGAGGTGAAGGCGATGACGCGGGCGGCAGCGGACGCCTGCGTGAGGAGCCGCCTGGCCGGCCGCGGCCCAAGGCCGGGGCGCCAGCGCAAACCGTGTCCGAAATGGCTCCCCTACCCCCTTCCCTCCCCACCACCTGCCTCCGCCCATCCCCCTCTCCTCCCCCCTCCCCATTTGTCTTCTCCTTCCCCGCCTCCCTCAAGCAGCGCTCGCCCAAACCATTTCGGCATGTTGACAGCGTCCTCGGCGCCGTCCGGAGGTGCTCGGGGGGCACGTAGGCGTGCCGTCTGCAGAAGAGGTGGCCAGTCAAACCGATTTTACACTGCGCAGCAGCTCTGTATAACCAAAGCCGAGGTTGTAGATCACATTAAACACCCTTGCACTTCATCTTATGTCGAGGCATTATTGTTCGTACTCCACGTGGCTTTGGTCGAAGTGCACAGGGCGCGGGCGCACCGAATGCAATTTCGTTCTAGAGCACATGCTCTTTCGGCAGACAGCCAAGCTCCACAAACCAAAGTCTTCAGCCGATCGCGAGAATCACAAGTGGTGACCTTGGACGACAAATTCCAGGAGGCAGCGGCGGTGGCAAGGGGAATCCAGAAGGTCGACCTTCAGACACTCTGACGTTGCTCGAGAGGCCCCTCGGGAACACTAGTGGCCCACTACTCCTGAAGCTTTCGAACGACGAGGTTAGGAAGGGCAAAGCCAAGGCGGCCGCGAACCCCGTTGTCACGGCCGATGAGGCTTTGCGGCGGCGCGCGTCGGGCGCATGGCGCGACGCGTCCATGAGTCGCGGCCAGGCGGCGCATGCCGTCGTCGAAGCCCGCGAGAACCATGGCAAGTCGGAGCTCCGTAAGAAGGGGGCGGCCCTGGTCTTTGACACTGCCGAGGAGGTTGACGAGCAAGGCGTTGCCAGCCGAGGCCAGTGTGGTCGAGATTGCAGCCCCGCCCAGGGAGGCCAACTTGTTCGATGTCAATCAGCATCGACGAGGACTTCTCCAGCAACGCCGACGGGTTCGAGTGCCAGCGGGAGGAGATGCGCGCGCTCCGTCAATTCGAGGAGTTCAGGGGCGCAAGTCACGTCATCCACGTGAGGAGGCACTCCCAGGTTCAGGTGTGGCAGGATGTGGCAGGACCGTCTCACGGCTACCAAGACGGCCACCACGGAGGCTCGCCAAGACAAGGAGAGCCAACGGCGGCCCAGCGGCAACAGGCGACGCCGAGGGCCCTTCCTTCCCGCATGGCGTCAGAGGTGGAGCGGCCGCGATTGGCGCCGCCGCGGCCTGCGCCGCCGCGGCCGGCGCCGCCGCGGCCGGCGCCGCCGCAGGCACATGCCAGGGGCAAGTCCGCTCGTGTGACGGCGTCCGACGACGCAGAGCAGGCCGAGAAGTTGCAGGAGGCAACCGACAAGGTCAGCGCTGTGCAGCTTGCGGCAGCGGAGGAGGCCCAGAAGGCTTCAGCTGCAACTCGTACGCGTTCCAGCGCGGCGTCCCAGCCTCCACCGAGTCCGAGGATTGGGACGAGAGATTTGGGTGCGCTGTCAGGCTCTCTCAGCGCCGGAACGGGGGGTCGCGCAGGCGTCCGCGTTTCCACAGTCTGCTGATAATAGTAACGTCTTCGCCAATGTCACGTGCATCGGGGAAGCAGGCGCGGGGTGGCAGTGCATCGGATCAGCATCCAGTATTTTGTTGCATCGGTTTAGTTCAGACCCGCCCTGCGCAGAGCACGCGCGAGGAGCGGACCTTCAAAGCTCGGTCGCACCATCTAAAATTGCTCGCCAATCATGCCCTACAGTCGTCCCAATAATCACCTTGTAGCTCTCAGAAGAAGAGGGACAACGAGGGAGGATAATGTTTGTTGGCCCTGGTTCATGGGGGCGCTCAGTCTCTCGACTCCTAGGGGATTGCTTGCGGAAATGTGCGAGTACCTCGATTGTATGTTTGGTTTCAGTTATAGACGTGTATGGGTGTTCTCTTGCTTCAGTGTTTGTGGTTGTATTGGCAACCTGGGGGGGGACTGTTCTGGGGAGAACTTACAGACACTCCATTGTTATTAGGGCCCTCTTAGTCAGCCTCCAGCTGCCCTCGATGGGATCCGCCGATTAGAATATGCCAGCTAGCCTTTTGAAGAGACGGGGAGTCGTAGATCGAGTCCGGGGTCGCGTCCTCGCGGCTTTGTCGCGTCGGTCACCTGCGCATCCCGTGCTAGATGATTGTAGATCGATCGCGCCTTGGCAAGCTCGAGTGTTTTTCTTGCTTTGCCCGTCTCGAAGCCATAGATGACGCGCCGTGGAAAACGCGCTGCGGGTTTCTCTGGCATTTCAGGGGCTTCGCGGCCCAACTTCTCGCGCGCTCTCGACGCGCGGCGGCGCGGCTGCCGCGGTCGCGCCGCCCCGCCCCCGCCCCCGCCCTCGGTCCCAAGTCGGCGCGGGTCAAGGCGGCCCGCGCCGAAGAGTCGGCTGGGGCGAAGGCTCGCGCCCGCCAGGAGGCTGTGGATTTGCGCGGCGCAGTGCGCTTGACAAGCCTGGCGAGGACGGCTCGCAGGAGATTCGGGCCGACGTCGGTCCCGACTTTGAGTTTGCGTCTCCGCTCGTGGATCGGGGTTTGGGAGGCGGGGGCCCTCGGGCCGCTGGGCCCGCGAGTTGTTCGCCTTCTCTGGGGGCTCGGGGGCCTGGAGGCCAGGCTGGCGCGCGCTCGGCGGGCTCGGGGGGCCTCGCTCCCCGGCCCCCCGGTCGCGGCAACAGCAGAAGGCGCCCAGACGCAGGAGGTCAGTCGGGCAGGCTTCTTGGGCCCTCAGGCGTTCCAGCCGCGCGCGGCTGCTGATGATGTTTCTGCTCCTCCCCCAGTTTCCCCCATTCCGTCCCTATCTTGGCTCACGCGTCGCACGCAATTTTGGTTTCTTGTCTGCAACTTGCAAGTGGGGCGTCGCGTCCAGGTCTTGCCCGCGAGGTGGGCGCTCGCAACGTCGACGAGGTCAACGGCAGATTCGGAAGTTGGACGGCCAAAGTCGAACGCGCTTAGGAGTTCAGGATGGTTGCCTCGCTTCACATATACGCAAGCAAACTCGCTTGAGGGTGACCACCCATGAACGCGTGAGATGAACAGGTGTGTGTGTGTGTGTGGGTGTGTTCGTTACTGTGTGATTGTGTGTGTTTGTGGCCCCCGCTTCTCCTGGTCTGTTTTTCCGGTTCCGCTCGCTGTTCTCTTTTGCCTGCCCCTCTGTTACCGCCGCGACACTGCACGCGTGGCTGCCGATTGTGCTGTGTGTGTGCTGTGTGTGCGCTGTGTGTGTGTGCTGTGTGTGTGTGCGTGTCCTGTCGCCGCTCCCTTGCACGGCCGGCTGACTGCCGGGATCCCTGCTGGTCTCGGCGCCATTTCGGCTAGCCGTCCAGCGGACCCCCCTTTTCTCCGCCTCCTCACTCCTCGACGCTGTCTGACGACCGCTCACTTGCCTGATTCCGCGTGGTCTCTCATTCCTCCGGCTTGCCTCCTCCGCCTCTCTCCCTCCCTGACGTGCTCGATTGGGTCTGCACCTTTCCATCGCCTTCGGATTTGCAGTTCGGAGGTTTGGCTTGAGCTGGACTGCCCTGGTGGATTACAGACACACAAATGGGTCATTTAGCTCAGAGTGTGGCCCGTCCCTGTTTTACCAGAGATTGCTTCGCCACCGCGTCGGAAGAACGGGTGTGTTTCTGTGTGTTTCTTGCTGTGTTGTGCTGTGCTGTGTTGTGGTACGTCGGTTGTCATCATCGCACTGCTTCGTCTTTCCCTTCTTCTCTTTCATCGTCTTTACCCTGCCTGTCCCCTCACGGCTGCCCCCCGTGAGTGGCGTTGTCGATCTCCCATTGGTGGGTCCATCGTCTCCCTGCTGCGTGAGTTGGGCTGGCTCTTGTCTTTTTCTTGACCTATCTATGCCGCAGTGTTGCACGCGTGGCCGCAACGACAGCACATGTGTGTGTGTTTGCTTGTGTGTGCGCGCACGTGTGTGACTGTGTATGTGTGTCTGTGTGTGTTTGTGAATGTTGGCGTGCGTGTGTGTGTGTGTGTGTGTGTGTGTTTGCTTTTGCGTGTGTTTGTTTGCTTGTGGGAGGGTGTGCAGTGCGGGGAACGCCGCCGGCCGCCCAGGAACGCCAACCTGCTCGGGGACGGCAACACGCCGTGTCAGGATACCCGAGGGGAAGGTGGATGAAGAGGAGGAAAAGAAGAGTGGAGGAGGAGGAGGAGAAGGATGACTCGAGGTAATATGGTTTTGGAGCGCCTTGACCCTTTTAGTGGGCCCAGTTTCCTGGAGTCACAATTTTGACGGGCACGGTGGCCCGATGGTGCGAATGGCTTGGGGCTGTGGTCCAGACCGCATGGAACGCGGTCGTTCTGGGCTAGGAACTTGCCGGAGCAGCAGGATGATCTCCAAAGGATCCAAGAGGCGCCAGGTCGGTCACAAGATGACCCACAAGGCAGCTCTGTAGCGTATGTGTTCATCGTTGGAGAAAGGCCACGCCCAGATGTTTACGATCCCGCAAACCAGGGGGTGTGTCCACCCTGGTCTTTGTGACGTGCGATTGGTGCAGCTGGACACTGGTGCACAACGGGTGCACACTAGGATCTGTTGATCAAGTATGGCCGTGAAGCACGCGTCCAGATCCCCCAGACGTGGCCAGGTTGGTCTGGCAGAAGGTTCGGGTGACACTTACGAGCTAAAAACAGCACTGCTGTGTTGCTAAAATGTTGGGTCTTTTGGGTAGGTTCTCAGGTGATTGTGTTTTACGCTCTCTTGTCGGCCACGCGGCTGGGGCATAGATAAGCAAAGATGTCCCCTTCCTCCCAGTAAGGGAGACATGTATTTCTATTTAGCGATGTTGTTTTCTTACGTTGTATCCTCTTCAATGTTGCTATACCTGTTTTTCGTATGTCTCCTTCTTGTTATGACACCTCTTTCTGTAGATATGGATCGTTATTCATATATCGTAAGTGTTCTCTGTATTTCCTTCTCTGCCGAATGATTGGACACAACCAGTCGTAGGTTTCGAGCCCGGCAACAGTTCCAGACCCTTCAACACATTCAACACATGCGGATCAGACGAAGCATATAACAGGCCATCAAATTGCGGGCATTGGTTTTGTTGTAAAACCGTTGGTTTTGTTCGGGTTTCCTTTGGAGGGGCAGTTTTCAATCGGCTACGAACCATAAACCTCAGCGATCCCTGTGCAGACACAGGGATCTCCTGGCCGCAGGTTTTCTAGCAATGAAAACCGTATTACACCACATGTGGCGACATCTTCAACAGCAGAGACGCTTGGGGCTGAGGTTGGGAGCCAGTGAACCATGTGAAAAAACATCCCCCTTCGATGTCATGGCCGTGTTACGTGCTGTATCCGTTGTTTCTGGCTTTTTGTTTTTATTGTGGGGTGTTGGGATTTGACAGTTCCAATGCTCCGATCAAACATTCCGCACACCAGAACAAGCAGAAACCACTTTGGAATAGCACAAGGCAGTCGCAACGGGAATCAAGTCGCGGAACGAAGGTGCTTTCACAGTTCTGCCATTTTTCACATGGTAAATCAATATCTCTATTGAATCGCTTCGCTCATTCCGCCGGCCCGTATTGTGTCATCGCGGGCGTTTGCTTGCGCGGTCGCGAGCCAGGCGGCGCTGGTGGGCCGTGGTCGTTTTCCAGAGGCGTTGCGGCAGAACGCACGGGAATGAAACAGTTTGTTTGGAACTTGTTGTGGGGGCTTCGGCCTCTACTGTCTTACGAGGTGACTATCTAGTGGTTTTCTGCACATCCCGCCACCGTGCCTGGGTTGTAGGTCAGAGGCCTCTTGGATGTTCGTTGAGATATCGTGGCAGGCCTCTCGAGGGTTTCTCTGGAGGCAGTTTTGAGGGCTCTTGGGGGCCGTCGGGGTGCTTCTTGGGGCTTCTGTTTAGGTAGGCCTCTTGGGGTCTCCTGCAGGCCTCTTGGGGCCTCATGGGGGCTGCTTGGGGCGGAAGTCTCGAATTGTCGGTTCGTGTTCCCTCTCTTGGGTCCCTCACGGGGCTCTCTTGGGCCGTTCGGGCGTCTTGTGGGCCGTTTTGTCGCTGCTGCTGCTGCTGCTGCTCCTCCTCTTCCTGCTCCTCCTCCTGCTCCTCCTCCTCCTCCTCCTCCTCCTCCTCCTCCTCCTCCTCTTCGGAGCTTCGCAGGGATTCCTGCATGTTGTCGGGGTTCCTGGGGGTTCGCCCAGGGCCCGCCCCACCCCGCTTTGGGAGGACATATGAGGAGGAAGGGGAGAACATGGAGGAGAGGGAGGTGGGGCAGGGATGCGAGGGAGGGAGGGACGGATAGAAGGGGGTGAAGGCGGAGGATGACTAGGGCGACCACTTCGAGGAGGATGGGGCCACTCGCGCTTGACATCCCGCATCATACACGTTGCCGAATGCATGCGCATGTGGGCCGTTGGGGGATCGGTGATGTATGTGCGGTCGTTTCATTATTCATATTGTTGGTTGTGTTTACAGAAGACACGCAACCGACAACCTCTCATAATTTACGCTGACCTCCAGAGCCCCCCCCCCCCCCCCCACATTTCCAGGGCCATCCCGAGCTCATCCTCATCCAATCGAAGTTAGAGGAAAACGCAGTGAAGGATCCAAAGGTGCGGGACGCGAGAAAAGCTAAGTTTTGGGGATCTGGGGAGGGGGCCTCTCGGAGAGCTTATGGATGTTTCTGGGAGTCTCTTCTGGGAGCACCGAGGAGTTTCTCAGGAGGAGTACCTGTGACCCTCTTGGGAGCCCTTGGAGGCTTTTGGGAGGCTTCTTGGGGGCTTTTGGGGGCCTCGTGGGGTCTTGGGAGCCCTTGGAAGTTTCGTGGGAGCTTCTTGGGGACTTTGGGAGGCCTCGTGGATGGTTCTGGGTGGGCCCTCTTGGTGGTCTCTTGGGGGGGGGTGGGTCTGCCTGGCCTCTTGGGGGCCTCCGTGGAGCTTCCACGGGGTCTCCTGGGGGCCTCTTGGGCCTTTTTTGCGGCCTGTTGGGGGCCTCTTGGGGCTCCCTTGGGGGCTTCGTGGGGCTACCTGGGGGCTTGTAGGGGCCTTTCGGGGGCGTGTTTGGGCGGGTGGGCTCAAACTTTCCGTTCAGGTTGCCCCTGTGGACATCAATCATGGGGCAATCACGGGGCCTCTTGGACCGTTTTGGGGGTTTCTTGGGCCTTCTTGGAGCGTTCTTGGGCCGTTCTTGACCGGTCTAGAGGGTCTCTCGGGCCGTCTTGGGGTGATCTTGGGGGTATCTTGGACCGCTTTGACCGGTGCGAGAGACGAAGAGGCGGATATGTTAAAAATGCACGTTTTCCTAAGGGAATGGGGCGATTTTTGTTAGCGGGAGCCCTCTTGGGACGCCGCTTGAGGGCCTCTTAGGGACCTCTTGGGGCGTCTTGAAGGCCTGTTGGGCCGTCCTGAGGCCATCTTAGGCGCTTGGGGGTGATATGTCGGCGTCTCTTCGGCTCTCTTGGACCGTCTGGAGGGCTTTTCGGGCCCCTCTTGGACCGATTTGGAGCCCTCCTGGGTCCCGAAAAAGAGTTCATGAGGGTTTCTTGGGCCTTATTGGAGCGCTCTTGGGCCGTCTTCGAGCGGTCTTGAGGGTCTCTCGGGCCGTCTTGGGGTGATCTTGGGGGCTTCGTGGACCGCCTTGAAAGGTGTGAAAGACGAAGAGGCGGATATGTTAAACATGTACGTTGTTCTATGGGAATGCGACGATTTTTGCTTGTGGGAGCCCTCTTGGGGCGCCGCTTAGGGACCTCTTGGGGCGTCTTGAAGGCCTGTTGGGCCGTCTTGAGACCATCGTAGGCGTTTGGGGATGATATGTCGGCGTCTCCCGGCTCTCTTGGACCGTCTGGAGGGCTTTTCGGCCCCTTCGTGGACCGTTTGGAGCCCTCCTGGGCTCCGAGAAGGGACCTTGCCGGGAGTCTGCCGGGAGTCTTCCGGGACCTTGCCGGGAGTCTGCCGGGACTTTGCCGGGACCTTGCCGGGACTTCGCCGGGACCTTGCCGGGGTAGTTTTCGTCCGGGGACCCCCAGGGCCCGCCCCGCGCGCGCGAACTAGAAATATTGTTGAGCAGTTGCCGGGGATTTTGGCACGCCTCTGGCCCGTTGGGCCGGCGAATTCTAAACACATGCTGATGTTCTTTGACGTCGCTTCGGCGATAATAATAACAGCAACTGTAAACCTTAGTAGCCCCTGTACGCGGACGCACGTTTGTGTTCTTTTCGTTGATGGACGAAGATGAGTAACAGCGGCAAGCCTATGCTCGTACAGCAAAACCATTGTTTCTTGAGGTTTGGGGCCACATGCTGCTGTGAATCTATTTTCTTCTTGCGATGCTATGATTGCTTGTGTGCGTGGTCTGGTGTTTCTGGGTGTTTTGCTTCCCCCGGGGGCGTTGGACATTTGACAACCTGCAGCCAACACATCCAGACCCGTGAACAAACCATAACAATCAGAAGACGCAGATGAGGCAAACAAACTGTCATGACATTGCGGACATACGTTTTTTTCGTTGGTTCCCAGCGTCCAAATCAATGTTTTTGTAGCTACGCTGGGCTCTTTGATTGCTCCCGTCGGCAAAGAAACAACCATACACGTAAGGGATCCCTGTGCAAGCACGCGGGGCACCTGGTTCACACGTGTATCTGTTTTACACATAAATATTTGTATACGTTAATCCCTCAGTCCCTCTCGTTTCGAGCGGTTTCCGCGGGGCTGTTGGCGGCGCCAGACAGGCACGATATGCTTGAGCGACCACAGAGGGCGCCGCGCACATGTGCTCCCTCGGGCGCGCGATGGTGAGCGCCGCTCGAGCTACGCTATTCTCGCTCGCGGTGTTTAACCCGTTCAGCTTCACGGGCGCGCGCGGCGAGGACGTCAGCGCACAGTTGCACCATATCCAGATCGTCGGATGCCCTGGCACGAACATGCCGAAGCACCCACACAGCACGCACCACATGCAGGGCTACGACCACCACGCGGCCATTCACTTCGGGCGCGGCAAGCACAGCGTGCACGTGAACACCTCCGCAGGGTGCGCCACCCTCCTGAACAGCAGGTTCAAAGAGAAGCACATCAACGACATCACGGCACCACCGCCGGAGCTACACGGACGCGTAGGAGCCACCATCGAACGGGGCGTCACTAAGTTGAGGTTTGTCACGGCCTACTCGCCACCAGCACCACGGGATTGACGAGAGTTACGTCAGTGGCGAATCACCGTGACGAGGGTGGCACACTGGGTGAAAAGCGAGATCCTGGCCACGCCGCCCCGCTCCACCCCCATCGCGACGATGGGCTTGAACGATCATTTCGCCCTGGGCCACGACGGGGACGAGACGGTCGGCCCCTGCCCCACTAGGTAGAAGGTGAAGCGAGCAAGCTCTACCGCCACAGCCTCCTCAACGCGCGCATGGCGGTCGCCAGCGCGCATTGCGACGCGGGCCCCGCCTGCGACGGCCGCCGCTCCTCCGTCGCCGACTACATCTACATCCCGACGGACCTGGTCCCCTGTATCTCGCAGCGCCGCATGTGGGCGCCGCGCCGCCCGCGCCCTCCAGATCTCCAGATAGTTCACTGACCACGTGCCGCTGATTATCATGCTCGAGGCGCCGCCCGCGTGCCGCGCCGAGCACGAGGTCCACCAGTCCCTGGACCGCGACGCCATGGTTCTGGGCCTTAAGGAGGGGCGCGAACGCATCGATTTCTCGGAGAGCCTGGAGGCCCAGCTGACCACGCACGGCGACTTGCGAAGAAAAACTCGGACTGCTACGGCAACGAGCGTTCCCCGACAACAACTACACGCCCAGGAAGTCCACCAGGCCCCAGCGGAGCTGCCGCGCCAACTCGACCAGACCAGCTACGACCTCAGCAAGCGCATGCGCCGACACATGAAGGACGCCGACCACGAATGCCAGGAGATGCAGCGCGGCGACTTATGACAGGCCTCGCGAGCGCGACGACTGGCCGACAGCCGCCGCGTCGCCGAGGCCATGCCTCGACGCGAGTTCGGAGTGCGCAAGCGCTATTGCTGCGCCCCCCCCCGCCCCAGCATAGAGCAATGGCAACCGTTGCTGCAGCGCCCAGGTGCCGAAGGAGGAATGCTCGCTCTGCTGGCCCCCGCGGCGCTGCCCACGCGCGACGACCTCGCGCCGGCGCGACCTGCGACGCCGCCGCCGCCAGCCACCTCTCCGACGCCACCACCGCCAATCATGACAACCCCGACACCGTCAGCACCGCCAGCACCAACCGCGACCGCAACCGAGCCTGCCGCGACAAACCGCCGCCACTACGACATCCAGGCGCCGAGAAATCGCCTTGATAGGAACCGCTCTCCGAGACTGGGGCGGGACTCCCCAGACTGCGACGAGATTGATTTCGTCGCCATGTTAGAGCAAGAGATCGAAGAGGATTTTGCGATCAACGCGCCGCCGACCGAGCTCTTCACGCCCGCGCCGACGCCGCCCGCTAAAGCACCGAGTCCTCCCGGCCCGCCATCTCGAGGGGGCGCTGCCTGCCGCCCAGCCCCAGTTTCGAGCGAGACGAAGGGATCGCGACTGAACCGCGTGATCGAAGCGTCTGAAGAGAGGGCTGCGGTCGCGAAGCTCCCGGGGGAGGCCAAGAGAGGGACATGCGCCTTCCAGTGCTCGGGCCCAGCTGAATTCCCACAGATGGCGCAGCGGCCTGAAATGCTCTGACGCCCAGGGCGACCACGAGGAGGATCGGGGGCGTTGAACGCACCCGATTGCGAAGAGAACCTCTCGATGCGCAAACTACAACTATCACGAGAATGCTGATTGGGGCGATCGCGACAACGGGCTTGCATCGCGCATGCCCGACAAAGCAACCGCGTGCCGGCACTGGCGAACACCTCGCAGAGCTCCCGGCTGGAGGTGATCATCGGACCAGGCGACGTGCGCCTCATCAATTGTTTCGACGTGATTTGGAAATGTTTCTACCGGCGCCTGCGCGAGCGAGGCTTCCCAGCGCGCCAGCCTGATTGCGCGCGCGGCAGCGCCTCGCGCCGCAGGCGCGAGTTTGGCATGCCCGTCGCCCGCGCGGTCGCCAGCAAGCTCCGACGGGCGGATATCGCCTTTGCAGTTCGCTCCCGCGACGGCCGCAGCGCCATCGGCCGCGCTCGCCGCGGCGCCATCCACGAGCGCGTCGCCCCAGCCTGTCGACACGGCGACCGCCAACTCGCACCTCGGCGACGCTCGAATTCCCTGGCGTCCATCGACGCCAGCGACGGCAGTTTGCTCATGCGGAACCGCGAAGGAGGGACTCACGGGGTGCTCCAACGAGCCAGTCGTTTGCATGAAGGTCTACAACCGCAACCTCGAGATGCGGAAGAATGACGCGGCATCGGCCCACGGCAGCATCATGCCCCAGTCGGGCGCGCCCACCTGGGGCCCCGACGGCCCCGTCCAGGACTTTTGCCGCCAAGTCTTCGTCGACGACGCCCGGAAGTTCCACGTCGCACCCTGCGCGGGCCCGCGCGAGCGAGCCATCGGCTCCAACGGCCAGCCCCGCGACGCCAACATCGACGAGGTCCGCGCGCTATCCGTCTCCATCGAGAGGGGCCTCGACCCCCTGCGCCAAGCGCCGCGCCAAGGAGGGCCAGCCTGAACGGGGCCGAGGGGGAGATCGCGCGCGGCGCGCCATCCAAGACGCTGCGCTGCGCCTTCTTCGCCGACCCGCGGGTCAACAGCAGACTCCTGACCTTCGCGAAGCACGCGGGCTGCATGTTCGACGCCAAGGGCTCCTTCGACGGAGACCACGAAGCGCGACTTCGAGCTGCCAGCTCAGGATGGCGACAGCGCCGCCACTTCTGGTTCAGCCACGCACCACGCCGACTCAAGCGCATGGTTTTCCAGGCAGTGGTCTACGAGGCCGCCGTCGGCGCCGCCGAAGCCAATTACCTCTGCGCCGCGGACTAGAAAGCTCAGCATATGCCTCGGCAAGAATCTCCGCGCCATGCTACAGGGGAAGCGCTCCCAGCGCAGCCGCGACGCATGCAAATCCATCTCAGCTGCTGAGGCATAGCGACGATGGGAGGTAGGTCCGACCCCGATCGAGCTGAAGATCCGACGCGTCGAACTTTTATACGGAGCCGCAGCGCACCCTGATGAATCCCAGCATCTGGTTTTTGATTTTTTCTCGGGGAGCTCCGCATGGGGCACCTTCTCCGAGAACCTGATTTTCCTGTTGCGCCGCTGACGCTGACAGAGGGGGGCTACAGCAACCCGGGCGCGAACCTGATCGCCAGAGAGTTCGCCGCGGACATGCGGGACCTTCTCACCTACGACGCTGCGGCACCCTTGGACGTGATCGACTGGGAGGGCAACATCACTGAGCTGTTTACAGAAACCACGGTCGGCGAAGCCTTCTCCGGGATCGGCGCGGGCATCGCGGGGACCGCCAACCTTCGGCGTTCTGTCGCGCCGCCTGGTACCTCCGCCGACCTCCCGTCGGACCTCGCCCCTCCCGACGAGGCCGAACTGTTCGTCCGCTGCCCATTAACATCCGAAGGAACCCCGTGCTCGAGCACCTGGAAGACTGCGCGAGCACTCTACGCACGCCAGAGGGGACTGGCACTTCGCGGCACGTGCTGCATGCCATCGCAGCTTACGCTCGCGAACGAGCGCGTCATATGCAGTGCGACCTGTCGGGCGCGCGCGGGAGCGCAGCATCGCGTCGCAGCAGCATGCGGGGCACGAGCTCGTGAGCCATGCCAGACCTGGGCGCCGTGTCCGATCGCCTCCCCGAGGAGCCTCACCTGCCCGATCTGACAGGGGCCCTTTGATGGGTGCATCGCGCTTCGGGTCTACCTTCGCAGTCGTTTACTTCAGGAAGTACTGGGAGCCCACGCGCTATCGCTACCGCGCCCGGCGGAGGTCCGCGATTCCTCCGCGGCGGCGACGCCCCCGCTGGCAGCGACGGCGCCGCCGAGACCGAGCTGGCGCGCCCCCCCCCCCCCACCCCCCCCGCGAATGGAGGCGGCGGCCCCGACGGCGGCAGGCCCGCCATGGGCGTCGGGTCGCGCAGCCAGCGGGGGAGGTCGCGCAGCCAAGGGCGCCGAGGAGGAGGACGTGGAGCACGACGACGAGCCCGTCCCCGAGACAGCCCCCATCGCCAGGGTTCGCCGCAGGCGAGGAGCCGCGCGCAAGCCGATAGTGGCCCCCAGGACCCAGGCCCTAATGCTCATCGCCCCGCGGGCGACCTACCAGAACGCCAGGCAGATCCGCGAGCTCAAGGGATCCACCGAACGCGTTCCATTGCTCGCAACGTGCCTACTCGCAAGCGCCAGAACAACATGTCGGTTTTGATGTCATGTATCGTAGATCCCCCGCGGCGTATCCATGCCAGCTGCGAGTGGTTACTTTGCCAGTAGTGACGCGCGCTCGTCTAGGGGTGCATCATCGAGACGGTGAATGTTAGCGACGCGGGCTCCGTGGTCGAGGCCATCGAGAGCGGGGGCCGCGGCCGCGCGCGGGCAATTCGCCAAGGCGGAGAATCGCGCGAGAGAGGCCCGCCTGCTCTTTGCGCCGCGATGGCCGAGGTGGGGGCATGATCACAACAGGACATCAGCGCGAAGAGCAAGGGCGGTCTCAGCAACGCGATCGGGAAGATCAGCGCGATGGACCAGTACAAGGTGCATGACATACTCCCGATCTGCAAGCTCGAGAAGGCGCGCAAGAGCGGCCAGGCGAACGCACTTTCCAATTGCAGGGGCTACGAGGTCAGGCAGTGCACCATGGGGGCGCTCCACAACGCGCGGGAGACCGCATGCGTTTGCCCAGCGCCGGCGGGGTTCGTGGAGGACGAGCTCGCTCCGTGGATGGACGCACGATGGGCGATCTCTAGATTGGACGCCGTCGCACCTCCCTGCGATGCCCCCATGCTTGCCCGCGGGGTGCCATGGGGGTGCTAGCAGGGCGGCGTTGTCCCTCCCTGCGGCGCCCCCCTTTCGATTGCCCGCGGAGAGGGGGGGGGGGGGGCGCGCAGTTGCTAGCGGGGGGGCGCCGCCAGAAACGCCCGCTAGACAGAGCGCCGCGCCGCCTCCCCCGCGGCGCACCCCTCGCGATCGCTTGCAGTGGGCCGCGCAGCCGCTAGCAGGGGGGGGCGGGGGGGGGTGCAGAACTGCCGCCCTTTCAGCGTGGCACGATGCGGTTATCAATGGGGAGGACTGCTGCAGATGACGAACCCATCAAAGATAGCGAGTCCATGGGGCGCCTGAAAGCCACCGACGCCGTCGCAGGGAGGTGCTCGCTGGCCACCGCTCCGCCCGCGCTCTCGCCCGCGAGCTCGATTGCGCCCTGCGCCGCCGCGCGTTCGCAGACGACGCGGAGAGCGGCGCAGATGGCAAGCCGCCATGATGATGGGGCTCACCCCGATCGCGGTTCCACTTTGCTTCGCTTTTTCATTGGGCGCGCTCGCGAGAGGCGCGAGGTGCCCGCCGCCGGCTGGCCGGCCCTGCCCGAAGAAGGCACCGGAGGGGAAGTGGCCGCCCCCGCTCGCCCCCCCTTGCCCCCCCTGCGCGAGTTTTGCTTCTGCCTCCATGCCGTTCGCTCCTCCCCCCCCTCCTCCCCCTCTTCGCCCCCTCCTCCTCCTCCTCTTCTGGGCGGGCGCGCCCGGCGCCCCCCCCCCCCTGCTCGCGGCCCGCGGGGGGGGGGCAGTGGGAGCGGCAGCGAGATGGGCGGGGCCCGCGGCCCGAGGTGAGCTGGGCTGTGGGCTCGCCGTCGATTCGATTTCGCCGAGCCGCGCGCAGCCGCGTGAGGGGCGCCAGAGAAAACCGCCCAACGTGGGCGAGCACCGCCGTCTAGGTCCCCATGCCTTTTTGGCGTTCGGAACATCGGACATTCTGGCGCCGTGAGCTAGTGAGCGACGGCGGCCCCCCCCCCGCCCCCCCCCCCCCCGCGCGCGCGCCTCGTCGTACTAGTAGTAGTAGTAGTAGTAAGTAGTAGTAGTAGTAGTAGTAGTAGTAGTAGTAGTAGTCGTCGTCGTCGTCGTCGTCGTCGTCGTCGTCGTCGTCGTCGTCGTCGTCGTCGTCGTCGTCGTCGTCGTCGTCGTCGTCGTCGTCGTCGTCGTCGTCGTAGTCGTAGTCGTAGTAGTCGTAGTCGTAGTCGTAGTCGTAGTCGTAGTAGTCGTAGTCGTAGTAGTAGTAGTAGTAGTAGTAGTAGTAGTAGTAGTAGTAGTTGTAGTAGTAGTAGTAGTAGTAGTAGGACTAGTCGTAGTAGTAGTAGCAGTAGTAGTAGTAGTAGTAGTAGTGGTGGTAGTAGTAGTAGTAGTAGTAGTAGTTGTAGTAGTCGTAACAAAAGTCGCAAAGTAGTTGTAGTTGTAGTGGCACTAGTAGTCGTAAAAGTAGTAGTGGTCGTAGTCTTTGTTGTCGTGGTCGTAGTCGTAGCCGTAGTAATAGTGGAAGTAGTAGTGGTAGTAGTGGTCGTTGTAGTAGTCGTAGTATTCGGAGTAGTAATAGTAGTAGTCGGACTCGTAGTAGTAGTAGTAGTAGTAGTAGTAGTAGTAATAGTAGTAGTAGTAGTAGTAGTAGAAGTAGTAGTAGTAGAGGTAGTCGTCGTCGTCGTTGTCGTAGTCGTAGTAGGAATAGTAGTAGTCGTAGTACTAGTAGTAGTAGTAGTAGTAGTAGTAGTAGTAGTAGTAGTAGTAGTAGTGGTAGTAGTAGTAGTAGTAGAAGTAGTAGTAGTAGCAGTAGTAGTAGTAGTAGCAGTAGTAGTAGTAGTAGTTGTAGTCGTAGAAGAAGAAGTAGTAGTAGTAGTAGGAGTAGGAGTAGTAGTCGTAGTAGTAGTAGTAGTAGTAGTAGTAGTAGTAGTCGCCGTAGTAGTAGTAGTAGTAGTAGTTGTAGTAGTAGTAGTAGTAGTAGTAGTGGTCGTAGTAGTCGTAGTAGTAGTAGTAGTTGTTGTTGTTGTAGTAGTTGTAGTAGTAGTAGTAGTAGTAGTAGTAGTAGTAGTAGTGCTTGCTGTAGTACTGGTAGTACTGGTAGTACTAGTAGTAGTAGTAGTAGTAGTCGTAGTAGTGGTGGTGGTGGTGGTGGTGGTAGTAGTAGAAGTAGTAGTAGTAGTAGTAGTAGTAGTAGTTGCTGTGGTAGTCGTAGTAGTAGTAGTAGTAGTAGTAGTAGTAGTAGTGGTAGTAGTAGTAGTAGTACTAGTAGTAGTAGTAGTAGTAGTAGTAGTAGTAGTAGTAGTAGTAGTAGTAGTCGTAGAAGAGGAAGTAGTAGTAGGAGGAGTAGGAGCAGTAGTCGTCGTAATAGTCGTAGTAGTAGTAGTAGTAGTAGTAGTAGTAGTCGCCGTAGTAGTAGTAGTAGTAGTAGTAGTCGTCGTCGTCGTAGTAGTGCTAGTAGTAGTAGTAGTAGTAGCAGTGATTGCAGTGGTACGAGTAGTAGCAGTAGTGGTAGCAGTACTAGTAGTAGTAGCAGAAGTAGTGGTGGTGGTGGTAGTAGTAGTAGTAGTAATACTGGTAGAACTAGTATTAGTCGTAGTAGTCGTAGTAGTAGTAGTAGTAGTAGTAGTAGTAGTAGTAGTAGTAGTAGTAGTAGTAGTAGTAGTAGTAGTAGTAGTAGTAGTAGTAGTAGTAGTAGTAGTAGTAGTAGTAGTAGTAGTAGTAGTAGTAGTAGTAGTAGCAATAGCAGTAGTAGTAGTAGTAGTAGTAGTAGTAGTAGTAGTAGTAGTAGTAGTAGTAGTAGTAGTAGTATCCGTAGCCGTAGTAGTAGCAGTAGTCGTAGTAATAGCCGTAGCAGTAGTCGTGATCGTAGTAGTAGCAGTAGTCGAATTTGTAGCCGTGGCCGTAGTCGTAGCGTTCGAGTGTGAATAATAGGAACCGTAGCAGTGATAGTAGTGTCCGTGCTGGAAGGACGCCGAGCAGGAACGTCTTGTGGAAAAACGGATGAGCACAAGGAGCAAGACCGCCAAGACCAATACCGCTTGTCAAACACATGTCGTAGTGCACCAGACCTCACGTTCAAAATACTTCAGTTGGTTGTGAATGTGATGCAAGTTGGACTTCAATTAGAGGTGGGCCCGCATTAGACCCAGAGATCGTTCATTGGAATTAAACGGGAGCCACATCGAATTTAATCGGATTGGAGTGGCTTCAGGAAACGGAGGATTACAATTTGATCGGCACACGCATCTAGTAGGAGTTCGATAGACACGACTTGATGCCCGAAGGAAACTATAGGACTTGCTCGAACCGTCCAAAGGCATCCAATTGTAATGGAGCAGGCCCCTGGGTCAGATGAGTCAAATTTACAGCAGATGGAACACCATTCGGGGTTTACTTCGAGTGTATCACGAACCGACTCATGGGTTTGACATGGGACCCGAATGTGGGTTGGATAAGGATGGAGCCGATCCAGGATTCAGAGGATGAATTGTTGCATTTGAATGGGAATTCGATGCGTATGCAGTAGGAATTGAGAGAAGCCCCGGGCTCATAATTTCAGGGCTTCATGTGCATAAGACTCATCGAAATTTAATAATGTTTGAGCACGCCCGAGGTTCAGAGGACGTCGATCGAATTCGAATTGAGATTCGTTGCGCTTGCGATGTGGGGTTTCAAAACATGAATCCAAAAATCATGCATTCGAACAGCACACTGCAATTCTGCAAGAAGCACGCCGCTAAATATTGTCACAGTTCCCCTGCACCACCCTCTGGGAGGGGAATTGGGAAGATCACGAATTGTCAACAATAGCACGAAGTTCGGTGCCACGCCATCCTTCCGATTGTGGGTTGGCATCCCCCATAATATGCGTACCTTCGGCCACGGGTTGCCGGCACGCCCAAACGCTGTTTTGCGCACGTGGCCGCATCTCCGACTCTCCGCGGCATGGAAGATTTCTGGAAAAGGGGATGAGGCAACAAACGATATGCGACAAGTGCAGTTTATGGCGCCAGGGAAGGTCGCGAACGGTAGGTGCCAGTTGCATATTTCGGCGCCAAGAAGGCAGCGGACGGTAGGTGTCAAGTACCTTTTTGTTCGGCGTTTTCCTGCGGAGCTCGGCGCCTTGAGCCGTCAACCTGGAGCAAGCAGATGACCCCTTCAAAGTCCATTTCCCGTTCCCCTTCATTCACTTCCACGGCTCTTACACATAGCGGCAGTGCTGGTCCCAGAGGTCCCCGAAGCTGAAATTGATAATGCCGCATCCGACGAACTTGTGCAAAGTACGCGATGGCATAGGGAAGCGGTCTTAAGTTGGGGGAGACAGATGGGCGCGAGGAGTGGTCGTTGGGGAACTTGCCAAGGCCGACGGACGGCCCCACATGGATCCCCGGAGGGACCCAGGCGATCACAATGTAGCCATGAATGAAGACCAATCGCTTCAAATCCTCGTACTGGGACCTGCCAAGGCCAGAAGGAGGAGGAAGAGGAGGAGGAGGAGGAGAAGGACGAGGAGGAGGAGGAGCAGGAGGAGCATGAGGAAAAGGAGAAGCAGGAGGAGCAGTAGGGGGGAGGGAAGGAAGAGAAAAGGAGAGGAGACAAATCTGACGAGGGTTTGGAAAGTGTTGTTTGCCCAGGAGACCTGCGACAGGGACCGCGGCAGCCCGCACTGCCAGGCCTGCCTGAAGGAATGCCAGGCGCCGGGCGCAGCGTCGGCCTCCGTTCGCACGCCGTGCCCGCCCGCCCACGAGCCTCGAATGGCACATGACGGCATGTCGGAGGTCCGCGCGGATATTTTGGGTCGGCGATGGGTCCGCCTTCCATGTCGCGCCGACCTCCAAGACATTACGTTTATGCCGTGTAGTGTTCCTCTGGGGCCCCTTTTTGTTCGCCCTCGGAGGGAGCCTCGCTCCTCTTCCAGGGCCTCCTGCTCCCCACTCTTCCTCCCTGTTCCTTTCCCACTCCTCGTGCTCCTCGTTCTCCTTTTCCTTCTCCTCCTCGTCGTCGTCCTCCTCCTCTTCCTCCTCCTCATCCTCCTCGGCGTGCCGTCATCTGGTGCAAGGGCGGCCAGCAAGGTTACATGTTTTGGTGCGGCCAGGGCGGGGCGCCAGCGATCGGAAGTGGTCCACGGCGTTGCTCAATCTGAAGGCGTTGGCAGTTCCAGTGTTGCAGTCGTTTCAAGATCAGGCGGCCAGGCTTGTTCTTCGAGGACAGCGGCGAGCCGTTCATGACCCGTTGTCGGAGTCTCCGGAGTAGGTCACGCAGCAGTCTTTCGTGGGGGCCCTACACAGGAGCATGAAGGAGGTGCCATTTGAGGCATTGGAGGGTACTACTGCACTGGGTAAGCCCAAAGATCTCACAGACGGCAAACGCAGAGTGTGTCAGCATTAAGTGGGCCCCGCATCCTCTCGACGAGGATCAGATGGAACGTGCCTTTTGCAGCTGCGTGCGAGGCAGCATTGCCAGAGCCGCTGGACGCCATCACGGCCAAGGAAGTCCGAGCTGGAGCGCACAAGATGAAGACCGCCACCGGCCTGGGAACCGATCGGGTGACCCCGATCGATGTGAAACGGCTACCGCACAACGCGCTGCAGGAATTGGCGGAACTGCTCAACCTGTTCGAGCACACGCTGGCTTGGCCGCGCCAGACCCTGCTTATCATTGGTAAGGTCTTGCCGTGCAAGATCTTTAGTGGAGCACCGGCAGACAACATTCAGAAATTGTGCATACTCTTTCTGCGAGAAGGCCGCAGCAGCCGACGACTTTAACGAGTCTCTCATTCACCTACAGATCTGCATTATCATGGGCGGGTCGGCTAATGTCGTGGATTTCTATAATCTCGTGCAATATCTCACTGCAGAAATCATTGACCTCTCTCGCAACGAGAACAAGAAGAAACAGCACGGCAAGCCGGCCAGCATCAGGGACAGCGGTATCAAGGGTGTTCTCACCGAATGCGATTTGGTGAACACCAACGGGACCTGAATAAGTTTTCTTGCCTTCCGGCTCCTGCTCTGTACGCCCTGCAAAGCACGAGAGACATGCAGCAGCAGTGGAATTTATATACTCATTGAGCTGGAAGATTGTACCAAACTTGGCTCCAGCCACCAGAAAGTTAACTGCCCACTTCCCTTTCCTCCTTCCTTCTTCCTCCTTTCCTCTCCTCATCCATAGGCATCCTCCAGTACAAAGGCACTGGAATTCAGAGGCTCAGTGCGTGACCGCTGCGTGGGATCATTATCGTGGCTTCTTGGAGTCTGCGCTCTCCTCGTCCCGCCATGGTTGGCGCGGCCATGCCCGCGGCAGGGCTGAGCTATCGCTCGCGCCATCCAGGGGGGTCGACGAGGCCCCTCACCAGAGGTTTCAAACGCCCCAGAACTTTTGATCCTCGAGCCCGAAAGTGGAAGTTCAATGGAGATGTTCCTCCTTACTGGAGAAGGAGGAGAAGAAGGAATGAGGAGGACGACGACGAGGGGAAGGATGTTGAGGATGCGAAGGGTGCTGATGATGATGACGATGAATATGATGAGGAGGAGGAGGAGGATGATAATGATGATGGTGGTGGTGATTATGATGATGATTACGACGATGGTTCTGAGGAAGAGGAGGAGGAGGAGGAGGAGGAGGACGGGAAGGAGGAGGAGGAAGTGGAGGAGGAGGAGGGGGAATACGAACTCTAAAGTGAGCCGCGCCGAAACGTCGCGCATCCTCCGTGACATCATTGTCCGTGCTCTTGTTCTGCACCATTCCCTTGTTATTTCTTGGGTGGTGGCAGACAGGCTGCCAAATGTGTCATGCACGCTTTGCAGTGGTTGCAGCATGTGCAGAGGGACGAAGCTGTCAAGTTCCTGTCTTGCCCTCTCCGCCTTTCCACCTCCGAGCGTAGAGAGCTACGGAAAAGGAAAGGTGCTTGGCACCCAACTGGAATTTGGCAAGGCGTCTCCCATTGCCCTTTGAGGGTGATCCCTGATGTCAGGCTTAAGCAAACCCACATGAACTGGCAGTGTGTTTGCACGACCAGTTTCGCAGAGTCATGATTCCTGAGACCGGCGGAACGAAGGAGGACTAGAGTGAAGCCGCTGTGCATCAACGATCCTACAATACATCCTCCCGTCCCAAGTTTTTCCTCACTAGTCCCATCCTTCATTTTCAGTGAGTGACATCCTCCCGATCGGAAAGACGAGCGGCCCATGGGCCAATAATTCAAGTGGGAGTTTTGTTTTGAAGGGGGCCGCCCCCCATCATTCGAGCTATATGGAATGCGACAGGGTGGGCTTGTAAAGCTCAAGGGGTAGTCCAGCGGAAACCCCGCTTTGAAACGGAATTTCCCCGAATGCGTGTAGTTGGTGCAGATATTTGCGTGTTTTGCCGCGTGAGTTGAAGGAATCCTAAATGGAAGCGCCATTTCGAAAATCGGAGGTAGGGGGGTGAGATCGCAGTGGAACGGAGACCCCCAACCGGGAAATCGTTAGTTTCGTTCGTGTCGTGCGTGCTGGCAGGGCGAAGCTGCGTGGGCGCAGGAGAGGAATGCACCCGCCGTTGCTAGGACGAAGTCAAGGCAAATGATTCTCCCCCTCCCGCCCGTCTGGCGGTGGCTCGCGGTGTCCTGCGGTGTCCCGTGGTGTCCGCCGCAAGACAAATGATTCCCCCCCCCGGCCGCCCGTCCGGCGGTGGCTCGCGGTGTCCCGCGGTGTCCCGAGGTGTCCCGTGGTGTCCCGTGGTGTGCCGTGGTCCCGAGGTGTCCCGTTGAGTGAGAGCGATAGTGTGATCGATAGTGAGATCGATAGTGAGATCGATGGTGAGATCGATACTGAGATCGATGTGGTGCCCCGAGGTGTCCCGCGGTGTTCCAAAAAGTGAGATCGATAGTGAGATCGATGCTGAGATCGATACTGAGATCGATGTGGTGCCCCGAGGTGTCCCGTGGTTCTCCAAAAAGTGAGATCGATAGGGAGATCGATAGTGAGATCGACAGGTGTCCCGTGGTGTCCCATGGTGTCCCGTGGTGTTACGTTGAGTGAGATCGATAGTGGGATCGATAGTGAGATCGATGTGGTGTCCCGAGGTGTCCCCTGGTGTCCCGTGGTGTCCCTTGGTGTCCTATGGTGTCCCGTTGAGTGAGGTCGATAGTGAGACCGACAGTGAGACCGATCGTGAGATCGAGAGGTGTCCCACGGTGTCCCGTGGTGTCCCGTGGTGGCCCGTGGTGTCCCGTGGTGTCCCGTTGAGTGAGATCGATCGTGAGATCGATCGTGAGATCGACAAGTGCTCCGTGGTGGCCCGTGGTGGCCCGTGGTGGCCCGTGGTGGCCCGTTGAGTGAGATCGATAGTGAGATCGATTGAGTCAGACCCTCCTTCCCCCCACAACCTCCTTATCACCCGAAGGGTGGTCGTACAGGTATGCCAGCTTCCATCCGTGCAGTTTGTTTCGCATCTTGACATTTGTAGTCCTACTTGTGGAGAAGTCTCAAGCGAAAACTCCATTCTGGAAGCATCCAAGCATTCATCGGTGTAAGTGTCGCAGACTTTGAGGACGAATCTTCGCCGCGCTGAGGCGAGAACGAGACGACCGGCCCTCCCCGCTTAATTGTGGGTCGCTTTGAACAAGCGCGTTGGGGTGACCTTTCACCTTTCCTGTGCTGTAAATGGGCGTCTTTTCTTGTACTCCGACGTGGGTTCGACGCGGATTCGACGTGGATTCGACACTGATTCGACGTGGATCGCGGCGCGACGGGACAGACAAGGTCCCCCGATGATGCAACACAAGGGAGGGGGGGTCGAACTGGGGGGGGTGCTCTCTCCTGAGATGCAAAGGGGAGGGTCGAAGTTCCCCCCCCCGAAGCGGGGGAAAGGGGTTCGAACAGGCGACGGCCTCCCCCCCGTGAATTGCAAGGGGGGGTCGAACCGGGCGAAGAGGGGCCCCCTCTCTCTGTCCAAGGGGGGAAAGGTGTTCGAATTGGTCCTCCCCCCGAGTTGCGGGGGGTGGGCGGTTCGAACCCGGGCCCGCCCCCCCCCCGAGTTGTTTCGGCGGGGGGGGTCGAATTGGGGGGGGTCCCCCCTTTCAACTGACGACGGCGGGCGCGGGCGCTGGCGCCAGCGCCGTTGGGCAGCGACGACGAGGGGAAGCCCCCTTCTTTGCAACCGACGACGACGTCGACGACGACGACGACGACGGCGGCGTTGGCGGCGCCAGCACCTTCGGGCAACGACGACAAAGACGACGATGACGACGACGACAACGATGACGACGACGACGGCGATGACGACGACGACGATGCTGACGACCGACGACGACGACGGCGATGACGACGACGACAACGACGACGACGACGACGACCGGCGACGGCAACGACAGTGGCGGCGGTGGCGAAGGTGACGACGACGACGACGGCGATGACGATGACGACGACGACGACGTCGGCGATGACGACGACGACGACGGCGATGACGACGACGACTACGACGACGTCGGCGATGAAGACGACTACGACGACGACGACGACGACGACGACGGCAACGGCGATGACGACGACGACGACCGACGACGGCAACGATAGTGGCAGCGGTGGCGAGGACGACGGCGACGACGACGACGACGACTACTACGACTTCGACGACGACTATTACGACTACGACGGCGACTATTACGACGACGACGACCGCAGCGGCGGCGGCGGTTGCGGCGACGGCGACGGCGACGGCGACGGCAACAGCGTCGGCGACAGCAACGGCGACGTCGACGGCGGCGACCGCGACAACGACGGCGACGGGCGACGGCGACCATCGACGACGACGACGCGCACAGAGATGGCGCAGGGATGCCTGGTTCGAGCTTCCCCATCGTGCACCTTTGGGACGGCCCCCCCCCCCGGGTCCCCCCCCTTGTAATTTAGGGCGGGGGGTCCCCCCGCTTTGGACCCCCTCTCCCTTTGCAGCCGCGGGGGGCCCGCCCGGTTCGAACCTTTTCGCCGTTTGGACAGGAGGGGAAGGGCCCACTGTGTTCGACCCCCCGCCCCCCTTTGCAACTCACTGCGGGGGGGCCCAGTTCGACCCCTCCTCCCTTGGACGGGGGGAGGCCCCCTCACCCTGGTTCGATACCCCCCCCTTGGGGGGGCGGGGCGGTGAGGGAGGCCGGTGTCCAGGGCCCCCCTCCCCAGGTTCTCCAGGGGCGCTCAATGTTTTGGCCCCCCCAAACGCGATCTTTCGAAGCTTCGAAGACGTGTGTGCGCGTTGCTCAAGCGAGAGGCGCATTTTGAAAACGACCACCCCTCCATATTTGTAAGGGTTGGAAGCTTTCAGCCTCGGGATTGTAAATCGTGAACCGTCCGTTTCAAGTTCCATGAATCATGAGGGGAACCTCCGTCTCTAAGAAGGCATCCTGTACTCAACAGCATCCGTCTCCATGACAACACCCAGTACTCAACAGGCTCCCGCTTCAAGAGAGAACCCGTAAGGAGTCGATTCAAATCCCGATCCTCAAGCCTGCCGCCCGCCCGCCCGCCCGCCCGCCCGCATCCCCGCCCGCCTTCCGTGTAGCACGCACCACCCTGTATTCAACAGCTCCCGTCTCCAAGACAACACCCTGTAGTCGAGAGCCTCCATCTCCAAGACAACACCCAGTGGCTCCCGCTGCACGAGAATATCCTTAAGGAGTCTATGAACATCCCGACTCGCTCGCCCGGCCGCCGCCCGTCCGCTCGCCCGCTTTCCGTGTAGCATGTGCTTCCCTCTGTTCAACAGCCTCCGTCTCCAAGACAACACCTTGGACTCAACAACCCCCGTCTCCAAGACAACATCCAGTACTCAACCGGCTCCCGCTGCAAAAGGGAATCCTTAAGGAGTCGACTCAAGTCCCGACCCGCCCGCCGCCCGCCCGCCCGCCCATCGCCCGCCCGCGCTTCTCCTTTCATCACATCGTCATCTTCCTCTCCGTCCACCTTACCCGCCCCACCCGTGTATAGTAATACAATATTCTCGCCTTTTGGACAACACATCGGGGGATCTTGAATGGACTATACCGATATCGATATATTTGAAGAGGGGTGGGTGGGGATCCTCCTGGCCCTCCACCGCCTCAACGTTGTTCCTTTCGAAATCGAGGAGATCTGACACCGACATCGAAATTTGGTTCGAAGTTCGAGGAAGAGCAGGTTTCCAGAGCCCGTGCCCGCCGGGCCGCGAGGCCCGCTGCGAGTGCGAGGAGTTCTGCTCTGACGGCTTGATAAAGGACGCCGCCCTCTGCGTCGAGCAGGGCGCCGTCTGGTGGGCGCCCGCGCCTGCGCCCGCCCCGGCGGCTCTTGAGGAGGAGGAGGAGGAGGAGGAGGAGGAGGAAGAAACCCCAGTGTGGTCGCCCAGAACTCAGGGACCCAGGCAACCCAACGAGCATTTATAAGATTCGGTGCAGGGGGCTCGAAGGGACCTGAGGGCTCCGCTTCGTCACTCGGGACAAAGGTCGTGGATGTGGTTTTCTGGCCCACCATGGGGCCGATCTCCTCGAGAGATCGTCGGAGCAACGGGCACGCCAGAAGTCTGGAGGCAGAGCGGCGTGAGAGTGGGGAGGAAATGTCAAGTTTGCCAGGTCGAGCGTGTCAGCGGGCCCCGCCCATTCCCACCCGTTTTCCCGCAAGACGAGGACCAGGTGTTGCACAGCGTTCTGCTAGTGTTGGGCCGCGTTCCCATCTAGCGAACGGAAGACGCTCGCGCGCTGCCCCGCCTCCGACGACTTGGCGAAGGGGCGGCCACGAGAGCCGCGCAGAGGTGGGAGGGAAAGTTCAGGAAGTCCTCGCGGGGCGCTGCGGCGGGAACACACAGTCAATCCCTTTCTCGGGCGGCCAACTTTCCAATGAGCGCGGCGCAGACGAACGATGCGCCGCGCCGGAACAGCACTGCCACTTTCACCCACAGACCGACCAGCTCTGCAGACCGGGGTGAAGACAGCCTGCTCTCGCGCAGCCCCGCTGCCGCTGCCGCTTTCATGCGATCCGGCGTGCAACACATGCGCCGCGCCCGCGCGGAAACGCCACCTCAAAGCGAGATATGCACGGAGGTTGGGCGAGGGCGACGTGCCGCTCGCTCGCGCTGGGCTCCAAAATTCGGCGAGTGAAGCATATGCGCTGCGCCGAGGCGGGATCGCCACCTTCAGGCGAGGTCTGTGCGGTGCCGCGGCGAGAACTACATGTTCGTCTGTTCGCGCGTCGAAGACGCCCATGGCGAACCATCGCCGCCCCCTGCCCTTTGGATGTGCCGGTGTGGCCGAACGTTGTGCCCAGAGCTTGGACAAGCTATCGGACCATTTGTTTCCCGAGCCGTTGTGGAAACGCTTGGGGGAACTCTTGGAGGAGAAAAGGGAAGAGAAAGGGAGGGAGGATATCTAAAGAGGAGAAGGAAGCCTTTTGGGAGCCTTCCAGGGCACTCTTGAGGCCTCCTGTGAGCTTCCCAGAGACCACTTGAAGGTCTCTTGGGGTTAGGGTCTTTTTGGGGGCATCTTTGGCAATCTTAGGGCGTTCCTGACCCGTCTGACGCGGTCGGAAGCCGTCTTGGGGGCCTCTCTGAACGGACGTGGGGCCTTCTTGGGGTGCTTCAGGGCCGTCTCGATGGCAATCTTGGGCGTCTTGGAAGCCTTTTGGGCCGTCTAGGGGCCCTCTTGGGGCCGTGTTTAGGCCCTCTCAGGCCGTCATAAGGGCCATCTTGGAAGCCTCTTTGGCGATTCTGGGGCCTCTTGGGCCGTCTTTTGCCGTGGGGAGGCCGAAACGACGCAAATACCTAAATCTTTCCAAGACAACATGTTGCATTCAATGATTTTGGTCTCTTCGGGCCTCCCTGGAGAACCTCATGGAGGCGTCTTGGGCTGTCTTGACTGCGTCTTGGAGGTCTCCTGGGCCGTCTTGGGCAATCTCGGAGCCATCTAGGGTCGTCTTGGTGGCTTCTTGGGCGGGCTTGGAGGCATCTTGGACCCTCTTGGGGCCGTCTTGGATGCCATCTTGGAACCGTCTTGGAAGAAACAACCCACGACCCGCGGCGCGTTGGGCGGGTGCCCCACATTCAAAGAGAACCAGATACCCTCAGAAATTCTGTACTCCGTGAAGCCTTGTGGTGCATCCCGAAGAAGAAAGAACGCCATCCACATAAACTGATGGCGCTCCCCGCGGATTCATGGATCCGCGCTGGGCCCCCCTGGCGGCGCCTCCGGCACCGCCCCTGGCGCGCTCCGCGCGCCGGGGAGGGGTGTCCAGCTCAGATCCAAGAAGTCCGCGCAGACCGCCAAAAGTTGATGTTTGTGTTGTTTTTGGTTTCCCTAGAATCATCAGTGGGGGGCCGACGACGGAAAGTGCGCTTCGCGTGCGATCCATGAGTTTGAAGAAATACCTTAGGGGGAGTGTGAGGGGGACGGCGGCCCGGGCCCCAGATGGGCCGTCTCGGGTTGTCAGAAGGCCGTTTACAAGCAAACGCCACAATCCTTCAAAAACCTAGCTCGAACAGTGATTTGGCCTCTTCGGGCCTTCTGGAGGGTCTCTTGGAGGCCTCTTGGGCTGTCTTATGGCCTCTTGGGCGCTTCTTGTGCCGTCTTGGGCTCTCTTGGACCGTCTTGGACGGTCGCGGGGGCATCCTGGTACGGTCTTGGAGGCCATCTAGGGGCGATCTTGGGCCCTCTTGGGGCTGTCTTGGCCATCTCGGAGGCATCTTGGAGGCTCTCGTGGCCGTCTGGGAGTCCATGCCGTTTTGGAGAGATGTTTTGACAATCTACGGGTTCTTCGGGTGGCCAGCGGGTTGGGCCGAGTCCCCCCCTGAGAGTTCTTTAGAAAGAACCACAAACCTGCCAGACCTTCGGCATGCTGTGCACCCCTGTGATGAACCTCCTTCTCATCTCTTCTTCTCGCTCCTCGCTCCTCCTCCCCCCTCCCTCCTCCTCATCCTCGCTCCGCCTCGCTCCTCGCGTCTTGCTTCTTCTCATCCTCTCTCCTCGCTCCGCTTCGCCCCTTGCTCCTCCTCGCTCCGTGCTCCTCCTCGCTTCTCGCACGCCCGGTTGGCTGGTAAGATCCCCGAATCCCCCAGGACACGCTGGGACATTCGTGGTCTGGGCCCTTTTGAATCTCTAGGAACCCTCTAATCCTCCACCTCCTAGAACAAACAGCAGGAACCTTTTGGCACTCCACTGCGTGCTGAAGGCACGGTGGCGGATACACTTCTGGGAATAAGGAGAGGTGAGTCTTCAAGGGTGTATGCGGGAGAAGACGGTACGAGGGAGTGGGCGGGGCGGAGGCCGCGCGACCGCGCCAGGCAAGAGGCGTTGAGCCAGAATTTCAACGACATCTTCAACGCGACGCCCCGGCGGGAAATTTGCGCGTGTAGTGCTTCGGCAATCAAAAGCAACACCGTTCTGAAGGAGCAGAGCCCGAGAAGGCTGTTTCGACCTCCCAGGGCCTCCCATGGGCTCCGGAGATGGCAAAACGGGTCTTGGGGGTCGCGAGCTAATGGGGGGCAGTAAATGGGAGGGATGCGAGGGCTGCAGAGAGGGGCCCTTGAGGGCCCCAATTGGGCCCGTAGGGCCCCAGAGGTGTACCTTTCTTCCCTCCTCATTTATCGCCCCCCATTAAGCGTCGCCCAAGGGTCGTCAATGAAACGGCTCAGGATGAAGTGCTGATCCAGGGGAAAGCCTCGGGGTCCAGGACCCGCTTCCATCAGGACGCCCTTCCCCCGTGCCAGCGCTGGCGAGCAGTCCTTCCAGAACGGTCCCCACAGGCGCGCCTGTATGGCTTCCGACCCAGTTTGCACGTGTTTGGCAGTTGTGGGCTTGCAGAGGCCTCCGCAGTCCTCGGGGGACCTCCAGAGCCCTGGGGACCTGCGGGGGGCGTTCAGAGACTTCTGGAGACCTTCGATCCGAGCGTCGCGTCATATCGGGTGCCTTCGCCCTGTTCTCGGGCTCAGGCTTTGGCCGCTTCTTACACCAGTAATAGGAGCTTCTAATTTCCCGAAGTGTTGCAGCAACGTTGAGCGCTGGCCGCGCGAGTGTTGAGCATTTCGGCATGGAACAATGCGACAGTTCATTGTTTGGTTGCGTCTCCACTCATGTCATCGTATTTTGCCCATGCCTCATCATTTCGTTGCTTCTGCCGAGGTGATTGTTCTTCCACCGCGATGTGTTTTTTAGTATTGATTTTCCTTCGTAGTACAATGGCTCCTAGCCTCTTGTATTTCTGATTCACGAATCGTCCATGCACACTTCGCACGATGTAGATATCCGCCCTGCAGCGCCTCTTGCACTGCTGCTGTCGCATTATTGTCGGCACACCTTATGTCATTCCTTGGTGCCGATGGGGTGGGTATGTCGTGTGGTCATGTTCGGCCTTCTGGCCCCCCCCCCACGGGCCCCAGGACCGTCTAAGAAGGAGCAAGAATTTCAGGTTTTCCCGTCCTTCCGCGCGGGCTGTAGGGACGAAAGGCCGAGCGCGTTCCGTCGCGCAGGCTTGCTGCGTGGTGCGCGCGGTGCATCTTTACGCATCGGAGCGCCTTCGGATATTCCAAGTTGCGTTAAAGTTTGCTCTTGGGGAGTCCGCGAGTCGCAGCTGCCGCGGCGCGATTTTCGAAGCAACCCCTTCGAGTGCTATCGCACGCGGTGCGGCGCCTGAATCAGCCGGTCGCGCCCGCCAGACCGCTCAGAAATTATTTTCGGATTGAAACATGTTTCCAAACACGCACATCTATATATATACGCACACAAAAGCGGTTTTCGGAATTTTCCAGAAAGGAGTCCGGGAACTTTCAATAAACATTTCTGAAGGGGTGGAATGCGCCCGCCGCGCAGGACATCTGAATAAATGTGAAATCGGGATATTTTCAAAATTGTTTCCCGAATTTTCAAACATCGATCCTGGAATGTTTCAAAGCCGATCCGTAACTTCGCCCCCTGTCGCCGGCCACCTATTTCGGAGAATGCGCGATGCGAGACCTACGTCATGAGGCCTGGTCGCCGTCGTGAAGCAGTATCGGAACTCCATGCAAGGCCGATTCGTAAAATTGACGTGTCTTGTGAGCCTGACCCCGCGGTTCTGCGCAAGGGGTTTCAGACATGTGGCAAATCCTCTATGTTTTTGGACCCTGACCCCGCCGATCTGTGTGATGCCACCGAATTCAAAAAAATATATTCACATCCTATGTGTTTTTGGACCCTGACCCTGTCGATCCGCGTGAGGTGTCCCACCGGATTTCAGAATTGTTGGGAATCTCTTGGTTTTCGGACCCTGACCCCGCCGATCTGCTTGACGGGTGCCACCGGATGTCGAACATGTGGCAAATCCCATGTGTTTTTGGACCCTGACCCCGCCGATCTGCGTGAGGGGCGCAACCGATTATGAGAAGTGTGGCAAATCCTATGCGTTTTGGGACCCAGAGCTGGCCGGTAATTTTGCGTGAGGGGTGCCAGCGAATTTTAGAAATGTGGCAAATCTTGTATGTTTTTGCACCCAGACCCCGCCGATCTGCGTGAGGGGCGCAACCGGATGTCGAACATGTGGCAAATCCCATGTGTTTTTGGACCCTGACCCCGCCGATCTGCGTGAGGGGCGCAACCGAATTTGAGACAGGTGGTAAATCCTATGTGTTTTGGGACCCTGACCCCGCCGATCTGCGAGATGCGGCAAATCGCATGTGTTTTTGGACCCTGACTCCGCCGATCTGTTTGAGGGGTGTAATTTTTTCTCCCGCCCCAGCAATTCAGAGCGCACGCTCAGGGCGTGCTAAACCTGCCCGTTTTGGGCCTCCCCCTTTCGCGCGGTCCATCAAGAAGGAACAGCAAGCAACAACAAGCCAACAAGGAAAAGTACGCAGCAAGAAGCAGAACTGTAACAGTGGAAACCGGAAGCTGCAACTGGCACAGGAAACTGCGAACCTTCGCCCTGCAGCCTGGTGGCCCCACAACGGGGCTGGCGGACTGCAGGATTTTAACAAGGATGAGCTGGACATTTCAAAAGCAAATTTTATGGGATAGTTTCGAATCTACCCTCGGAGAATTCTCCAGAGTCGCGCGTGATTTGCACTACCAGGCCTTCGGAAATCCGCCGAGGCGCGCAGTGTGCGCGGCGGCGGGCGACGGCGCGGTGCGCCACCGTCCCCCCCCGCGCCCGGCAACGAGAAGGGGGATCAGCAAGTGCCAAATAGCCCCCCACGGGAGACTATTCGATTGCGAATGGATGATCGACCAGCGGCGCCAGGCATAGTACTGTCACTATTCGACGCAAAGTTTACCCCGCGAGATGGCTTTCAGAAATCCCGGAATCCCCGGAACGTATCAATAACAATTTGTGTCAGTAGATTCGTCTCGTCTTAAAAACGGCAGGCGTTGAAAAGCCGGGCCCAAGGAAAGTGTTGGCAATTTCGGGAAATCCGCAATGACAGAATTAGGACGTCGCATCTCTGGGAACGCGTATCAGGGAAGATCGGCGGATCAAAGTTTCAGGTTTTCGGACGTTTTCGTTTGTTTCGGCTGTCGTTTTCTATTCAAGCTCGGGACGCCTTCCGGCGGTTGCGTTTCGCTGATATTGTTCCGGGGGTCTCCATAGACTGTCGAACATGCGCAGGAGAGCTGAGGGATGGCTTGAAAATTTGAGACCCTGGGTATCCAATTGAAGATTGCTGGGCTGGTCGTAGGGGAGCCAAGGGTTCGTATAAAACGAGCCGGGGTGCTGATGTCCTCGTAGTGATGAGTTGGGGGGGGGAGAATGGGCGGACAAGCAAGAACAACAACAGCAGGGAAAAGAGAACAAACCACATCTGATTCGCGCGCACCACTTCCCAGATTTTCTGAAAGACGTCGCGGCATTTCGTTGTAAGGCGACGTCTCGTCAGGGGTACGTTTTTTTTCGGGACGATGACGGCCGTCTCCGTAAAAGGGGGAGGGGGGGAATGGGGTTGTTGCCGTCACGTTTCACGCCGGTGGCGTTTGTCACCACCCACCAAACCACCCCAACCAAACCCGAAGGCCCAAATTTATCCTCGATTTCCAGTGGGGGGGGTCGGGGAACATTGAAAAAATACATGGAATCCGTACCCCCCCCAACCCGAACTTCGGGTCAAATTCGGGTCTTCGGGTTGGGTTGGGGTGGTCTGGTAGGTAGTCAGTTTGTGAATGCCAAAGAATGACCGAGGAAGGGTCGGAGCAGCATGTAGGGGGCGATCTGCACCACAACGCTTCTGTGAACCACAGTGCCTGCGTGCACCGCAGCGCCTGTATACACCACATCGCTGATGTATACCACAGCAGCCGCGTGCGACACAGCGCCAATGCGCACCACAGTTCCTGCGTGCAACACTGTGCTTCTGTACACCACTGTGCTTCTGTACACTGCACCCGCGCGCAACGCAGCATCAGTGCACACCACAGTGTTTGCCTGCACCACAACGCCTGCGTACACCCTGCGCCTGTGTGCACCACAGCAACTGCGTGCAAGAGAACGCCACTGTTTTTTTTCGGCGTACGCAGCAGGCGGACACCACAGGACAGAACAGAGCCGGGATGAAACTGCTCTTCTCGCCATTTGACGAAGGGCTGGGCGTTGAGCTGAGCCGCTCCGCAGGAGCGGGAGGAGGAGGAGGAGGAGGAGGAGGAGGAGGAGGAGGAGGAGGAAGAGTAGGGAGAGTAGGAGAAGGAGGACGAGGACGAGGACAAGGACGAGGACGAAGACGGAGACAAGGAGGAAAATGCCTATGGCACCTCATGGTCAGCGCATGGGCACGTAGGCTCTTGGGGCGTGTACGCCAGGTCTACACGTGGCCTCATCGTGCACCTCGCTATAGCACGTTGCAGGGCGAGGCCAAGGATACCCCAGTGCCTCTACTGTACACCTAGTGCGGTCGCGTTGCGGACTCGTATATGCATATCTTGAGTCCGCTCGTAAGCTAAGGTGGGCACTAGGGCGGCGGCATTTTGTGCTCCCCATCTGTCGTACACCTCAGCTCCTAAGCATTGGAGATTCTCCAACCCACACGTGATGACCTCCTCGTAGGTGGCGTTGTTCTCGTGTTCCGCTCGCTCCAAAAGTGCCCCAGCTTTGTTACTAGTCCCTCCTCGTTGTCGACCTGTGCCAGTAATAGGGCTTACCACCGTGGCATCAGAGAACAATGATAAGCCCCTAGCCGCGCTCGTGCACGGTACCACTAGATCCACCCAGCGCATGTCGTTTCTCCAGGCAGCTAACGAGTCGGTCTTCGTCCTTGCCAGCCGCCGCTTGTTCCGTAAGCCAGCCGTCCGTGACCATGCGCATCGGGCCGATCGGTAGTACATGCTAATCCCAGACGCCGTCGCACTGCACGCACACACTAATTGAATAACAATCCGCAACTTTGAGTACATCTGTTGTCCGACATACCAACAGCCACCCTAAAGCAAACCTCCCCATCGTTGAAATCACGCCGACTTTGCCTATGCGGCATTCGCACGTACATTAGACAGGGCTAGGTCACGCACCAATTTGGCATGAGTTGTGTCAACCAGTGATAAGAAACATGGTCTTGCCAACCATGTAATGCTGCCACTCGCCTACACCCATGCGCAGCAAATCCGATCGAGGTGGTCTCTGGCCTGATGTGATATACACCCACGTAGGTCGTTTCGCCCACCAAGCTGCATCGCATTGTCTGCCCGCTGCCTCTGCCGCCACCAGACATTTTGGGACTTGTGCCACCAAGAGGTCCTTCATAGTTCGCAATGGCGTGGATTGGTATAGCGCTTGGCGTCCAAAGGTGGGGAACCTTGAGATGCTTTCCAGCTGAGCGTCAGCCCAGCTGGCCCAGTATGCTGCTCTTGATGTGCGTGCCGAGCCCCAGAGGCCCATGCCAGACAGGCGAAGCAGCAATTGAAGTTGTGTTACCCACGCCGGATTCCACGCACCATGCAAGCTCTGATCCCATTATTCTTCTGTATATGGTAGTGTCGTGCGAAGTGGCGGGCGTTTCTGCAGCATCCAGAGGGACAGCACGGAGCAAAGCATTAATTTTGCGACCGCGCAGAGTACAATAGGAGCTACGACGCTTGGCGAGGGGGGATCTTTGTAAGCGCGTTCAGCATATTCGCCCTCTCGTCAACCAAGAGAATCTAACAAGCTTTGTTGCATTATGTTTAGAAGCTGTTATCCTTCCGACAACTGTGGGTTACACATGAAACAGATACTGCGAAGGCCTTACGGCTGGTGCCGCCGACCTTGCAGACGGAGGCGACGAGCAGGACAATGACGTTGAGAAGCAGGAGGTGAGGGACGTCAGGGAGCAGGAGGGGGGATGATGATGATGATGATGATGATGATGATGATGATGATGATGATGATGATGATGATGATGAGGAGGAGGAGGAGGAGGAGGAGGAGGAGGAGGAGGAGGAGGAGGAGGAGCAGGAGGAGGAGAGGAGGAGGAGGAAGAGGAGGAGGAGGAAAGGGGGAAATTAACAGGAGCAGGACGAGGCGAGCAGGGCCTGGGGCCTGGGAATCGTGGATTTTTTTGGGGGGGGGGGGGCTGGCTGGATCCTGGGAGGATGTCCTCGGGGCTGGGTCCTGGAGGGTCCCGGGGACCTCGGAGTTCTGGGTCCTGGATGTGATTCCAGAAGACTCGCCCTCTTCCGCGATAGTTTTCCAGCTCGCAGTGGTAGATTGGAATGAGGCTCGCTATCCCAGCCCGCGGGGCTTGCGCCACCCAGTTGCTGCGCAGCACACACGCCGGCGTCAGCGACGCCAGCACCAACGCCTACTACGTCGACCCTACCAACTCTCACGCCAGCGTCAGCGACGCCAGCATCTACGTCGACCCTGCCAACTCTCATGCCTCTCATGCCAGCGTCAGCGACGCCAGCAATCACACCTACGACGTCTTCAGCGCCAACTTTCGCGCCAGCGTCAGCGACGCCAGCACTCACGCCTACTGCGTCTGCAGCGCCAGCTTTTACGCCAGCGTCAGCGACGCCAGCGAATGCGTCGCCAAGTTCAATTCCACATACCCCCAGAACTTTAGCGAAGCCGCCGAGTCAAATTTCACATACTACCAGAACTTCAGCGAAACCGCCAAGTTCGATTTTCCTCACCCTCAGAACATTCGTGACGCCGCCGAGTTTGATTCTTTTTACTCCCATAACATCAGCGACGCCGCCGAGTTCGATTTCCCTTACTCCGACTCCCTTTCCGCAAAGATGACGGACATGTCTCATGATTTCGGACAGTCAGTCATGCCGACATGGAACGGAGATCCCTCAAAGTGGAGAGGCTACAAGCAGGAGGTGAAGCAATGGAAGCTCAGCCAGAACGTCCCAGTCACACAAAGTCTCGCAGCGAAGCTCGTGCTTAGGCTCAGCGGGACAGCTCGAATCGCAGGGTTGAATGTGACGGAGGAGCAGCTGCGCCTGGCAGCTGCAGCGCACATCGAGGACGCCGGCGAGAAGAAACGCCAAAGGAATCAGGCCGACATGGGATGTTTCGCAGCATTTGGAGGCAAATCTGGGTCAGCAGAAGCCCGTGCAGAATGGCGAGACCTTCGAACAGTTTTTTGAATCTACGCAGCATCGCCGACGTCGAGGTGAACGAATGACGGACTGGCTCATCGGCTTCGAGACGGGTCTACAGCAGCTGGGCCTCAACGCGCTGGACGACGTAGCGGGATGGTTCCTGCTGCGAAGGGCCGGGCTCACGGCCGAGCGCCGCGAGCGCGTCGTGGGCAACCGGCCCGAAGCACACTGCGGCGAACAGCGCATCCGTGGACTGTTGGTGCGGATGTTTCTGGACATCCACAACTCCGAGCGCCGCGCGCCGTCGCCCTCGAGGTCGTGGAGCAACCAGTCGCGCCCCCATGGTGGCCGGCGCAGCAGCGCCCCCTTCAGTCGCTGAGGGCCATCGCAGACTAGGAAATTGCTCTTCACCCGCAGGGGCCTGCGTCGCTATCGCCTGAGGCCTGCGTCTCAGAGCGGCTGATTCACCACCTGCCGGAAAAAGGCGTCGGCGCGGTGGATGCCGCTTGCCTTTTTCCGCGTTTCGGGCAGTAAGTTGCACGACGACTACGAGGGCATCCTCGCCAGGATGGGCCTCGCCGACCAGATCCTCGAGGAACCCGAAGACGAAGTCTACATGTTCGGCAGCGGAGGCGCCCTCCCGAGCAAGCTGCGCGCCGCCGTGCCGCTCGTGCTCTGCGGCAAGGCCTGCCTCGCAGTGTTCAGCGTCGTGGACAGCCCCGCGCTCGGCGTGCCCATTGGCCGCGACTTCGCGCTGCCTTCCAAGATCGGCATCTTTCTCTGGAAGGGCCAGATCCGCATCGGGAGCTCCGCTCAGAAGCTCACGACGAGCGCCGCGGGCCAGCCCGCGACCAAGTTGCAGCCAGAGCACTGGCAGGCCATCATGGATGCTGGCATGGAGCGACCTGCCAAGCCACTCAGCCGTCCGAAGGTGAGCGAACGAACCTACGGTCAACGCTGCGATCAAGACCGGCGCGCTGATTGATACACTCCACGAGCTCGTCACGAAGAATGAACTGAACGTCCCGTGGCGACTCCAGCCTCGTCGACCGAAGGGGTCGCGGCTTTTGTCTGCCGTGGCTTCAGCTTTGGCTTGCTGCTCCACCGCAGCGCCAGCTCCGAGCCCCGCGTTGACGACGCCGCCACAAACCACCTCCCCCGCGACGTGCGCGACCGAGCCGCCGCAGGTCTGCATCGCCTGCGGCGGGAATGCCTGCGAGGCCTGCAGCCGCCAGGGGTTCTGCTCGGACTGCGTTTTCGGTGCGTCCGTGACTCTGGATTACGACCGGAGACCTGATGGCATCACAGACGCCAGTCCTGGACCCGAGGTCAACGTCGCGGAGGAGGAGCAGCCGCGCGCGCGGATGCTCAAGAAGGGAAGCCGCAGCTGATCGCAGGCAAGCGTTCGGCTTTCGTCACCGGGATGAGCGGCATCCAGCCGCATCAAATCAGCCAGGTTTTGGTCGCCAACCTGGCGAAATCTTTGCCATATCCATCTCTACCTCCACAGCGAGCAGCACGGGACTCTACGAGTTGTGCTGCAACCCGGACAGTCAGCTCATCGCCACCCGGAGGAAGAAGGGGGAGTTGTTTTCAGATGCGGTCTTCCAACTACGACCTCCCTAAGCAGCTCGCGGTCAACAAGCTGGAGGGCAGGATCAGATCCAATCTTGCCAGCGGCAAGAGTGCGGGAGTTCACGCTGCATTTCCGTGCCAGCCGTGGACCTCGCTACAGCGACTTGTCGTGAAGATCGACCCGAGTAAGATCCCGCAGCTCAAGAAGGTTTGGACCAAGTCCAAGCTCATGGTCGGGCTGTTCTTGCAGGCCATGCCCGGGCTGCGCAAGGAGTTCGGCGCCCAGCTTGCCGTCCCGTTCGAGTGGCCGAGGTGTTGCGACGGTTGGGGTTCCAACAACTATTCGACCGCCAAGCAGCTGAAGGAGCATGTTCCGCGATTCATAGATTTCGGCGGCTGCGCGTTCGACCTCAAGGCGAAGAAGGGCGCCCACATCAAGACGCCACGGGGGATCAGCACCGACCACTGCGGGTTCGATGACTCGCTCAGAAGGCATTGTGATAGGGCGCATCTCCACGCCGAGGCTCGCGGCAATATCGCGAAGAACAACGAGAACTACACGCGCAAGCTCGTGAAGGTGTACGGTTCTGGCCGCCGCAGCCGCACAGGAACCAGCGTTCACGGCCGCGGAGGAGCGGGCGCTCAGGTCCGCCGTGATGCAGCTTCACGTGAACACGGGGCACCCGCCCAACGACTCGCTTGCTCGAGCTATCCGCGTGACAGGCGGATCGCAGAGTTCCATGGAGATGGCTCTTAACCTCTACTGTGGCGCTTGTGCAGCGCATCAACGGCCACTGCCGCATCTGCCAGGCGTAATCAGGCTGGACAGGGATTTCAACGAGTCCATCGAAGTGGACCTTTTACCCTCGCCGACTACGCGGGCAGCCAGCTGATCAACCTGAACGCGGTCGACGTGGCCTCGGGTTTGACGATGTGCGGCGCGGTTGCATGAAGGCGCCCGCCAGCTGTGTTCGCTCGACTGTTGCAGATTTGGATCGCGCCGTTCGGCGCGCCTCATCGCGTCATATTTGACGGGGGAGGCGAGTTCGCGCGAGAGTCTGCCAGGGAGCTGGGGGGCATGGGTTGCCGTCTGATGACCACCTCTGCGGCTGCGTCGCAGCAGAATACTGCCGTAGAGCGACGTGGAGGAACGTGGAAGGTGCGCGCGAGGAAGTGGATCGACCAGTTTAGCATCAGGTTCGACCGGCCCGAGATCGCCCACGAGGTCCAGTGGCTGATCGCCTCCGTGTGCTGGGCCATGAACAGCCAGGTCAATTCCGCGGGCTACTCGCCGTCGCAGCGAGTACTCGGGCGAGGTGCTCGGCTTCCCTACTGCTTGCTGGACAGCGCGGGCAGGCTTCCCCTGCGCGAGCGCATCGTGTCCGACAAGCCTTTCTCCGAGAGCGTCGCCATCGCGAAGGCCGCGCAGGCTTCCGCGCGGGAGCCGAGATTCTACCAGTCCCTTTCGAGAGCGCTGCTGGCCCGGTCTCGGGCAGATGGAGCTCAGCGCGCCAGCGATGTCTACCAGACTGGCGACCAGGTGTACTACTGGAGGGGGAACGGCAAGCCCGAGCGAGAATGGGCTTTGCAGTGGCACTGGCCCGGCGTCATCATCGGGGTCGAGGGTTCCTCAAACGTCTGGGTCAGCCACCGCCCCGCGACCGCGAAGGTAAATCGTGGGCACCTACGACGCGCCACGGCATCGGAGCTCGCGCCGCGAGAACAAGTGCTGAACGCGCTGCGCGGCAGCCAGCCGCCCGGGCCACCGCCGGGCGCCCCGCCAGGGACGTCAGGGCCCGCGCATCCTTCCGATTCTGGAGGAGGCGGCGGCGGCGCAGGTGGTGGGACCCCACCGCCTGGCCACGATGGAGGACGCGAAGGCCCTGTGCCGCCGCGAGACGACGAGGACGCCTTCCTCGACCTCTCGGGCCCATCACCTCTGAAGCGACCCCGCAGCGAAGAACAGCAGCCACCGCTAGCGCTGCCAGCGCCAGTTCGGCGCCCGCTGTGGGCTCAGGCGCTGCTGCCGCTCCTGCCGCGGCCGATCATCCTGCTGACTCTGCCGCCGCAGATTTTCACCGACATCCTGAACCCGCGCCTCAGGGTCCGGTCGACGACGCCGAGGACGACGGGAAGTCCGACAGCTCCGGGTCGGACATGATGCGGGAATGGCAAAGGGCGGCGGTGGGGCAGTCTCGACAGGAGACAGTGGCACGGCGCCCACTGGGCGCCGAGAACCAGCGCGGCACGACGGCACAGCGACAGGATCAACCATAATACATACCGCATGCTCTTCGACGCGACCGCGAGCCCGACCCGCGCGAGCGCGCAGCCAAGCGCAAGGATCTTTTGGACGACTCGCCCAAGTGCTTCAAGAGGCCGAAGGGCACGAACAAGGTCGACCACGACTTGGACAACTGCTTCCAGAAGCAAGCGGACGAGCTCCGCGCAAGCACGCGACTCCGCGAGGCACTGCTTGCGGGCAACGCGACCGCCAAGGGGCTCAAGTACGGCGCCTTGAGCGCCTCCGAGAAGAACATGGACGCCGCCAAGAAGACCGAGTGGTCCAAGTGGACGGAGTTCGGCGCCTACAAGAAGCTCCCGCCCAGGGAGCTGAGGGAGCTCCTTCGGCGCAACCCTGGCGTCCTCCCTGCGGGCGCACGCTGGGCGCTGACTAGCAAGGGCCAAAACGTCATGAAGGCCCGTCTAGTTGTGCAGGGCTGCCAGGAGGACAAATCACAGATCAGGGCGGACGCGCCTGCGGGGTCAAGGGACACGCTGTACCTTGCCCTGGCCGCCGCAGCCCAGAAGAACTGGGGCATCTCGTCCTGCGACGCAATGGCGGCCTACCTACAGTCGGGGGGCATCGAGAGGCTGCTGCTCCTGCGCATGCCGGCCAAGAACACGCCGCCGGGGGCGCAGCCTTGCGAGATCGCGATGGCCACGGGCGCGATCTACGGAGCGCGCGACGCCGGGGGCAGTGGTACCTCTACGCCCAGAAGGTCATCGCCGAGGCCTTTACTACTTCTACGACGAAGGTGTGCTCGCCGCGGTTACCCATTCCCACGTGGGCGACTTCTTGATCGCTCAGCGTAACAACTCCACCAAGTGGAAGTCCACTATTGCATCGCTGGGGGGGAAGCTTTCATCTCAAGCAGGTCGACGGGGTCAATACTGTGGACGTACAATCACCAAGCTCGACGACGAGTTTCGGGTGACCCTGGCTACCGTCGCCTCGCAGGTGGATTACATCGACCTGGAGGTCCCGAGTGCCCGCAATGCCGAGGATCGGCTCACTGCCACTGAGGTGACGAGCTACCGCCACGCGCTCGGGCAGCTGCTATGGCTAGCACTCCAGACCCGGGTGGGCATCGCCTGCCCGGTGAGCTTTGCAGCCCACCGCGCCAGCGTCGCCACCGTGGCAGACGCGAAGACCCTGAACAATACCGTCGCCTACGCGCACTTGACCTCGAACTTCGCGATCGTGCTGAAGCGCAGGCTCGTCGATCTGATGATGGCCACCACCGCGTGCTTCAGCGATGCTGCGTTCGCCGCGGTGGACGGGGCCAAGAGCCAGTGGGGCATGGTGATGGGGCTCGCTCGCCGCGCGCGCGATGTCGTCGGCGGCCGCTACGATCTTTGCCTGCCCGTGGCCTGGCACTCAGGCACGGTCAAGAGTTCGGCGAAACCGACGCTCACTGCCGAGGGCGACGCAACCCTCGACAGGTACCCACCGAGGTCTGCAACCCCAAGATGGCGCTCAAGCAGATCGACGTCCTCGTCGACAAGCGCCCCGGGAAGATCTACAGCGACAGCAAACTCTCGTGACGCACATCGCTTCTGATGTAGGTCAGTCTACCGATCAGCGATTCCGCATCGTCGCCTCCATGATTGAGGAGGCCGTGCACCCCAACAGTGCACTCATGCTCAGCTTGGCCCAGACTTGGGCCATGGTCGCGGACGCCTTGACCAAGGCATTGAAAGCTGGCGCCCTGCTGGCATTCTTCGGGGCCCGCAAGCACAGCTACGGGGCCCGGCAGACGCGCGCCGCTATGTTCGCCTCAGTCCTGCCTACGGGCCTCGGCAGGGTCAAGGGACAGCCTGCGCCTGCGCCGACGGTGCCAGACTACAGCTTCAACGTTTGCCTGATGACATTCACGGTCGTCCTCGGCATGACTAATGGTTTCGGCATCTGCGCGACGCCCTGGGCAATCATGAGGCAGAAAAGCATGATCGTCATCGAGGATCACGTAGCCGAGGCGAAGGCAATTGGCGAGCACCCCGGTTGCGACGGTCGCATGCTTTGCCGGCGCCGTAACATTCCAGCTAGAATCCTCGAGGATCGTGATTGCGACGGCGACATCACAGTGCACCCCTCGGATGGACACAGCAGTGTCTAGGCATCGTGTTCATCTGCAGCGGCTTCCGGCGTATCTCTCGGACACCACCTATCGCAGCCTCCAGTATCAGCACCGCCGCCGTCACTGCTGCCGCCAGAACCACCGCCTGCCAGCGCGCCACTTACCGCAACATCAACACGATCGAGGTCAGCGAGATCTCAGAGTTCGGTGTCAGCCCCTACCTCACCAAACATAGCCACCGTATCGAGTTCATCGAGTTCAGTATCTGCGAGTGTGGTTTCGTGGGCTGGTTCCTCGCCGACGGTATCGTTGAACGAGATGCTCAACTGTGTGACCGCCGTACCCCGCCATGATTTCAGAACCGGGCATAATCCGCATCGCGTCTACATGCTTGCAAGACCTGCAAGGAGCATTCGTCATGGCTTCTCCGGTTCTACAGGCGCAGCAGTCCCGATTTGACGAATTTCTTTGAAGGCGCGATGAATGATCTCATGGGTCAATGGAGGAGGCTCACGGGCAGAGAGTGCTGGCGTGGACCTGACCTGATGAACAAACCGACGAAGCCCAAGAAGGAGAGATGAACCCCGCTTGGTGTCCGGACGGCAGATTGGCTGGTCGAGCCAGCTACATACACGTAAGTCCGCATTGCTGTTTTGTTTTCGCATCATCCGTCAACTTGCGCTTAAGTCTGCATTGCTGCTTTGTTTTCGCACAGGGTTGCTCACACGTTAATCAGCATTGTTGTTCGATTATTACACCTGGCTACTTACACGTAAGTCCGCATTTAGAGAAGCTTCATCCAGTGTGCACAAGCTTTGTTTCGAAGCTGTGATGGCGATCGCACCCATCCCGATCTTATCTCGATAAGATAGCCTTTTGGGGGGGTCTGTCGTTTCGCGATCGAACTCTTGCTATTGCTAGCCTTGCTTGTTTTGGTTCGCGCTGGCGGCGCTGAGAGCTAAAAATATCCTGCAGCTCGCGTGTAGCGCATCTGCTTAAGTGCCCAAGGGGCTGCCTGCTATGCAAGCCGTGTCGAGCCGCTTGGCCGCCTTCTGCCAGCACGCCTGGCGCTCCGCTCAATGAAAAGCCAGGCTTATATGCCCGGCTGCTCTGGCGCCTCAGCCTTGTGCGCCTGCGCGCCGTGCAGGAGGAGTGTGATTCCAGAAGACTCGCCCTCTTCCGCCTCGCTTCCGCCCCGTCTCGCATGCCTGCTCTGCCGCAACCGTTCTCCCTCAAAACAGGGCCATTGGTTAATTGAGCTACGATTTGTGCCGCGCAGAATGCGAAAAAGTATCATCAACGATAATCATCCATATCACACTGGGGTGTCCCGTGGCCGACCGCCCAGGAGGTCGCTTCGGTTCAGGAGGGGGACCGAGGGAGGAGGGGGGAGGGAGGAGAGGGCGTTGTAGAATGCCTCGGCTCTTGGCCCGTCTGAGGTTTTGGGGAGTCGTATCTGACGCGGGGCCCCTCCCTGGACACCCCCCGGGACTCCCCCTTGGGACTTTCCCCGGGCCCCCCCCCGGGGACCCCTCCCTCGGCAGGGAAGGGATCAAAGGGAAGCGGCTTCCCTTCGACTGAATGGCAACGTTGCTCTTGAGGGGGAGGCCCTGGGAAAGCGGGGGGGGGGAGCGGCGACTAACCCAGGGAAAAGGGGGAAAGGGGGGGAGGGGAGACGGACCCGGGGAAAGGGGGGGCGCAGGGACAGGAAACGACTGGCCCAGGCAAAGGGTGGGCGCAGGGACGAACGACGGGAACGGACAAACCCCTCACACACGCCGACACAGGGACGGCGGATTTCGTACAAGATTTGGAAAGGAACCCGCACGGACATAGGAGCGCCATTGGAATACACGAATTATCCTGGGGAGGAGGACGGCGAAGACGAGGACGAGGACGAAAAGGAGGACGAGGTTGAGGAGGAGGAGGAGGAGGAGGAGGTGGAGGAGGAGGAGGAGGAGGAAGAGGAGGTGCCGTGCTTTTGCGATCGGGACGCGCATCGAAGCAGGACCCGCATCCTCCTGAAGGAACTTGCTCGGAAAAGACGACGGCCCCAGCAACCGAACGAAACTTTCAGCCACCGAGCCAGTGCTTCAGCAACCACACAACGATTTCGGAAGACTCCAGCAGCCAAGCAACGCTCCCTTCCCTCTCTTCTGAGAAGTTCGAAAACCACCAGTATTATATCAGTTGCACAACTAGAGTTTGATATGTCCGAAACGTTTGGATTTATTTTGAAATCTAGTCATCATATGCATCCCCCCATTCCTCGTCGTCCTCCTCCTCCTTTTCCCCCCTGCTTCTCAGCCCTTTTGTTGTTTCTCTTACTTGGATTCCTTCCCTTTGTGTTTCCTCCTCCTTTTAGCTCCCCCTTCCTGTCCTTCCTCCCTCCGCGCCCCAGTCGAACTTGTTTAACCGCCGTCAATGTAGCCCAACACGTATTAATGCAATCTATCTGAAATGTTAGACGATTCGCGTATTCCCACCAGCTAGTTCATTTTGTTTTGTGCATGTGCAACTGCGCACTTGCTGTGCAGGTGCGAACCGGCTTGCCAGCGTGGCTGCAGTGTTCGCAAATTCGCATCGTGCCGCCTGCCCCGGACTTTGCCTTTCGCCGCCAGACCGTTGTCGCGCGGCCGCGACCGAAAAAAGTATCCCCACCAGCCGCGCGCGGCCCGCTCGTTCCGTTACTCGCCGCCTGCGTTGTCGCTTGCGGTTGCGCCAAAAATCCCCACCAACCCATCCAGAAACGACGCCCAGGCGAGTACAGGGTCGCCCTGAAGGGCTTTTCGGCGTCTTGGGTGCCTCGGGGGGGCCTCTTTGTGCCGCTTGGGGTCCTCTTGGGGGCCTCATGGGGGCCTCTTGGGGCCTCTTGGGGCCATCTTGGGGCCTCTTGGGGCCTCCTGGGCGCTTCTTGGGGCCATCGTGGAGGACTTCGATCAACGAAGAGGGGAGCTTCAATTAGGGCTGCCCCCTCAGGCGGCCACAATGGGGCCAACACCTTGGTAAAATCAATAAGTTTGGCTTCCTCGCCGAGACCGTTTTGGACGCTCTGACCGCTCGCGCCCCCCCCCTCCAGGTCCACGGGGATGGGGTAGGGGGAGGGGTAAACCCCTCCCCGAACGGGAAGAGGGAGGAGTGGAAGAGGAAACGCCCTAAACCATCAACGCCCAGAGGGCTGGTGGGATTTACGAGAAGAGCCCGTCTGGCAAAATGGAACGCCTGTGAGTTCCACAGGTAACAGTCATTTTATATTGGATTTGGGAATGAATCCTTACGGATAGAGGAGCGTTTCTGGAATCTACGGGTCCTCTTGTGGAAGAGGACGAGGGCGAGGACGAGGACGAAAAGGGGGACGACGACGAGGAGGAGGAAGAGGATGTGTCGTGCTTTGGTGATCGGGGCGCGCATAGAAACAGGAGCGGCGTCTTGCTGAAGGAGTTTGCTTGAGAAAGACAAGCGCCTCAGCAACCGAACGACGGTTTCAGCCACCGAACCACGGCTTCGGCAACCAAAACGATTTCGGAAGGCTTCAGCAACCAAGGAACGCTCTCTCCTCCCCTTCTTCTGAGAAGTTTGAAAACCACCCGTATATTAGTTCTACACATCGAATCCGATAGGTCCGAAGCTGCGAGTTCTCTTGGAACCTCCCCCTCATATTCCTCCTTCCTCTCCTCGTCCTCTTTATCATTACTCTCCTCCTCCTCCCCCCTCTTCCTGGTTCTCGTTTACTTCTTCTCTTGCTTATATTCCTTCAGTTCTCTGTCTCCTGCTCCGTGTACGTCCCCTCCCCTTCTTCCTCTCTCCGCGCCCCAGTTGAATTTCTTTATTCGCCATCATAGTTTACCACCCCCAAAGAGCAACCATGAATACTCCTACACGACGGGTAGACACCTCCAATAGTCTTCTAGCTTGAAATGGAATATGATTGGCCCGAATGTTTGATTTCTCGTGATATGTCCTCCTCCCTTTCCTCGTCGTCCTCCTCATCCTCTTTTCTTGTTCTCGTCCTACTCCTTGTCCTTCTTGTTTGTGCTTTCCTTTACCTCCTTTTACTCCTTTTACTCCTTCTCCTCCTCTTTTCTTTGTATCCTCCCTCTCCTCCTAACTCCTTCAAACAAGCTCCAGGGGATAGGTTTTCCAGATCAGTTTGGAGGTATTTCAAGACCCACTCAGACATCCCATTATCGATTTCTTTGGGACAAAAACTGCATCCTCCCAAGACCCAGAATGTTGATATCCCCAGGGTGTGATTATCACCGGCATGGGGGTCATGATGATGATGATGACGATGACGATGACGATGACGGTGATGATGATGATGATGATGATGATGATGATGATGATGATGATGATGATGATGATGATCATGATGACGATGATGATGATGATGATGATGACGACGATGATGATGATGATGATGATGATGAAAGTGATGACGATGATGATGATGATGATGATGATGATGATGATGATGATGATGATGATGCTGCTGCTGATGATGAGGATGATGATGATGATGATGATGACGATGACGATGACGATGACGATGACGATGACGATGACGATGATGATGATGATGATGATGATGATGATGATGATGCATGCTGATGATGATGATGATGATGGTGATGGTGATGGTGATGGTGATGGATGGTGATGATGATGATGATGATGATGATGATGATGATGATGATGATGATGATGTGGTGATGGTGATGGTGATGGTGATGGTGATGATGATGATGATGATGATGATGATGATGATGATGATGATGAGGAGGAGGAGGAGGAGGAGGAGGAGGAGGAGGAGGATTTTGAGGAAGAAGTTGAGGGCGCAGAGCAGCAAGAGGGGGAAGACCAACAAAAACTGGGAGCAGGATGCCCAGGGCGAGTGAGAAGACGGATGGTGGCGGAGGAAATGGAGCGGGATGGGGGGGATGAGGGATGAGGAGGAGGACGAAGAGGAGGAGCCCGCAGGAGGACGGGGGGGGAGGACGGAAGGGAAAGAGGAAGGAAGCGAAAGATTGGGAGCGGTGCCCGCGACGCCCACCGCTGGGCGCTCTGGCGAAGGCGATGCTCACGCTATTCGAGATCTCCACCACAGAAGGCTGGGCGCCGCCCGACTCGCGGTGTCGCGCAGACCTCTGGTGCCCTGGAGGAAGTCGGGACGGCCCCTCCCGCCGACCCAGGTCAAAACCAGACCGCCTCGCGTCGTGAATTGGTGCACGCCGGACGGATCTGGGCATTATTCGGCCTCCGATGGCCCTTACGGGTCCCCAGGATCGCCTGCGAAGGCGAAGTGTGCCTGGGCCTTCGTGGCGGCGCGGAATGAGAGAAATCCGCGCGGGCTTCCGAAAGTCGTGCAGTTTCGTTGTCTTCTTCTTCTTCTTCTTCTTCTTCTTCTTCCTCTCTGTCGAAGGCCCCTCGCGGGCCCCAGGACGGATGACAAAAGATTCTTGTCGTCGGCGACGTGGGTTACGAATAGTCGGGCAGCAACGTTGGCGGTGCCTGCGGCAGCTGACTGTGCACAGGGTCCTGTAGGGCAATGGTGAGGGCGACCGCGGAGGAGGGCGAAGGAGAGCGCCGCACGCAGAGTATGCAGCACAGCAGGCGGGGTGCCGCGGCCTCAGGCCCCAGCGGGAGCCGTACAATGTGGCCATGAGTAGGCAGGGCACTCCGGAGCCCACCGAAGCCAGAGAACACCATGTGACGACGGACACCAAAGACAGCCTATGGTTCGAAATCAGTCATAGTAGTAGAAAGCTGCAAAATGCGATACTTCGACAGCCGCGCGGATTTCTTTAGTCGGCGCGGGCCTCCGAGAGTGTATGGTCATGTCGATGCAAGCATGGGTTCGAGAAATTCCGCCAACGCCACGTTTTGAAGCTTCCCCTTCCTTTGGGGTCTTCCCATCCCCGTCTCCCTCCCCATACCCTCCGCTTCCTTTCCCCTTCCCTGTTGCTGCCCCCCCCGTCTCCACTGGCCCCCCCTTCCGTGTCAAGGGGGAGTGTGTCCAGGATAGCCAATAGGTCATACATTTGTATGTACCATACATTCATCATTGCATCATTACTTTTTCCAGTTTTCCGGGGACATCAGCGGTATTCACACGTAGGCCCGAGGGCCGCTTATCATTCATCTGACCGTTGACCCCCAAGTTCTCTTCATTGCTCCCGCATTGTCACGCAACTCTCAGTCTCTCAAATCGTATTGGAGCAATGGTACTGGACATACGAATGGCCTAACATCATTCAGAAGGGATTGGTTCGGGCAGAACGTCCAAAACTCGAATATTATTGTCGCAAGGTCTATTCATCCTCGTGACCAGCTGTACCACCTCCAGGAAATCCTCAGCAACAATTTGAACAACGAAAACCATTCAGCCCTATGATCTCCCACGCTCATGACTTGCCAGACAACGGTCAGATGTTCGATAATCATAGTAGCAGGATTTAACTACACATATTGGTCAGCAGGAGCCCGCAAAGCGTGCCGCTTACCCATACGCTCGCAGGATAATGTTCCCTCTCTTCTAGCCGAGGTCCCGCTGACTGCTTCTTTGCAGTGCGGTTTTGGCTTTCTTTGTGTATCCGACGAGTTCATAGGCTCTTTCAGAACTGCTGCCTGCGGGGCGGCTCCCGTTGGGGGCGGACACAAACGTGTTGCTTACCCTAATTCGTCTTGCATCTTGATGTTATGAGATGTTGTATTGTTGCCATGGTTTCGGCATTCCCCAGCACGAAAGCAAAGATATGGTTTCGGTGGCAACGGTGATAGCGACATTTATGTTCGCAGCCTGTCTTAGCATTAGCAGGCTTCGGCAGCAGCCACGCTCAGTCGGGGCATTTTTCCCGAAGCAGTGCTTGCGCTTGGGGCTTCTTGTTCAGGTCATCTAAGAAATTAGGCGGGTCTGCCGAGGGCTCGCCTGGTGCCACGTTGGTGGTTGATCGTGGGTGCCTCGTGGGCGCCCTGTGCATTGGCTGGGTCCGCTGGGGTTTCGCCTGGTGCCTGGTTTTTGGCCAGTCGCGGTTGCCTCGTGGGCGCCCCGTGCGCGGCCGCAAAGTTTGCACCACATAGCTTGCACCACAAAGCTTGCACCACACACACACACAACGCACTATATAGTTCGCACCGCAGTTTTTACCACATATACTGCATCACCAAACTTGCCCCACGCATTTCACATTATCGAGGTTCTCACTTCTGTTTCAAGGGAACGGGGCTGGTGTGGCGGTCTGGTGTCTATTTTGTCGCCGCCCCGTTGCCGCCTGTCGTCTGTGCCAGCGTAGCGATCTGGCGGCTATACTGTCGCCGTCGCCACCCCGTCGCCTTCGCCACCGCGTCGCCGCCCGTCGTCTGGGCCAGTGTGACGGTCTGGCGGCTATGTTGTCGCCGTCGCCTCCGTCGACGCTCGTCGCCGCCGCTGGGTTGCACCGCATAGGTGGTACCACATATTGCATTCCACATATTCCTTCTCATATCGTCGACAACCAAGAATGCACCACATCTCTCTCCCTCCCTATGTATGTGTATGTGCATGTGCATGTGTAGTGTATATGTATGTGTATGTGTATGTGTATGCGTGTGTGTATGCTTATGCGTATGCGTATGTGTATGTGTATGTGTAGGTATATGTGTAGGTATATGTGTATGTGTATGTGTATGTGTATGTGTATGTGTATGTGTATGTGTATGTGTATGTGCATGTGCATGTGTATGTGTATGTGTATGTGTATGTGTATGTGTATGTGTATGTGTATGTGTATGTGTATGTGTATGTGTATGTGTATGTGTATGGATGGATGGATTGACGGTTGGATGGATGGATCTATGTATGCATGGTTTTGTTAGTTCACCCGCGCTGTAACGTGAGGATTTGCGGCTCACCGCGCGCATGTTGCTCTTCCCTTTTCTCTTTCCCTTCTCCCCCTCTGCAGCCGTCTAGGCTGGAGTTGACAATTATGAGGGGACTTCGTCCTTGAACCCTAATGGCCGCCCTTCTCGCCTGTCTCCTCGTCCCCGCCCTCGCGACCCTCACCACCCTGGGTGGGCTGGGGCTCCCCACCGTCAGCTACCCCCGTGTGGGGAGCGGGCCTGTGGTGGAGGCGGACGGGGAAAGAGAGCACGCGGGGGAATTGGCCGATCCTCCCCGTTGGACGTGGCAAGGTCCTCCTGCGTGGCCCCCCGCCTTCAGCGTGGTGAGGAGCCTGGCCCCGTCGGTTCGGTGCGGGAGGAGTTGAGTGAGGTCGTTCTGCTGGCCCAGCCCGCCCCTCGGGAGGGCCCGGGCACGGTGTTGGGAGAAACTGCGCGGGGGCGCGCCCCCCTCCCTCCGGCGCTCGGCAGGGCAGTAGTGGCACCAGCGCCCCCGAAGGGCCCCCCCGCCCAAGACTGTTCCTCAAAAGCCCGAGGTTGGCAAGGGACGTGGCCCGAACCCCCTGGGGGTAACCTCCCCGCCGCCGCTAAGAACCCGGGTGGGAAACGCCGCCCGGCTGGCAAGACATTTGGGAGCCCCCGCGCAGCGTTCGGCCCCCGCCCCCTTGACCACGTCTCCCCTCGCGAGGGCCGAGAGAGGCAAGGGCCCTGGAGCCCCCGCGCAGCGTCCGGCCCCAGGACCTCCACTCACTGGCCCCCAGTGAAGGGTGACATGGAGGATTTGAACAGGCCCCCCACGTCGAGGAGACGTTGCGGCCACCGGGGGCACCCCTCGGCCCCTCCGATTCGATGGGATACCCCACTCTGAAAACCAATCCCGCTCCTGAGCCCTCGCCCGAGCCCACCGGCCCCGCGGCCCTGTGGTTCGGAGGGTTCTTCAACCTCCCTCGATGGGCTCTTGGGGGCCCGCCGGAGGCCAATATGGTATCCCCCCTTCCCGACTTTCCAGGGGACGGACCGGGAAGCAGGGACGTGGACCCGGAGGGCCCCCCTGGACGTTGCACGGCAAGTGGGGGGATTGGCGCGCTTGGCCCACTGCGCCTGTTCGGATAACCTCCCGGAGCCTTGAGGAGCCCGAGGAGGAGAGTTTGTGGGGGAGCAATTGGTTCGCTAGCAGGCTCTGCCGCCAGACTTAACGCACCTCGAGGTGCGTTACGCCCGGCGGCAGAGCCTCACTGCATGGTTATTCTGGCTCTCCCACGGGGAACGTTCATCCCAGCGGGCGTCTCCAATGCACTGCCTGCCCGGCCAGATTCGATAACATGTAAAGGGACATGTAGATTGCGTGTTCTACCGCACGAGCACGTCTCCGAACAGTTGGCGCGCATAGGATTGTTCCCAGGCGCTGAAACGAAGGGCTGTTGTGGGAGGAGTGGCAATCGAAGTTATACAACCGCGCTCAAGCAATACTAACACTACAGAAGGCTTGGACGAAGTTTGGAATTCTTCACGCTTCGCGTATCCCCACAATTACCTTCCGCCGCTGGCGCTTCCGCCTGCGGCTGTAAAAAAAAAAATATCCCCACAATTGTCCGCTTGGAGTCTGGCGCCACATCGGCGACTCACCCTTGTGGCCATCCCATCCTCACCTTGCACATTGACCTGCCCACTGATGTCCGCGGGTCCTGCGCGAGCCCTGCGTTGGCCACTCGAATTCTGGTCATTTTGTCCAGTGCACGTGCCCGAGCTTGCAGTACGTCAGCCAGTTCAGCGTCACCCAGCCTGCAGCTGCATGAGGGGGCCGGCCGACGCTCCTGTTTTAGCCAATTAGCTTCGCCCGTGGCCCGGACGTCGCCTTCGCCGCCTGACCCTTGTCTCGTGGCCACGACCAAAAAAAAATCCCCACAATCTTTGGCTGCGCCCCAACCCTGGTTGGTTAATCTTGCACGCGCGCGCTCCTGGATTTGGTCCCTGACAACCGCAGCCTGCACCTCCCCCTCACGCCGGCCCGCCCGCCGAGGCGCTGCTGAGGTCGCCGGCCGTCGGCGTTACGTAGGCAGTTCGGCTCTTGCGCGGCCCGCTCGGACCTCTCTCGCCGCTGGCGTTTTTGCTTGCGGTTGTGACAAAACAACTATCCCCACAATCTGGCTGCGCTTATTTGCTGGTCGCCACTGGGATTTCCAACGCCACCGGGTTTGGGAGTATCGGTTCTGGCTTTCTGAATGGCTGCCCGCGCGCTCGCTTCGCTTGCCTTTCTTCTCCTGCTGCCTAGTCGCGGCCCGACAAGTGTTCGGACTGCATCCGGCCCGCCTCGCGAGCCCGTTGGCCAAAAACTATCCCCACAATCCCATTCAGAAGCCCTGCCCATGAGAGGCGACGGGGAAAAAGGGACGACGAGACACATCCAGGGAAACAGAGCGACCAACCAGGGTGAACCGTGAGATCTGGGAGCAAGGGGGTGGCCTTGGAAGGCCTCTTCGAGCCATCCCTGGGGGCCGCGTGGGGGCGAGGGGGAAAAGGGAGGAGGAGGAGGAACAGGAGGAATATGAGGACGAGGAGGAATCGGAGGACGAGGGCGCGGATGAGGACGAGGGCGAGGAGGACGAGGACTAGGTTGCTGCTGCTGTTGTTGCTGCTGCTGCTGCTGGTGCTCTCTGGGAGTTCGGGGGGCCCTTTTGTGGAACCCTTTTGGTACCGTGGAAGGTTTTTTGGTGTCATCTTGGAGACCATCGATTACAGGATGAGGGGTCCCCAAATCAGATCCCCCTTCAGGAGCTGGCAACCCGCTTCTTTGGGCTCCTTTGGAGCGCCCTTGGAGCGGTCTTGGGGCCGCGTGGAGCATCTTAAGCGCCATCTTAAGCCAGGCTGGGCTATCTGAGCCATCTTGGAGGTCATCTTGGGCTCTCTGAGGCCGCTCGGGGGCCTCTTGGGAGCCCCTCGGGTGCCTCTTGGGGCCCTCTTGAGGCCCTCTTGGAGCCCTCTTTGGGCTCTCGTGGGGCACTCTTGGGAGCCCTGGGGCGCCTCTTGGGGCCATCTTCGAGGCGATCGATCAAAGGGAAGCCCAACCAATCCAGCGGAGGGGGTAGGGGGAAACCCTCACCCGAAGGGGAAGAGGGCTTTTGGAAACGGAAATAATTAATATCGTCAGACCACCTACGCCCACAGGGCTGGTGGGATATGCGGGTTCCTTTTTTTATGTCGCCCCCCTCATTCGGGGCTCTCAAAACCGTCATTGGGGGCCCGCTTGGAGCGTTCTTGGGAGCTCGTCGGGCTAACTTGGGCCCCTATTGGGGCATTTTGGGGCAATCGTGGGGCCAACTTGATGTCACAGAAACGCGTCGGAAACGAAACGGCGAGAACGCAAACATCACTGATTTGCCTTAGGCGTTTGAAGGATTTTGGGCTTCGTTGGGGGCCCTGGCGGATTTCCGAAAACACTTGGAACCGTCATGTGGCCACCTTGGGGTTTCTTGGAGGCATGTCGTCAGCTATCCTGAGCAATGTTGCCCTATCTTAAGTCATCTTGGAGGCCATCTTGGCGCATCGGAGGCCCTCTCTTGGAGCCATCTTGTGCGAACAAGGACCTTTTGCCACCTCGCGGGTCGCCCCGTCCAGGTCCAGGGGAGGGGGTATATGGGGAGGGGTCAAAATCCCCCCCCTCCCGCGAACCGTCCCGCTCACTCCCACCCGCCCTCCCAACACATACGTAGCACCCGAGTCTTGCCCGAGCCTCAGCATATTCAGTAGTCGTCTTTGGATGGGCAGCTACTGGGGGCCAATCCGCCGCCGCCGCCCCGCCCGCCACCGCCGCCGCCGCCGCCCCCGCTGCCAAATCGCCGCCGCCGCAGCCGCTGGCGCCGCAGCCGCTGCCGCCACCGCCACCGCCACCGCCGCCGCCACCGCCGCCGCCGCCGCCGCCGCCGCCGCCGCCGCCCCGCGCCGCCGCCGCCACCGCCGCCGCCGCGCCGCCGCCGCACCGCCGCAGCCGCCGCAGCCGCCGCCGCGGCTGCCAATTGCATTCGCCACCGCCACTGCCGCCGCCGCCGCCGTCGCCGCCGCAGCCGCCGCCGCCGCCGCCGCCGCCCCGCCCGCCGCCGCCGCCACCGCAGCCGCCGCAGCCGCCGCCGCCGCCGCCAAGTGTATTCCGGATTGTTTTTTGACAGGGTTGGTGGGGGGAGGCCGCGCCGGGGTGGCTGTGCATGTTCCGAGTTTGGAGGCAACGTTTTTTGATATGTATATTAAAAAGGGTTGTGTGGCGGGGGTCATGGTTCTTGGTTGGCTACCAGTCGCCTGGGGGAGGGGGTGTTTATTTATAGGGAACAGTGATGCACCCCTCCCCAAAGGGGAATTGGGTTTTGGAAGCGAAAAGAAATTAACATCTTTATTCCAGCTACGCCCAAAAGGGTGGTGGGATTTTCAGACAAGAGCTGACTGACAGGGCTGTTCCGATCCATGTTGTGACTACACCTGCTTTGTTTGGCTCCGTCAGCTGGGTAATGACAGCTGAACGGGATTCACGGCTGCAAAGCACGCGGTTCGAAATGACCAGGGCGATGGTTCGATGACGACGCATGGTTTTACCAGAAGGGAACGTTGAAACGTGGGTAGAACGGAATGGGTACAGCGCGTTACAAACGAGGCGCGGCAAGTTATTATTCGGATGGATCCGGTTTCAACGCTGGAGTGAACGAATGGGCCCAATGAGTGCCGAACGGTGGGCCCGAAAAGTACAGGATTGCATTCCAAAAGGAGAGAGAACCCGCGGGCGCCCGCCGGTGCGTTCGGCCGACCAGCTTACATCGAACCCTGAGGGCACGCAGCCGGGCGCTAACGCGCGCGGCCCATAATTAGTGTTCGGTTCCGTTCCCTTGAAACGAAAACGTAAACGATGATTTACTGCAGGGCACAGCAATTGAGGGTTCCTCCCATGCTAAGTTGCCGGTGAGTGCCCAGTCCTATTGGGCGCCCGCGCAACAAGTATGAAAGGATACTTCGCTCGGTGCTTCCTGCGTTCCAGTCCTACTGGATACCCGCACAAAAAAGTATGAAGACATGTTCCGTGGGTGTTTCCGCATGGCTATTCAGTCCTTCTGAATACCCTCCGATTTACCATTTGAGAAAGCACTATGTGTGTTTGCAAGACTGCGATACTTCGATGAACACCTGATTCACCAAGTAGAAGAGGAAACGCCAGATTCAGACGAGCTCCGCTCGCGGTTCCTGCGCCTGCTGCGCTTGTTGTATGCGGCGGGTCTGTTTTCTTCTGCGTTTTTTGTACTGTTTGAGTTTCGTCGTTAGTTTCGTTCAGCTGCGTCTTAAGCGAGTTGATGCGGTACTTCTGAAGGCCCTGCTCCACGCGATGGAATATCACCCTTTGATTGAACAGGCTGCTCGGCGTGGCATTGTGGGGAACTTGCCAATCGGCTCCGAAGGGTCCCGCCTCTTGAGCTCTACCTTGACCTGCCCAACTCGCGCTGGAAGCGGAGGCGGTGGGGGGAGCGGTGGTGGAGCCAGAGATGGACCGCGTGAGTGGTCCGAGCCTTCCCCGGTATTCCAAGAGTCTCCGCAAGTCTCCGCTTTTGCACTGAGGATTGGCCTTCTGTCTTATTGCCCATATTCACTTGGAGCATACAGTGCGTACGAGATTGATCGTGTCGTCATTGCTCATGCACTGGACTGATGGCCTTGCCGTGGCCGCAAAACTCGACGGTGGTTGGCCCACGATTTTGCCTCTGTAGACCCATGGCTGACGCGCAAGCAGATGCGACCAACTATTCTGATTCTGGCTGGACATGGTAAGCGCCGCGAATCCAGAATGGCGCGTGAGAGGATACCCCGAATGGACGCTTGTCGGCCAGGTTAATCTCGGGCCACCCCATCGCCTGCGTCCAAGTTGAAAGCGCCAGGGCGCGTTGCTACGGGGTGTGAGGAGGGTAGGAGGGGCGGGTGAGGGAGGGGGGATTGTTGGTGGACCGGAGGTAGGGTGGAGGGGAGGGGGAGTCGAGGGACGACGGGAGGAGGGGGCAATATGGGAGTGCTAGAGGGGCGAGGGGGGTGGATGGGGGGGGGGCGAGGGTTGGGAAGGAGACTCAGACTTTTAGCTTTTGCTTTTCGTTTTGCCACGGCGTGGGCCTCTGGAGCCCTCGACCCCTCCCCAGGTTTTTGGCTTTTCGTCATGGGCGGTCTTCCCATGGCCCCTGGGGGTCCGGAGTGGAATTTCTGAGGCCGACGTTGTGGACATTTGCCTAGTTGCACCTGGCGACCTTCTCACGAGGCCCGGAGGCTCTGGTCCTGTCGGTCGAGATCGGCCTGCGGAAATGATCGGCCTGCGGAAATGTCCCCGGGTGCTTCCTGGTCGGGAGTTCGGCCAATGTTTCGTCCCAGCTCCGCTTTCGACGGTGGCCCGAAGTGATCCCCACGACCCCCAAGCCGAGCATCCGTTTGGACGCCTTGGCAGGCACGCCAAATGATGCGGGAGGGCAGGAGTGTAGGCACGCACGTGGCGTTCCAGAGAAGGCGGGGGACATGCCAAATGCAAAGCAGACAAATCGGTCGGACACGCCAAGTGCGTGCCGGCGCGAGGAGGAGGAGGAGGAGGAGGAGGAGGAGGCGCCCTCTCTTCAAAACGTGGGCCCAACACCTCAGGATGGTGGGGGAAGAACTGCCGTTGGGAGAAGGTCGGGGTACATGGGGACATCGTGACAAAGATCCAGACACCCGACCGCGGGGGGGGGGGAAGAGTGGGGACGAGGGGAAGAGGGGAGAGTGGGGGCGAGCGGGAGGGGGAAGAGAGGGGCTGGAGGGGCGATTGGCACGATCAACGAAGCAATTGCGGGTACGCCAAACGCTGACATTGAGATCGAGATTGAGGAACAAGGTCTGGCGCGTATCCTTCCCTCCCAATTCTCCTCGAGGTCGCCATGAAGACGAGATGGCCTGAGGAAAACGGGTCCTAGATCCCAGGGCCTTCCCCAGGACCCGCCCGCCATCCCGAAGCCATGCTGTTGCTGGTCCCGAGGCCCGAGGAGGGGCCTCAAATCGGCGGGATCCCTGTCTTCTGAGACCCGTGCTTTTCCTTTCATGACAGTGAGGGTTCGGACTTCGCAGAGGGGCACCGCACTCAGAGGGCAACGCCTGGCGGGAGCTGCACCCAGAGGGGAGGTGGCGCCCTCCTGGCCGCACGCGCTCCAGAGAGGGGCACCGCATGTGCAGCCCCAGCCCCCCAGACGGAAACACTCAATCTGCAGGGACGGTGCCCCCTTTCGGGCGACGTGCGATGCTCAGAGTGAGGCGCCTGCCGCGTGTCGTCTGGCAGGCTGGGTGGACGTGATGTACTCGGCCGTGGACAGCAACGGGTACTTCATGCAGCCAGCGCGCGACAACCAGGCGCCCATGGGAGGGGGCCGCACAGCACGGGAGGGAGGAGGAGTCATTTCGATTCTGTCGGCTTCGGTCAATTGGATCTCCGGGATTTCGATCTCGATTCGATTCGGGTCTTCACCCCAGTTTCTGATGCCCTCTGGGTTGGAGGGTTACGATGAGAGATAGAGAGAGAGAGAGAGAGAGAGCGAAAAAAAAGAGAGAGAGGACGTACGTGGAGGAGGAGGAGGAGGAGGAGGAGGAGGAGGAGGAGGAGGAGGAGGGATGTTTGCCAAGGCCAAGGCGTTTTTGTCTGGTGCCATGCCGTCGGCTACCTACGGGGGTGAAGTTTCAGGCGTCATTCCTCAGGAGATGCGGCACCTGCGCAGGACTGCGGCACGCGTGATGGGATTGCTGGCGTCGGGTATTAAGGGGGTTGGGCTTGCAGTCGTATCCCAAGAGAGACACAAATGGCGGCCAGTATTTCCAAGAGTTGTGGTAAATAATGGTGGTAGGCCTCGGACGAGGCTCTCAAACAAGTGGATGAGTTGAGCCTTGGTAGCTCAGCGAAGCGTTCAACACCACCCCCACTAACTTCGATCATGTCCCTGAGAGAGCTGCCTGGCTGCTGACATCGGCTGTGCCCGTCAGCGACATGCACCTTGGATGCGTGAAGCAGGATGGGAGCATGACAGGCCAACAAAATACGACTCGCCCAGCGGGAACGAGAACGGTATCTGTTGAGGAGACGCCCAGTGGTTGCCTCATCGAGATTATCCCGTCCTGCACATGTACCTGTACGAGTACGGCCACATCAAGCTGCTGAGGAGCCAAAGTACCTAGTTGGTGTGTATGGTTTTTCGGTTACTTGAGACATGCACATCAATGTCGGGTCCGCTGGGGGACCACACCACGTCGCTACAGCCACCTTTCCCTCTCGCCAGGTCGCCTAGGGTCGACGCGTTCCCCCTTGCGGACTTCAAGTGCTTGAGGGGAGGCAGACAACGGATTGGGAAATGGTGCGCTACCGACCTGGATATCCATGGATATCCCGACGACCCTCTACGGGTAGGAGGGGACGAAAACCCAGATGAGCCAGTGGCCGCCAGGTGCCTTCATACCATCAACGTGACGAGCTTGCCCAAGGCTCGATTCAATAACACCATGGCGCGCGACCGACTGGATATCTCTGGATCTTCCGACGACCTTCTGGTACGTTGCCGACTGGATATCCTTGGTTCTCCCGGCGACGCTCTCCTGGGAGGAGGCGACGAAAGCCCAGATGAGTCGGTGGCCAGCCGCCGCCTCCTGACCATCAGCGTGACGAGCGTGTCCCAAGCCCGACTCAATCAAAAACATCATGGACTTCGCGGGCTAAGGTGACGATGCTATCATTCTGCAGGAGATCCGCCAACATTCAGAGCGACCAAGGTGGATCCTTGAGTGCGCCAGGCAGCGAGGATGGGGACGCGCCTGGCCCGTTCCCCCCGCCCTCTGCCACGCGTTCTGTCGGTCACGGTGGCACGGCCATGCGTTGGCGTCAGAAGTTGGGCATTGTTCCAGTTATCAGAGATCGTGCCCTGGGACATCGGCTAGTCGGCTTGCGCGCGCAGCAGTGCACTTGCTCTCGGCCTACCGTCCCATCGCGCACGACATCACTTGGATCTCTCGCCTCGAGAACTACATTCGCTCAGTCTCGACCGATGGTCATCCGACAGTGGTGGTTGGCGACCTCAACTGGGAAGAGGGTTGCATGCGGATCTTTGGACTCGGATGTGCTGACGCAGATGGCCTCGCCCCGGCGCCCGACCAAGCTGCGACCCTTACGCGGTGCTTCCTCTTCGGTTCTGGGGGCGACACCGCCGCGCTGCGAGGGGCCGACCCTAGTGCTTGGTATTCCTTCCCGCGGGCTGGCACGATGTCGCCGGGACATCCCCATGTGCCAACGAGCTAGACAGCGCCTTCACCGCGCTGCCCTTTCCGTGCTGGAAGGGGTGCCGAACGACAAGGAGAAAGAGCAGCTCGCGGATCTAATCGGCGCCAAGATCTCCCCCTTCAGCCACCGTGAGCTGGGCGGCCTCGCGCTGGCGGATCTCTGACAGCACTGGCATGGGAGGGCCGAGCGAGCTATGCATCCGCTGGCGGAGGCCGACTACGCCATTATCGACAGACAAACTGGACGAAAGAAAGCCCCCCCCCTTCGTTGAGACCGGCGGCTGCCATGGGCGCTTGGCGGAAGGATCAGACGATTGCCCCTCGCTGGCCAATACGTTTGCATCAGCTGTTCCTTCCTCGCGTTGGGCCAGATGGCGCAGGCTGTCCCGATGATAAGCTACCCCCTCGCCACCATTGTCAGCTGGCGCGAGCGGCCCGGGATGGGGCGCCCCAGAGATCAGAGCCACAGGAACCCGACCTACTTCCAAGCCCTGGAAGGTCTCTCGCCAGGCATATTTGGCGAGAAGCAATAGAAGTCCAAGGAGTGGCGCCCCCGCTTTGCCTCGTGATCTCATGGCCCGCGCACGCTGACCACTCCCCTACTCAGACACGCGCGCCGTCGACTGCATCAGTGGAAGCTGCGGAAGCGAGAGCGACCAGGGAACAGCAGTGGTGCCCGCCGGTGCGTCCAGCTGAAGAATAGGACGCCGAGAGATAGGCGCCCGCCCCTGGAAGCTTTCGAGGCGGCGATTGATCGTTCCCATGGCAGCCAAGGCTTCGACGGCTGGAGCTCCAAGGAGTTGGGTGTGATCCTGCGAACCTCCCCGACGCTCAACCAGGAGCTTTACTCTCGGTGTGACAGGAAGCAAGTGGCGCGTGCACCAGCGTGGCCAGTTCGACCGGGGCGCGCTGGACGTGGTCTTCCTTTGGAGGCCGGTGGGCGCCCCGAAAGGGGAGTGTGGCGCGCGCCCAATAAGTGATGGAAGTATCCTCTTGCGCTTCTGGTCGGCGGACCTCCTGGCAGGTCTCCCCGGCGGCCCAGGCGCTCGGCGCGCGTGCAAGCGAGGCGCTTCCTGCGCCCATTCAACGTCGACTTGGCTCGAGCAGGCGAGTCAGACGGCTGCGGGGGCGGAGCTGGATCTCGCGTGAAAACATAACAAGATTTGCCATCTTATTGGGGGGGCAGCATTTCGAGCAGCTGAGGCGCCGGACCCGGTCGTTTTCACATCGTTGGCAGAATGGGAAGGTCACCGGCATTGCAGCCTTTCAGGCGCTGTAGCACCGTTCATCCGACCCGACAGCGGCCTGCCTCAATTGGACAGCGTTGCGCTTGCGGCGGCGGTCCTCAGCCTCTCGCCCCGGCAACCTGTCAGCGGCCGGGCGCGCGTGGGCGACCGTTCCCTGACCGCAGCAGCGGCCTCCTGCAGGGCGATCAGCAGTGCGCAGCAGAGTTCGACCGCGAGGTCGATTCCGTTAAGAACCAAGGCAAGCGAGAAGCGTGGACGACGGGCGACGAAGCCCCCGAGCTGATCGAGCACCTGGGGGCTGCGGCTCGCTCGACAGACCCAGAGTGCCCAATCGGCCTGCGTGGGGGGCGGGAGAGGGCGCATGCGGCCACCCACGTGTTAGGCTCCATCCCAGGATCATCCGAAGCGCGCGCGCGACTCGCAGCATCCTGCATCCGCCCTCTGCGGATATGGCGCCCCTCGCTGATCAGAGCTTGCCCCGCTGACTCGGCGGAGAAGTTGCGCGCGGCAATCCAACGGGCAAGTGCCGCGCGTTTGCGCCGTGGTCCGCGGTGGTGCACAAGGGACCATTGCCATCCAACTTGTCCGGTTGCACTCCAGGCCTTCATGACAATCAAACATGTAAAGTTGATATGGCCCCAGTTTGTTGACGCGCCCATGGTGGGCCATGCGCAGAGTGTTGGCCCTTGATGCATTAGTTTCTTCAATCAGCGGATCGCGGGTGCCTCCGCGAGGCTTCAGGAGATGACGATCGCGGAGTTCATCGACTGGCGCAAGATCCGGCAGACGTGCGACAGCGCCTCTGGGCGCACCTACCAGGCGAAGAACGGCGCGCGAAGAGGACGCGGCGCAGATTCCCCGAGCAATTTGGCGGGCGCGGTGCCTGCGGATCGCGTTCCAGACATGGCGAGACTCCGAGGCGATCGGCGAAGTTGACGTTGGGGTGCTCTCGGGCAGATCTTTCAAGCCCCACGTGGAGTCTCTCTCCGTTACCGACAAGAAGCTTCTCGGAGCTTTCGTGGCAGGCGCAGTTTCGACGGGCGCAAGTCGGCAGACGGGGCGCCCCATGTGCACGTTGCGGGGGGGCAGCGGCCGAATTGCAGACATTTGTTTCTTCGGATTGTCCCGGGTGTCATGTTTCACATTCTCCAGGCAGAACCTTCGCCGAGTACCTGTCGTGCTTGACGTGCCAACGCGGGGGAAGTCCTCGTTGCGGCTGCCCTGGTCGCCACCGTTAGTGGTCGAGATGGCGGCGCGTTCGAGTTGCCGGGCCTCGACCCCATCTTCGCCTCGGGGGATGTGGAAGCCGACTGGAGAGATGCGCGCTTGCAGCGCGCCCTGAACACCCGCTTAAACGACAGCCGTAACGATGGAGCCATTGAGATCTTGGGGAATGGCAAGTGGACCTTGCCGCCTCGACGCTCGATGGCCAGCGAGGCCTCGTCTGCTTGCCAGAACTTGTTGCTCAAACTTGTGCTCGGTGATGTTATGCGCCGTGCGCCGCCGTCGCCCGATGGGGATATCTGACCTCCGGCAGATGCCCGTATTACGGGGCGCGAGACACCACCTATTATAGGTGCTGGCAACGTCCTCTTTTTGGTGCTTAGCGGGAAGATCTCGATGAGGGGGTGTTGGCCATGGCCCAGGGCACGGGGAAGACTGATCTTCGCTTCGCACATTGTTGGCCGTGGCGACCTGCGACGACTGATGAACCCGATGAGGCCAGGTTTTTGGTAACTTATCTTTGGGGGGCGCGTGGGCCCATTGCGCGCTGCCCCTGGAAGTCTCGACGGTCGGTGATGGTAGTTGCTTTGACGGGGCCAAGCCTGGAGTGGCACGTGCGGGCTGGGCAGTGAGTGAAGTCGATTCGGCTATAGGATTTATCAGGGGCATGATTGGCCTCAGACAGCACTGTCTGGGTAGATGCTCAGTTGCCTCGGCGAACGCGCCCGAGCACGCCCGGGAATTGCCCAGCGACCGCCCTGTTCATGCGCTGGCAGGCCCGTGCGTTCTCGAAGGCGTGACTCGGCCAATGCTGGCTGGAGGAGATTGATCGGATACCTGCAGGTGTGCCAAGTCAACGTCAGGGTGCATAGGAGGGGGGGGGCGCTGCCACATCTGGCTACGATGTAGTTCGGATTCGAGGGAACACGTGCACAGACAGGCTTGCCAAACAAAAGCCGCCGGAGCGAATGGGGCTTCCAACTGAGACCTTCGCGCGTTCAAGTGCAGTTATCCGTTGTATGAGGGACGTAGCGAAGGCTATGCTTCAGATGCCAGGGCGCTGGCGAACAGCTATGGAGATGTTCGATGGTCTCGTCCGTGCCCTTCGACCCGCTCCCGCTGCCCCTCGGGGTTTTCGTCCCCGTTCGCCGGTGTGGGATGGTGGCCGGTGGATGTGTTTCAGGGTGTCACAGGGGGGGCAGCAGATTGTTGTCCAAAACCAGCTGCTTCCACTTGGCACCCTCGGCGCAGGAGGTGATGAAAGCTGCGATTCGGCCAAGGTATGAGCAAGTAGCCTGTGTGTTGACATCGCGCCTTCGGGATTATACCAGTCAGGTTCTGTGTGAGCTGCGGGGCCTTTGGGTCGCAGAAGGCAGCCTTGCGAATCCTTCATGCCACCCCGATCCTAGGAATCGGGACTTCAGGAAGCGCAAGCGGAGAGACTTGCCAGGGGGAGGGACGGTGGAATTTTCGGACCCCCTGCCCCACCATTTCGAGCCCCCATGCCCCGCAGTTTCGTCTTCCTCGTCTTCCTTATTTTTTGGCGTCGCACGAACCCAGGGACAGAGCCTGAAGCGTAATCCTCCTCCTCCTCCTCGCAGGTCCTTTTCGCGTCTGACCAACATGCAGACGCGCCCTGGGGGCGAGGGAGGTGCTGAGTGAGGGAGGGTTCCTGCAGCTCGGCGTTTCAGTTCTGACTCGATGCGGGTTTGCCCACTGGCTTCCCCCTCCCGCCGCATCGAAGGATGAGGGGAGGACGAGGAGGAGGAGGAGGAGGAGGAAGAGGAGGAGGAGGAGGAGGTGGAGGGGGTAGAGGAGGAGGAGGAAGAAGAAGGCCAGTGTAAACCCAAGGTTCGTCCACGATGTTTTGATAAACTATCCCTCCAACCTTCCTTTTCATAGGTCCCAACAAAGGGTTCATTTCCACTGGGGGTCCATTTCCCGTTGGAAGGCAACCATTTGAAACTCTTGAACCGCGATCGTTCTCTGAGTACCCCAGGGTGCAAGGCGTGTTGCGACCTTCCCCCAGACACCCCTTCGTAATGGTAATGCTTGCCAGTCGGGCGCACGCGTGAATCTTTGCGATTAGGACGTGGGAGGGGGGAGGGAACCAGATAGTATCATATTCACAGCGTGGTGGCCCCAATGCGGGGGGTGCGGGCCTGCGGGCGTTCGTTGCCGTCCGTTGTTGCCTCTGGCGGCAGGCAGTAGCTCGCTAGCGCAGACAAGGCGCGGCGGCGAACCCAGCGCGGGCGTTCAAGGTTGCGACGCGCGCCCGGGGGAAGACGGGGGTGCCTTTCGGGTTCAGGATTCGTAGAAACGAACACGCGGTGCGAAATCATGTTTCGATACTTGGCTGAGAGTTTCCGGTCGCGCAGATCGCCCAAGATCAAACGATCCACGCGGTATAGGAGACAATTTCCACGGCGTCACGACACGGACCTTCCGTTATGTCCCTCTAGGTTTCTCGGTGGGTTTTGGGGTTGTTAAAGCGATTTGGGTTGGCGAATTCGTCCTGCTGGCGCCCCCTGGGGTTCAGGGCCCGTTTCCCCCGTGACGGGACTGTTCCATGCTAAAGCGTTCTTCGCGGCCCCTGGTCGCGCCCTTGGTTCGTAACAGGCCTGGCGTTAGGTGGTGCTCGCAAGCGCAACGTGGTGCTCACAAGCTACTAATGTGCCCGCTGGTACACAGACGCTGTTGCGCACGCGGCTGCTGCACTACACAGGCAGTGTGGTGTACGGTCGGTTCGCGTCGTGTCGGCAGGCGGCGACCCCGCCGGCGGCGTTCAACGTTGAACGCCACCAGCGACCCAGAATCGGTCGATGTTGAACGGTCTGAGGTGCCCGAAACGGTCGATCGTTCAAGGTTGAGCGATCCCCGCGGTGTCAGGATACAACGCCAGGGTCGACACGACACGAACCCGCGGTACACAGGCGACGTGGTGCTGTGGTGCGCGGCATTTGTGGTGTACGGAGGCAGTGTGGTGTACGCGGGCGGCGCTGTGTTGCACGCAGGCGTTGGTCATTCTCATGTACACAAGGATTGGCACGCAGGTGGTGGGCACTGTCGTGTGCACGGGGATTGTGGTACACACAAGCGATTGATGTGCTCGTGGCTCGGACTCACCCTGGCGGGTGCACGCCGCGGCCGCTGCTACCTTTACCTCCCCGCTCGTGCCCCCCCCCAGGGTAACATGCGTTACCCCCGAATCAAGTCACGATATATTGCACCCTGACAGTCCTGCATCGCTCCAACACATTCTTTCTGTAACGTGTACCATGGGAATATTTGGAACTGTTGCGAGCTATTTAGATGAACGTGCGCGGCGTTAAGGCGATTACCATATTTTGAAAAGGTACCCCCCCTCCATCCGCAAAGCTCTTGTGAACTCTCGAGACGAATGTGTGCGGCGCTGGAGCGAGATCCACATTTTGAAAACTGCCCGCCCTCCATCTGTGAAACTCCTTGCAAAGTCATAAGATGAATGTGCGCGGCGCTAAACGAGAGCTCCATGTTGAAAGCGACTGCCCCTGCATCCGTGAAACTTTTGCAACATTCAAGTTTGAGGATCGTAGAAGGTGAGGAAGTCTCAGGCGAAGCACCCGGACTGCCCTACCGACACGCTTCGGGGTGCGACAGGGAGAAGTTGTTTGTAAGGCGCAGGAGGAGGATGGGAGGAGGAAGAGGAAGAGGAGGAAGAGGAAGAGGAGGAAGACGGGAGAGGAGGATGGGAGAGGAAGCAGGCGACGACGATGATGACGATGACAGGGGCTTTGCATTAAGATGTTCGCGAATTGTTCGTTTCGGGGGCCTCTTGAAGGCGTCTTGGGACCATCCTGGGCCCCCTTTCGGACCACGCTGGGATCTTCGGGGCCCGATTGAGGCTCTCCTGGGATCCTTCTGAATAAAGGACGCTTTGGGACGCTCCACTGCGCGCTGAAAACGCCTCGGCGGAGTTTCGAGTCTGGGGCTCCCAGATCTCTCCACCCGTCCCAGGGCCCGAAGACGGGCCCCAGGGGTCGCGACAGAAGATACACCTCAGACTCGATGCTTTGGAGCCTCTGCAGGCCTGGGTCTGCAGGCCGATTGTCCGCTTGTTTGATAGAGACCCTTGAGTCGTTCGTCGAACGCGCTTGCATGCGTCCTGCTCCTCTTTGTGCATTTCTGGTCTCATGTTTTTTGTTGCACTGCGGCGCGTTTCGGACTCCGGGCTCTCTTCAGGGCCAGGCTGCAGTGTCACGCGCGTGCGCCGTGCAGCGAGCGAGCAAGGCAGCTGGGGGTCGAGATCACTAGATGTAAGCCAGTGGGGGCGCGCATCAAGACACCCTGGGTTTCTTCGCTCCGCGCGCTTCGCGGCGACTTCTCGCGGACGTTGGAGGAGCTGCTGCGTTCAGGGTGCGCTGGGTTCCCTCCTGCGTGCATCTTGCGCGCAGGCTTTCAGGGCTGGGTTTCTTGCGAGGGCTTCTTGCGGACGCGTCTGCACAGTATTGTCTGGCGTTCCAAATTGATCAACCATCCTGCCCCCATGCCAGTCCGCCCGTCGGCGTGTTCCATCTCCCCCACACGCGCCACCCCCCCTCCCCCCCCGCACGATCCACCCAGCCCACCCCACGCCCCGCTGAGGAAAGCCTACTCGCACCCCGATCCCCCGCACCCCCATGCTCATCCTGCGCTTCTCATCGAACACCCAGGGGGGGCGCGATCCCCACCGCGCGGACCACCGTCGCGCGCCGGAGGCACCGCGTCCCCGAGCGGCGCGCCGATGTGGCGAGGTTTCGGCGCCCATTAGTGGGGGGAGGGGTGCGCCCCCCAACGCTGGCCAAGAGACCCCGAGCATGAGGAGTAGCCCGGAGACGCCGCCCGAGGCGCCGCCCCCCCCTGCCCATCCCATCGCCGGACGCCCTCGCCCTGCATCCTGCTCCTGGTCGCCCTGCGGGAGCCAAGGGCTCCTCGCGAAGGTCGAGCATCCGGGCGCTCGCCCCCCTCACCGAATCCGACTGCAGGGCGAGGAGGACGAGGATGAGGAGGAGGAGGAGCCGGAGGAGGCGGACGCAGAGGAGGAGGCGGACGAAGAGAAGGAGGCGGATGGGGACGAGGAGGAGGACGGGGAGAGGCCCTCGTCCTTGATCAATCGTCGAGATCCAAGATGTTGCGTACTTTCCGCTTGTTTGGGGTCTTCAGAGTCCCCTTGAGGCTGCCGGAGGACTCCTGGGACCTCTTGGTACCCCGTCGACCTCCGCAGGTTTGTAGGACTTGTGCCATGTGTGGGAGGGGGACCAAGAGGCTTTCTCATTTGAGGGCTTGCTCGCTCTTCGGCATTCTGTCATCACGAGTGCGGCATATGCGGTGCTTGCGTTGCACGTGCTTCACATTGTTCGCCGCGCATGATGTGTGATCTGCGCGCCGCGCCACGTTCGGCGCGCACGGACGCGTCCAAGGTGCATGCTTAAGATGTGCCCCCCTTTACCGTGCTCGTGGGCGCGCATACGTAGATGCGTGCAGGTCGGCGTGCGCAGTATACTGAGCAGGCAGTCTCCACACGCTGGCCATGCGAAGGAGTCGGATACGCATTCGATTGGCGCAGCGGTGGAAGGCCAGGGCGGACAACAGGGGGGGGATTGGGAAAGGGACGGCTGCGAAATCTGTGCAGCTATTCTCGGCCCCGCCGTTACGCACGTTCTACGATACATGGTCGTTCCAGATGTCGGGAGGCCCTGCGACAATCAGCTGCATGCAGCTGTCTACCTGAACCCCCTTTGCTGCCCCCTCCTCTTGTCCGACCCGGCACGGGGATGCGGAGTCGAGCAGACAGGCTGGGAAGCCGAGAGTGGTGTGCGCACCCTGCGCGCTCGGACTCGCCAGGTCTTGTGGGCCTTCTTCTTCGTCCTCTACATATTCGTCTTTTTCATGTTCCGCCGGCAAGCGCCGAGGGGGCTTTCGGAAACCGACGCGACCGAGTGCCACTTGGGTGAGGCCCGACTCCCGGTGTCCTAGTTTCAGCCCGCGGAGCGTCGGGGCGACTGGCGAGGGGGCCAGCGAGGGCGACGGGGCCCCACGGCGAAGGCGGCCCTGAGGTGGCCTCCCGGCCCCCGGCGATGCTCCCGAGAGGCCACCTCTACAGTCGGGGCAACGCAAGACTCGAGCAAGCCAGAACTCGGGTTTGCCGGAACATTTCACGAGCGCTTTTTGAAGAAGGGTCAGGGGGGCAAGGCTGAGCATGAGCGCCTTGTCTAGATGTTGAGACGGATCGGAAAATAGATGGATGTACAGATCTTGTTGTCCCGATGGTTGTCCCGATGGTTGTCCTGGTGGTTCTCCCGATGGTTGTCCTGATGGTTGTCCCGAAAGTTGTCCCGATGGTTGTTCCCACGGACTGTCTCGATGGTGTTCCCGATAATTCTCCAATAGGTTGTCCGGATGCCGTTCCCGATCGATAGATCATGATATCGATAGTTCGACCAGAGAAGGACGTTCCAACATTGAATGTATGTATCATGGGCCCGCCAGTCTCCAGAGGGTTCGAAGTACCATCATGCTACAGGAAAGCTGCCTGGGAAGTTGATTAGGAACATGACTGATCGCCTTCTTGCGGCCCTCCGCATATTGTCTCGCACAAAGTTGCCCCAAGTGCCCTCTTGAACCGACGACGACGACGAATCGACGAAGACGACGACGACGACGACAACGACGACGACGACGACGACGACGACGACGACGACGACGACGACGACGACGACGACGACGACGACGACGACGACGACGACGACGACGACGACGACGACGACGACGACGACGACGACGACGACGACGACGACGCGCGCCAATAGGCGACGACGACATTGCGACGACGACGACGACGACGTTGACGACGACGACGACGACGGCACGCCCCAACAGGCTCCCCAAGACGCCCCAATACAATGCTCCCAGAAGGCCTTCTGGGAACCCGATTCATACGACCTCCGCCCCCCTACACAACCAGTTTCCTCGAAGGCCTTTCGGAATGCAAATTTGCATGCGTGGACTGTGGTCCACTACTTCAGTGGAGCAGTGAATTCGTCAAGGCCTGGGGCCTGCTAGAACCTGAGCGCGCGCGAAGCTCGCGCGATGGTTCTAAAGAGAGACCCAAGAGGCCCCAAGACAGCACAAGAGACCCAAGAGGGGCCCAGACTGCCCCAAAGTGTCGGCCTGTGGGGCTCACGCAACCTCTCAAGACGGCCCAAGAGGCCCCGAAGCCGGCCCAGGAGGCCCCCAAGACGGCCTCAGGGAGCAAGAGAGCCTCGTTCGAAATCATGTTCCCGGAAGCCTCTGCGGGATCATGATTTCCGGGTTCCCAGGACGCCCAAAGACAGCCCCCAGAGGCCCCAGACATGCCGAAGATGGCAGGACGGCCGACGACGCCGCCAAAACGCCCCAAGGGGGCCTCCAGAGGCCCCTCCAAAGGGCCCCCAAAGCCGAAAATCATACATGTTCCAATGGTTTTTAAAGCATTCTTGCGCTCTCCCATGTTCTGCCTCCCCACGGTCCCGGACCGCGTCAGAGGCCCTTCAGATCGCTCCAAGACGGCCGAAGAGGCTCCCAAGAAAGCCCAGAGACGGCCCAGGAGGCTCCCCAGATAAGTCAAGAGGGCCTCGAGAGCGCCCCAAGAGAGCCCCAAGAGCGACCCAAGAGGGCCCGAAGAGTGCGACATTTCGAGGTCTCCAGCCTGAAAGGCTCCTAGGACGTCCCCGGAGGCCATCAAGAGGCTCCCAAGAAACCCCCTCGGAAGCCCCATAGGCCCCTAAGGGGGGCCCCCTGGGAGCCCCCTGCGGGCCCCCAAGACAATTCGCGGTAAATCGTATGTCCCAGATAGCTTTCCGGGAACATCATTATTTGGGTTTCCGCCTGCCCCCCTCCCGCTGCCTGTTGGCGCCTTTGGCGCCGCCGCCGCCGCCTGGGCGTCAGCGCCAGTACAAGAAATCTGCGTGGACGTCCGAAAAGTTCAATTTTATGTCGGAGGTTGGGGAGGTGAAAACAAAGTGAAAAGTGACCTGAACCGTGTTTGTCCTGTGGTCGCTGCCGCTTCGGCCAACGATGCCTCCTGGGCGCTGCCGCGGGCACAGCGGCCCGGTTGTATGGCGCCTCGTGCGGGCGACCTCCCGCTCGCGAGCTCACCGCGCTCCGGACCGCCGCGCGGCGGGCGGTGTGCAGGGGCGGATTCCGCGCGGCCGCGGAGATCGTCTTCGGCACGCTGGCGCCGGGATGGCGGCTGGACCCCCGCGCCGTGGTTGTCCTCGCGCCGCTGTGTCAGGCGGCGAAGGCTCTCCGTGGGGCGTTGGCTGCCGGGCACGGCCGCGGTGAGGGCCCGATAGCTGCCGCGGCCCGCAGTTTGGCGGAACTCCAGTTCGGGGACGACGTCGAGGTCCGGAGGGGGGTGCCCGCCGCGCAACGGCTGGCGCCCAGAGGAGCGCCCGCTGCAGGACACCCGCAGCGCCCTCCTGGTAGCCTGGGCGCGCCGGGAGGCCCGCGTCCTGGCGGCCCCCCGCGGGGACTTCGCGCACGTGCAGGCGGGCGTTGACAGGTGGGCAATTTCGGCGGCTGCTGGAGGAGGAGGGCGCCCTGGCACCAGACGCAGCTTGCGCCCTGCGTGCGGTGCTGACCAGCAACGTGGTCACGGAGCCGGTGGCCGCGAAGTGGGGCAAGTCAGAGCGGTGTCCGGACTGCGGAGCCACGTGCGAGGGGCAGCGCGGGTTCTGGGACTGCCCGCGGTGGGCCAACAGGAGGCACGCGGCGTTCATGGCCGGGGGCCTTTCGGTCGCTGCCTTGCAGGCCCGCCTGCCGCCAGGGGTCGCGAACACCGGCGTGCTTCCGCTTGACGCCCGCTTGACCGCGTTCGCTGCTGCCGCCAGCGCCAGCGCCCCCGCGCCCGCGCTCCCCCTGCCGCACCCGACCGCGGAAGCCGCAGCGCGGTGTTGGGCCTGGACCGACGGGGCATGCGAGCACCCGACCGACCCGCTGCTGGCCCGCGCCGGGTTTGGCTTCCGCTTGGAGGACGCCGCGGGCGCGCGAACCGACCGTGCACAGCGGCGGGGTCGACGGGGCGCAGACTGCGCAGCGCGCCGAGCTCACGGCAGCGGTGCAGGCGCTCCACGCGGCCCAGCAGCCCCTCGAGGACGTTACAGACTCGCAGTACGTCCAGAACGGTGTCTCCGCGCTCTGGCAGGGCGTTTCCCCACGGGAGCGGTCGCACTCTGACTTGTGGGAATTCATCGCGCCCCACTGCCGCTTCGCTTCGGGCTCCTGACGGCGAGGTGGGTCAAAGGGCCACCTAGACGAGGGCGGCGCCGCCGCGCGCGGGGTGTCGAAGACCGGCTGGGCAATGCCGCCGCGGACGAGCTGGCCGGGGCGGCGGCCTCAGCGCGGCTGCCGCAGCCGGACCTCCTGCAGGCTCGCGGGGTCACGTTGCACGCCTTCCGGACGCTGCAGGTGCTGCCGGCTCTCCAAGCCAACCACGGCATCACCGGGCAGGCGCCGCCGTGCGTGCGACACCGATGGGCCGCGGCGCCGGAAACCCCACGTGGGCGGCGACGCGGCGGTGGCGGCGGCCGCGGCTAGGAGAGCGCTGCCGGCAGCGCCGCGCCTGAGCCCCGCTGAGGCGGCCCGCGTGCTCTTCGCTGGCGGCGCTTGGCGCGCGCACGTCGCCTCGCATGGGGCCAGGGTGGGTGGCCTGCATGCGACGCGGCTGCTGGGCCCCCGCGTGGGAGTTCGTGGCCAGCCGGCCCTGCGCTGGGTGGGCGCCGGCGCTGCCGCCACGGGTTGCTGGCCGCGCGCCTGGCCTTTCCGCTCCCCGCTCACTCCCCCCCGCCCCCCATGCCTCTCTGCCGCAGGGCTCTGCTGGATGGTAATTTAAAGTGTTTGTCCTGTGGGCTGGTTGCCCCGTCATTGCCCCGAGTATATCCCCCATCAGGCCTAGGCTGTCTTGTGGGTTGTCTTATGGTTGGCCTGTGGGTTCTTGTCCCGCGGGTTGTCCCATGGCTTCCCCGTAGGTTGTCTTGTTGGTTGTCGCGCGGATGTCCCGTGATTGTCCCGCGGAGTGCTGCGCGGATTGTTCCATGGCTGTCCTTTTGGAAATGCAAGCCGACATGAATTGTAAATCGAGATACAACTCCCATTGGAATCAACATGCAAATCGAATGCCTAAG